>JADMNL010000036.1:56285000-56690000 GCA_016271365.2 Neoceratodus forsteri | reverse complement strand
CCCCAAATGAAACTAGCCAGGAAAGTGATAATACATATGACTTAAATTTTTTTTCTATGTTGTACGGTTACTGAGATATAAGCAAATTTACTATTCCAAGTCCTGATTTTTGTGTTCCGAGAGTCATTATTTTGCATACATTCTTTCTACTCACTGTCTTTCTCTATACAGCTTTTGGGGAAAACCAGCCACATATAGATATCATTATGCAGTAATCAATCAATCAATCAATCAATCAATCCAGCCTGTGTGCTTACATTACTGTTACTATTACCATTTCTGTTTGCGGTTCCGTAGCCGTTTCACTTACCGTTCACGTTTACGCCACCATGTGCGTTACCCTTTGCGTTTTCATTTGCAGTTGTGTATCCATTGTTTTTAACATTTCTGTCTACAGTACTGTTTCTCTTTCTGTTTTGCTTTGCGTCACCATGCGCATTACGATTTGCAATTGCGGGCACAATGTTACTATGTGACAAGACATCACGTGGCGGGAGCGCAGGGGAGGGCCCCGCTCCCTTGCCGCATTCATTCACTATTTCTCATTATCATTCTCAAAAAGGGAAATTAGAGGCAAAACACTCCGTTTAATGCATCAGTTAGGGTTGTTCCACAGCGACAAAACTGAGGAAATTCGATGTTAGGGTTGAAACCCCCTTTGCACCCCTCCAGCCCACCCCCAACTGGAATCTGGGTGTGCATTGGGGTCATTGGTCCCAACTGTCACCCCATTCTCCTATTCCTCAGCTTCTTTCCACATGTGATGGGGTGATAGTTAAGGCTGACGACCCCAATGCGCACCCCGATTCCAGTTGGGGGGGGTGGGCTGGAAGGGTGCAAAGGGGGTTTCAACTCTAACATCGAATTTCCTCGCTTTTGTCGCTGTGAACAACCCTAACTGATGCATTAAATGGAGTTTTTTGCCTCCAATATACAATACATATATATTACACACACACATATACACACACACACACACACACACACACACACACACACACACACACTCTAATTACTTTATCTCTCCCAACCCCTAGCCCTCTTCAATTCAACTCCCCCCAGCCCTGGTCCCACTATCTCGAGGATTTACTTCCTGCTTCCCATGGATTGCCCCACATAAAAACATAGAAACACAGACTGATGGCAGATAAGGACCGCTTGGCCCACCTAGTCTGCCCATTTCACTACCTAATGGATAAGCTGCAAATCCTAGTTAACCAAAAGCCTACTTCTTCCTACCTCCCACCAGAATTGCTTTATGTCTGTCCCATGTATTCTTGAATTCCCCCCACTGTTTTTGACCCCACAACCTCCTCAGGAAGGCCATTCCATGCGTCCACCACCCTCTCCGTGAAAAAATACTTCCTCACGTTGCCCTTGCACCGTCCCCCCCCTCGATCTTCAAATTGTGCCCCCCTATTCTTGCACATCTCTTTTTCTGAAAGATGCTACCCTCCTGGACTTTGTTGATTCCCTTGAGGCATTGCCTGGGCCATCGAGGACAGAGCTGTCCATAAGTTTCTGGTGGCCCCAGCAGGGTTAGTCATTGGGGACCCTTGAACATACCTTAGTGAGTGTTCTTATGGCATTATGATGCAGAGTTGAAAGGTTCTGCTCAGCCCAGTGATGTCCCCTGTGTGACCATTCAACAGTACACAGGGAGTGAAACTGCATAACAAACACGAACTTTCAAAGACTGATGTCCAGCACAGCTTCTGTCTTGGGACTCCTACAAGTCGAGGGGCCCAAAGTGTCCACCGGAACGGAGGCTGTTAAGGAAAGCCCTGATCAGAGATGGAGCATGCCTCCTCTGGTGACCAAATCCCGTGGAGATCCCAGCCAGCTAAGTGGAGCCCAAGGTTGCAGTGCATCATCCTATGAGGTCCTTGTATTTTCTCCTTTGATTTTCTCCCTCCCCATGCTCCATGGCACACTGTGCCTCCAGTGCACATGCAATGAGCATGTGCCGAGACTCACCGCTTGTCCTCTGTCCCCCTTTGCCGTGTTGCATTGCCACTAGCCCCCTAGGGATACTAAGGAGGTGCCTGCACAGCGGACCATGGACAATCACCCACCTGGGAGGAAGTGACAGTCTGCCAAGATGTTAAGTCTCCTCTACTCCCTGGCCCTCTGGTAGCTCGAGCTTGGTCCCAGCCCCGAGTCCACCACTGTTGAACAAAGCAGTGCTGCCGCTTTACCGACGTGCCACCTCACAGTCTTGTACTCTTAACGAGTCGACAACACAGATCGTTGTGTTGAACAACTGTGGGTCTATGTCTTTAATTCTGTTTTAGAGCACCCTTTTTACTCATGCCCTGTAAGATGCCCTGTTTTCCCGTTTTTGAGTCTGCTTTGGCTTTTTTTTTTTTTTTTTTTTTGATTTGAAATAATTAATGGTGTGTGATCATTGCTGCCCTAGGTTCTCATCAACATTTATTTATTTATGTATGCCTTTATGTCTTTGATAACCAAGTGGGTGCACTGATCCAATGGATCATTTTCAGGCACGACCCAAGCCATTTGCATGCCACACTGAGTACAGCAAATACAAGTTACAAAAATTAAACAGGTATCAAAATGAATTTACAGAAACAAGGTACATAATGACAATACATACAATTAATTACAGTAGGGTACGTGGTTTGTAAACAAGTCAGTAATTGGGTTGAGACAAAAATTTCAGAGAAGGGTTCACATTCTGCTGTGATGCTGGCCTGTCTGCACAGCGGTAGCCCTACTGCTCATGATGCTGGCCTGTCTGCACAGCGGTAGCCCTACTGTTCAAGATGCTGGCCTGTCTGCACAGCGGTAGCCCTACTGCTCATGATACCGGCCTGTCTGCACAGCGGTAGCCTTACTGCTCATGATGCCGGCCTGTCTGTACAGTGGTAGCCCTACTGCTCATGATGCCGGCCTGTCTGCACAACGGTAGCACTGCTGCTCATGATGCCGGCCTGTCTGCATAGCGGCAGCCTTGCTGCTCATAATGCCAGCCTGTCTGCACAGCGGTAGCACTGCTGCTCATAATGCCAGCCTGTCTGCACAGCGGTAGCACTGCTGCTCATAATGCCAGCCTGTCTGCACAGCGGTAGCACTGCTGCTCATGATGCCGGCCTGTCTGTACAACGGAAGCCCTACTGCTCATGATGCCGGCCTGTCTGCACAGCGGTAGCACTGCTGCTCATGATGCCGGCCTGTCTGCACAGCGGTAGCCCTACTGCTCATGATGCCAGCCTGTCTGCACAGCGGTAGCACTGCTGCTCATGATGCCAGCCTGTCTGCACAGCGGTAGCCTTACTGCTCATGATGCCGGCCTGTCTGCACAGCGGTAGCACTGCTGCTCATGATGCCGGCCTGTCTGCACAGCGGTAGCACTCATAATGCCAGCCTGTCTGTACAGCGGTGGCACTGCTGCTCATGATGCCGGCCTGTCTGTACAGCAGTAGCACTGCTGTTCATGATGCCGGCCTGTCTGTACAGCGGTAGCCCTACTGCTCATGATGCCGGCCTGTCTGTACAGCGGTAGCCTTACTGCTCATGATGCCAGCCTGTCTGCACAGCGGTAGCACTGCTGCTCATAATGCCAGCCTGTCTGCACAGTGGTAGCCTTACTGCTCACGATGCCAGCCTGTCTGTACAGTGGTAGCCCTACTGCTCATGATGCCGGCCTGTCTGTACAGCGGTAGCCCTACTGCTCATGATGCTGGTGACCCGAGTTCAAGAATGAGCTTGAGTCACTGGGGACTGGCTGGGAGAAGGAAAATCCAGCATCCCAGTGGATGCTTTCCTCCTTTGGGAAGGGAGGGATTAATTCCTGCTGCTATAATGCCACCTGAGTGACCCTGGGAGGCAGTGCTGCCAGGTTGCAGAGAGGAGGGAGGATGTTGGCTGGGCTCCCCCAAAGCATACTTGCTTGTGCACACCTGAGATGCTCCCCACATGTCAATGTCCTGAGGGAGTGGGACGAAACAGAAAAATGGATATGAGCTAGAGCAAGCTGGAGGAACCCAGGTGCACTTGGGTTCTGCCTCCTGCCACCCTCTCCACACAGTGTTCTACTGCCTCTGCTCCCCCAAGAGGTAGGAACTGTGTGTCTGGGATGATCAGGCCACACCATGAGGGGCACGTTTGTGGGGTTGAAAGGCAGAGGAGTACACACTAAGGATGCTGGAGGATAGGGCTAGGCCCAAGCTAGAGGCCGCACCAGGGGGAGCATAAACTTGAAGTAAAAAAAAAAAAAAAAAATTTTAGACAGACACACACAGAAGGAAAATAATTACAAAAAAACCAGAGCAAATGCCCTGAGGTATGGGTTATCCTGGAAGATATTGGCCATACAGCCAAATTTTAAAGAAAACACAAATGCACATATCCCAATAATGCAAAGCATCACGGGAAACATATGCAAATCACCATGACAGAATTTGGACTGGCTCAACTTTAAGCAGAATTGCATGGTGCCAGCAGGCCTCACAGTGCAATCAGCAAAGGCTAAAAACAGCAGACATTGTTCTTAGCTTTTGGTGATTGAGGCCTGCTGGCACCATGCAATTCTGCTTAAAGTTGAGCCAGTCCAAATTCTCTCATGGGGATTTGCATATGTTTCCCATAATGCTTTGCATTATTGGGGTATATCCATTTGTGTTTTCATATATCGCTGTGATCTGTAGGATCACACAGCCTGCAACTCTTCCCTAATATAAAAAGCACTTATGAAAACAGGAAAAACAACAAAGGAAGACTTTGGGCAATTGAGTTTTTTCACCTCCCCAGCTCAGGGGGCAGCACCATTTATTTTGCTTTCCTCTAGGTACTGTACATATCTACAGTATTTATTCATTTGTATTTCTTTGTATAGTACTTTTCTTTTTTGCTATATAGACTTTTTATCTCCTGCCCTGCTGTCATACAGGGGTATATCCTGTTCAGGATGTAGCCATCATGGAGGTTTAATTCCTCCCATTTTTTTTGCATCCCTCCCTCTTCCTGTGGTGTGGCCCATGACCAAGGTCTTGTGAATGCGTGGCATGCTCCTGCAGAAGGAGAAAGCTCTCCAGCCTGCCTGCAGCCCTTCCTGGTCAAGGTGCACTGCATCTCAGAAGCTGCCTTCCGACATGGCAATCAGAGTTCACTGCTGAACCCAGGTTGTATCGTGCTGCTGCTGTTAGGTCATTGGGGTGTCCTTGGTTGTAGCCATCGCCCAGGAAAGGCACACTGAGCTAGGACACCTCATTTCCAGGTGTATTTTCCAGGTGGGTTTCATGAACCATTGACAGGGGAAATGTTGACCGTGACACCAGGAAAATCCCTGCTAAGAAACAGATTTTGTTGTTATGAAAAGAAATGCGTCTTGGACACTATAAGAAACATTGGCCGAATGTTATTTGTTTCTATAGTGATTCTTAGAACGAAATAAGAATTTAAGTTTTTCTTTTACACAAACTGTTGATAATTTTTCTTTGCATTTGTTCCTGCAAAATTTATTTTTCCGTGTTAAAAATAGTTCTGTTTGTGAGACACTTGTTTTAAATACAATTCCCCTTCTATTTATTTATTGACATCTCGGATTAAGACCTTTGAGCTGAAAGCTTAGCTCATTTACAAAGGTTCCACATTGAAAGACAGACTACAGAGTAACAGATAACAAGGTGCAGGACAGAAATTAAGTAAAGCTACTAGCAGTAAACTTATTTATCTCTTTTATTTCTAGAATGTCCACATGCGGTGAATTTTTAATCTTATCCTGCAATGAAGGAATAGCATTAGTGCCCCCTAATTATGCCATGTTGTTAGTCAGGCCTCAGGTTGATAGCTGAACACAATGTGATCCTAAAACTTTACTTATACTGGGGACAGGGCTAATGAACTGCCCCTCCCCAAGTGTAGAAAACAGGTGGTAGGAAAAACCTCTATGGCAAAAAAATAAACTTTATTGCTATTTTATGCATGCCTCAGATATTATCTGTGGCAACAGATTCCAATTTACAGTTATAGAACAGAGATATGAGTTTTGGCACACTGCTTCACTTAGTGATTTTAGCAAGGAAGGAGGTGTACAGCAATGACCATACCTTTTTGGTGCTTCTGCTATTAGCTAATTGATGGTGTAAAATGTATTGGATCTTTGTAAGTTATTAAGTGAGCCTGTTCTTTATGTTAAAAAAAATGGATAAATTTGCCTGCCCGGTGGTGTTGAGGCGCTGGACACCACATCTTGCGCTACGCCGGCGACCCGGGTTTGGGAATGAGCCCGGGTTGTCATCCGGGGAGGGAGAGGATTGAGCATCTACTGACCGCTCTCCTCTCCCTGGCGAGGGTTCAGGGTTCGCACAGTGCTCTCGCGGCCCCCGATGGAAATCAGAGGTTCCACAGTTGCAATGCATCTAGAGGGAGGAGTATGGCGGATGCTGGCACGTAGTGCCCAAACATCATTCTACATCAGCCTCCTAGGGGACAAAACACTGTGGAAAATGGCAGTCAATTGTGGCGACTTGATGGCCATGCCTCCACACCCTTGGACCTGTATGGAATCGTGTTTGGGTATTAGATACGGGTCCGGCAGCCGGGGATTAGGGTGTCCGTGCCATGGGCACTGTGTGTGCTAACCTTGTGTGAGTGAACTGTCGGGGGGTTGCATGGGGTGTGGAGGATGGTGCCGGACGAATGCAGACCGAGCTGCAGGAGCAGCAAATAAATAAATAAATAAATAAATAAATAAATGGATGGATAAATTCAATATAGGGGATGAAAATAATTAATTTTTATATATACACACACACACACACACACACACATCAGTGTTGCACCAATATTTATTGCCACATTATAACAAGTTAGACTTGTGATTTATGTTAGTAAAAAATGGAGAAACACTACTACTATGTGAACAGCATGTGTTCTCCTTGTTGATATACACGTACTCCCTTTACTTTCTTTGCTGCTGTTGTGAAGGCTGCATGAATGGGCGTCTGGTTTTATTTTTGGTTGCAGTATTGGGCCCTAAGCATAAAAGGGTGGAAAGTATGCACCAGAGGTGCATACCCCGCTCACAGACAGGTGCGCACAGGCCGATATGCACTACTGCCTGACACCTGTACACGCCCCCTCCTCCCCACCTGGCATGCAGGATCACAGAGGGCAGATGAGGACAGTGTAGTAGACCCAGGCAGGCAGCCAACTGGATGCCCATCCTGGGTCCCAGAGTGGATCCCCTGCTCTGTGGGAGCAGGAGAGTGTGGGAAGATGCAGGTCCAGGTGCATGCATGCATAGCACACACAGGCACCCAGTGAGTGCACTGTGATCCCCATTGTCTAGTGGTCCCTCTCCCTGTCCATTACCCATCCTCAGGGCACCACGACTTGCTTGGCACTCAGATGTACCCCCCCAGCACATCTGAGCCCCTGCCCGGTCCCGTATGACAGATCAACCGCCCCAAACAAATCTAAGCCTCTGGTCCTGTATGACAGGTCAAACCCCCAAACACATCTGAGCTCCTGGTCTGCAAATCAGTGACCCCCCACCCAGAACCCCATTCTGCCAGCCCCTGTCCAGTATTGCACTGCTCAACCTCCCCTGACCCCTGATCCTGGCCCCCCTCAAAGGTGGTTAGTGACAACACCTCCCCATCCCCCGTACCTGCATGTCGGTGCGGCGGGGATGGACGGTGAGCGGCACATCCCTCCACACACTACCTCAGCCACCCACCATTCAACTGATGCTGGGAGCACGGAGCTGACAGGAGGAGCTCTGGTTGTGGGGAAGGAGGTTGACCTGTCATATGGGACCATGGGCTCAGATGTGCTGGGGGTTGACCTGTCATACGGGACAGGGCAGGGACTCAGATGTGTTGAGAGGGCAACCTGTCATACAGGACTAGGCGGGGGCTCAGATGTGTTGGGGGCGAGATGTGATATGGGACCGGTTGGGGGTTCTATGTGCGCAAGGCTAGGCGTGTACTACAGGTTTGGCAGGGTTCCCCCCCGCCATATCCAATGCCCTCCTGTGCACAGCACTAGGCATCTTTGTGAATGGCTCCTACTGTGGGCATGCCCCCCCTCTCCCCAGACCACCCTGGTGCAGCATGACCAGGGAATCGGGTGCGCATCTGGACCGCACACTGGTAGTGAATGCTGCAGGACCCCCGTTGTGTGGCATTCACTCGTACTGTTGCCTACGCACTTTAGACACGTGGCGTGTAAGTAACCCTTTTTTATGTGCATAGGCATCATTGTTAGTAGTGAGTATAACAGCTTGTTAGTTGTCCTTTTTTCTTTGAAATGGTACTGTTCTGTATACATTTATTTGTCATGCCTTTTAACAAAAACATTTCCCGTCCTCTACTGTTCTTCCATAAGTGCCACCCTTTAACTTCCACCTGGACAACGACCAGAGATGGGCAGAAAGGGCCTCGGTTTAATGCCTTATCTGAAGGATGGCATCTCAACAGTACAGTCCCCCCCCCCCCCAATGCACTATGATAGCATTTATAAGTATTACCCCAAGTACCTGGTGTAAGGCTAGAGTCTATGACCTTCAATCTTCCAGTCCCAAAGGCAAGCGTGCAGCGGCGCTCTGCAGTATTCACGGTCACTCTCAGGAAGAGAGCCACAAAGGGTAATATTTGTACTAGCCCCTTTCTCCAGCTTCGAGCACACTCAGTGGCATTTCATCCCAGTAGCATCCTGCTTCCCACCTCCCCTGCATCATTCAGCCACAGTTTGACATTCCCTCCTGTTGTCACCCTCCTTTCCCATCCCCATGAAGCGCAGTTGGGGGCATTCGGTGTAGATGTGAAGAAGAGAGCTGCAATCAGCCCCAGCTCTGTTCACTCCCTAAATCCACTGTCAAGTTGCATCCAGTCCTTCCATCCCTCCACCATTTAGCCACAGTAGGCAGTATTCCCTCCCCGTGCCATCCTCCTTCCCATCACCACTAAGCTGCACAGTAGCAGCAGCTTTGGGTGTAGGTAGAGTATTCCAGTCCTTACTTCATTGCCACAAAATCAACTTACATTTTTTACTCCTTTGTGTTTTATAATACCCTTACCTTCCATTTTATAATTCCACCCTTCTCCACTACATTTCCACAATAACAAATTCTAATTTAATAATGAATTACATTAAAACACCACAATACTTAACTTATTAATTCATCATTCATCTATTCCTTTCTGTCACGACTTTCATCACCATCAATAACATCACTTTGCAGTTATACTGGCTATAGCCAGAGTTTGTTTGTTCAGTTACCTCTCTGAAACGTGCAGTCATACAAAACTAACTTAATGCTATCTTAAGGGTGGCAAAAGACTAAGCTAATCCAGGGAACCCCTGTTTCCATTGCTCTCTCAGACAGAAGTCAGAAAATGTTAAAAAAAAAAAAAAAAAGTCTAGTTAGAGACATCTTGCATTAATGAAAAGGGTGCAAAACTGAAACACATACCCATTCCAACTTGCTGCAATAATGGTATCAGCAGTAGCAGAGTAGGCATTCCTCACAGAGGCAGCTCCAATGGACACAAACTGGGTTGCACATGTAGTCCTTGGCACTGTGCGCTTCAGAAGGAGTAAGGAACCGAACTATGTTTCTCCTTCGAGAGATGAGTTGGCAAACTTACTCTGGGAAACTTTCCGAGGTGATCATCCCCTCCCCATTAACATCCTCAGCGTGCCTACTGGTGTTCACACCCACACAGGGGGTGGGTGGGGTGTACTGCACTTCAGCCAATCAGATATCTGTATACACCTGCATCCAATTCCCTAGCCAGAACATTCCATTTCTAATTTGAGTGGAAATGCTTTGGCTCATTAGATCCCTCTCATGTATCAAAGCCCAAAAGTAACACCGATTTACACTGTGCTGCAAGGTTTTATATATTTCATTTCTGAAGCTGCTGCTTATAAAGAGGCGGAATGCCTAGTAAGATAAGAACAGATAGAGTGCACAAGGGAAATGGGAAGTGAGAGAGACCTTGAAAATGATCTCCTCTGAATGTTCAGTTATAGGCAATAAGCAAATTAAAAATGTTTAGATAAAGTAACAGAGCTTCCTAAAAGGAACTGGTGAACACAATTTCAAGAGATTCCAAAAAGCCATGTAATTAAACTGTGATGAACCCAGTTATAAAATGGGCATGTAAAAAGAAGCATTGTGATTGGCCAGAAATGAAGTGTCAAGTATGTATTACACATAGAGAAAAAAAGACAGGTAACTAAATCAATGCCCATGAATGGAATGTTCAGAGCTAGGCATGGAATGTTGAGAAAAATTCAGTTAGCCATCTTGTTTTCAGCCTCAGCGTAAAGCGCATCCCAAACACCCTGTGGTAAATATAGTCTTTGAACTGAACGAGGTCGAGCTGTGGTCATGATTTATGATCCTGCACCATGCTGCCCCCACTTGTCTCCACTGCTTACCTACGAAACTGCTATTCACTCAGTGGTAAATACAGAATTGTAATGGAATCAGGTTGAGCCGTAGTCACGATTTGTGATCCCGCACCATCTCATAGGAAACTGCACTTCTGTCCCTCTTTATTTAACTAAAACAAAAAAAACAAAACAAATCTTCATCCGTTATTCTTTTTTTTTTTTTTAATTGTGAAAGTGGCGCAACCTGTTGGGGAGAACCTGTTACCTCTGATCGCTCCATTCTGGTGCTTGGGCTGTCACAGGAGTGGAGAAGCTACTCGACAGTCAAACAAAAAGTAGCTTGATACTTGCATATCCTTCATTTCTTTCAATTGTTCTTTTAAAAGGACACAAACCTCTCCTAACCACACTTGTTCTCTCAATTGGGACATGGGGGGGGGGGGGAGCTAGCATGGATGCCACAACAGTACAAATATTAATGTGTCAAGAGACAAAGATGTCATCACCTAGTAGGTGTAAGGATTATTTTATCTCAAATTGACACTTATTTCAGTTTTTTTAAGTTCAGTAATATTTTTTAAGGTGAGAAAAATATTTTAAAAAAAGAAACCCATTTTATAAGTGCAAAAAAAAAAACACTAGGGGCTGAAGGCACTCGGCCGGGCCTTGTGCCTTACTACACCCCTGGGCATGCGATATCTGTTCAACACACACCCTGTCATGTCTTATTGCTTACATAATGCATCATACAATAAAATGAGTTTCCGTAATCTGTGTTGTTTAGGTAGTGTTTTACTTTTATAGTCTTCTTACCTAGATTTATTTATTCATTCAATGTTTGCAGCAGGATTAGTCCGTTCAAAGTCTCATTTTCAAGAATGAACTATGTGCTAGGCAAACACACCATAAACAATGTAGCATTCTACAAATAATAACCAATGTTTGTATATGTGGACCCTCTCAATGACAAGCTAGAGCTACAGTTTATTCCACAACAAATTCGTATATGTTCTTTATTCTCTGTAAAATGACTGGAGACCTCAGACCAGTTATTTTACTGTCAATAAAATGATAGTAGTGACATCATCATTCTACCTTACATTCTGATAGGACTGCAGTCACAGCAGCAGCTGAAAAAAGTGGATGTCGGGGGGGGCTAAGTTACCACAAACATAAAAACTTAGGACAAAATCCATAACACTACCTTTTTTCTGGCTGTACCACACCAGTTCAACAAATATTTTGTCGACCGATGTTACAGCACCAGATTTATGTCGAACGCAATTGTGGCTGGCATAAATCCATCCGAGACCACTTTGTTTTCTTTGGGGGCGTTGCTCCACAAACCCACATCCCCCGTACTTAATATAATCAACTCTGAGTCGGAGTTGATTCGGGGAGGGGGTGCAAGACCCTGAGAAAGCAGTGCCGGGGTCCCACGGTGATAGTACAGTGACCCGTCGCTGTACTGTCGTTTGCAGTAGAGGTGTCGATGTTCGATCAGCATACCCTTTTTTCCCCAAACACATGATGCTTAATAGTAATAATGTGCCAGTTGGCTCAGTATCCTTGGCAATAATGTGATTGTCTCAAGAGTTTAAAGGGACACCGTCAACCCCCTTAGACCTCAAAGTGTCCCTAGTTTAAAAAACAGCTTTTATGATTGCTTACAGTCTGTAAAGATTGCTGATGTAGCTGGTTGTTTGAGTCTGATTCTATTTTTCTTTTTAAAATGAACAACAGACTGCCCACCATACTGGTGTTACCACACCAAAACATGTTTACATTCCTTGATCAAATTCCACTGCATCTTTCCTGGACTTGGGAACACCCACACACAGTCTAGCCACTCACGATGCAGTGAGGGAAAAGGAAACCACTGCATCATGAGTATCCACTGGGGGTTGGGGTGTTCATAATCAGGGCTTGACAAATCCCATAGCTCGATGTCCCGGGCTACCAGGAAAACGACAAGGACAAGCAGTTTGCTGGCAGCTTACTCTGTGCCATTTGTCCCCGGGCTAGCACTATTTTTCTTTACCAGAAGGCAGTACAGTCCTCCACCAATAGGCTGCTCCTCACTCCAGGCAGTTCATTCGGCTACCCCTGTCCCATCTCCCTAGTGCTCCCGAGTCCCAGTGGTCATCTGACCCGCTGACTGAGCGACGCTCACGTGATCGCAGTTGTGGAGTGGGTAAGAACACAATCACCTATTTCATGGGAGCAAGCGGCGTCTGTGAGGGATTGGAGGAGGAGGCAGTCCTTGAGTGGCGGACCTGCAGAGTCGATGTGGAAACAAGATTCAAGGTAGGGGAAGCCCACTGGCCATGGCGGTGATTTCCTGGGCATAGGATGAGACAGACGTCTTTCACTCAGTCCCTCATTTACTGTCTGGCTTTCACAGTGAAGGGACGTCTCTTTAGTTGTGCCATTGCAGCTGTCTTGTTGAGTGCAGGACTGGGAGACTGCTGCATTTAAAAAACTAGTACTGCTGTGCTGCGATTTGCTCATCAGCTGCCTAAGACTTGCCGGGGGAGTTGTTGCAGCTGCAGCACTGAATTTGAAGGAAGGAGACAGATGGGAGGTGAGGGTGAAGAGAAAAGGGCGGGATCTGCGTGGTAACCATCCGCAGAAGACCAGAGGCAGCAGAGTGGAGGATTCCAGCTGCAGTACATCAAGGGCTGAATATCCATATTTTCCCAAACTAGAACGCTAAAACAGTGCATTCTTGGCAATCAGACAACTTTGGGGAAAAACCTGACTGACTGTACATGTGCACTACTAACTACATGCACAGTACAGTCAGTGACTCAGTGAGTGTACTAGTCTGTGTGTAGGCAGGCAGCAGGTTGGCTGTGGGCCTTTTATTTTTGTGATCCTGATTCCTGATAAAGTTCTGCTTAACTAAAAACTAAGTTCCAACTTCCTAACAGAACAGGGCAGCAGAACTGAACAACAAAACAAAACCTGCACTGCCTAACAATAACTAATGACTGGACGACTTGCCTTGGACAAGTGTATTATATATAATATACTACTGCTGCAAAGGAGTAAGCAAGAAAGATGTTGCTAACTATTACAGACTAGAGACATTATCGAAAAGAGGACCCTGCTCCCCTCCCTGACCAGTGAGAAAATCAGAAAAAGTAATTCAATTGATTAAAAAAAAGTTAAAAAAAATATATAAGAAAAAGCTATAAAAAATATTCTAAAGAAAATTACATAGGAGCATTAGGAGGAGCCGACTAACTCTGTGTGGGCTGTGTTGTGGAGAGAGGTGTTGTGTGCCATCCTAAAAAGGTTAGAGGTCAAACAGGAACTTGGGACAACTGAGGACTTATTAGAAATAAACTAAAAACTGACAAAAACAGTTTTTGTGCTACAGAAAAATAAATAAGCAGCCTTTTGGTGGAGGTGTGGGTGGCTGAGACCTTAACCTGCCATGAGAGGGTAGAGGAACTTGGGGAACAACTGCGGACCTACTAAAAATAAACTGAAGTGGGAAAAACATCTTTTGAGCTATGGAAAAAAATAAACCCTTTGGTGGAGGTATGTGTGCGGCTGTGAGATCTTAACCTGCCCTAAGAGGGTAGAGGAACTTGGGGAACAACTGCGGACTTACTAGAACTAAAGGGAAAAACATTTTTGTGCTATACAGCTACAGAAATAAAACCTCTTCTTTGGTAGGGGTTGGGGTGGGTGTGTGTATGTGAGACCTAACCTGCGAGAGAGAGAGAGAGAGAGTGTGTGTGTGTGAGACTGAGAGTATACGAACTTGGAGAAGTGAACAACTGCAGACTCTCTCGGAGCTAGTAGCTTGCTTCTGCTCCCTCCCTCCTACTCCCATCTGCTCTGTCCTGCCCAGGTCCTCTTGTAGTGCTGTAAGGTGCAAGCACTAAGCACAGCAGCTTAAGGTAAAAAATGACACAACACACCCAAAGATAAGATAACATTTTTATTGAGTACAGTATTTCAATATTTTCATAACTGCATACAATTAAAACAAATGCAAAGAAATAAGCCAAAGCAAACTATTTTATTTTCCACAATAAATTCATTTATGTTTTCTGTATTTTTATACTTTCTACTAAAAATGCACCATTTTAAACCTGGACTACCAACTCGAGCACCGGGACAACTACTTTTTGACAAATCACTTGTCCGTGGACAAGTACATAATTTTAAAATTTGTCAAGCCCTGTTCATAATGCTCATAAAGTGTGCAATAAGAGTTGATCAAGGATTTGAAACAAAACAAGGTTGCTTATATCACACCATTACCATGCATTTCAGTTCTACTAAGAAAGGAAGCCTGAAAACAAACCACAACATCAATGAATTTTAGTGAAGGCAAGCAATCATAAAAATGTGGGGTTTTATCTAAAATACTATGATGCAAAAAAGGTTGACAGTGTCCGTTTAAAGTACTCTGCCTTCAGCTTTGCACTTCATTCACTCAGCAATCACATTATTATCTCATATGGTGAGACAACTAGTACGTTATTTATTCATTTCTAAAGTTTTACCTGGACCTAGGTTTCAACTAGATAAACAAAGGGAAGCAGGGAAAGCACTTAGGAGCGCAAAGGCGCAAATTGAGGAAAGATTAGCACAGACAATAAAGAAAGGGGACAAGACATTCTATAGATACATTAGTGAAAGAAGGAAGGCCAGGGCTGGGACTGTAAGGCTAAGAGGGGAGGAAGGTGTGTGTGTGTGCGCGTGTGTGTGTGTGTTTGTGTGTGTGGAGGGAGACCTAGAAAAAGCATCAGTACTGAATCAATAATTCTGTTCAGTATGCACTGAAAATGGGGAGGGATAGAGACCACAGCTGGGCATCAGAAACAATGTAGGGAGGGAGGTGAACACCAGCCCATTTACAGAAGGGAGAGTCCAAGAAGAACTCGCAAAACTGAGGGTGGACAAAGCAATGAGGCCAGATGGTATACACCCTAGGATATTAAAGGAACTACGGATGGTGCTAGCGGCACCGCTGGCAGCCCTGTTTAGTGAGTCACTCAGTGCAGGAGTGGTTCCAGAGGACTGGAGAAGGGCACATGTAGTCCCTCTTCACAAGAGTGGAAACAGGGAGAAAGCAGGAAACTTGCACAGGCAGGGATCCACCAATGGATCCACTGGCATGGGCATCTGATTGGATGGCCATAGTTCGAACCAGCGCCACCCACCCATGCCCCAATGCACAGCTTCACACCAGTGGAGCATGGTGGATGGCAGCTGTGGACTGGCACAGTACCTGGTTAGAGTAGCACTACATTTATAGCGCCAGTCAAGAGAGCGCTAGTCTGTGTAGTGCTACCATGGACTGTGACGAGGGATTTGCAGTGCTTGCTATGCATCCCTGGTGGCTGTTAGGTAATTAAGCTGCCAGGACAAAGGCAGCAGAATAGGAGGCCAGCTGAGCTGCTCCCATGGCATGGAGGGCTGGGTCATAGAGCAGCTTGGCCAGGCAGCAGTGGACACTAGGTTCTAATCCCGGTCTCCAACCTTTTGTAGAAATTTATTTATTTATTTTTTACACAGGGGCCGTGGGAAACAGTATTCCGACCCCGCGGACTAACTTGCCCTGTGATCCACTCTCCCTGGGTGAGAATCCTTAAATGGGGGCAGGAGGCAGCAGAGTCCCCAAAAATAATAAAAGAATGTAATTTTGCCATGCTGTTCTTGCAGACAGCATTGCGGTCAGCTATGTTCCAACCCAGTGCCGATAGTTACCAGGGGTGCACAACTGCGGCTGGGATACATTCTATTCAAGCGTATCCTGGCCACCTATGTGGATCGGCCCCAAAATGATGAGTGAATATTAAATAAAGTCCTTACACCAAGTGCCATAAACAATTGTAAAGCTTAGTTAATGGAGCTTAAAAAGATAAAATAGTATGCTGATAAATACTGTCCCAATATTCAAGAATCAATCAGTAGATTGCCTTTTTAGCAATGTGGCCTTTATCATATCGAGACAAGCAGTTCTACCCCCCGTGACCCATGCAAGATTTGTAACTTACATTAGCTATGATCTCATTTTGAGACTGAAAGGAGGACTGGCCTTGAGCCACCCCAAAATCTGTCTCGAAACACAAAGTAGGAACAGGGCTGCAGTACTATTACTAGACTTTCTAGACTGCCAACACAATCGGGGAGCTCTGGATGACAAAGTTGTGGAGTTGCAGTCCCAGATTTAAGTATGTGAAACTCAGTCACAGGCGGCCCTCTTGGAAGCACAAGAGGCATCGGGGCACTATGCAGTGATTCATCGCAACTGTTGGTTTAATAAAAGAAAAGAAAGTGCTATGCTACAGAACGGAGGCACTTGAGAACCAGACCCGATCTGCTAATGATAGGTTGCTAGGACTCGAGGTGGAGGGAGAGAAACCTGCATCATTTCTAGCAGTGTGGCTAAAAGACACCAAATGGACTGAACACTGAACGTGAAGTCATAAGGGCATGTCGAATTATTCCCAGGAAACATACGGACTCAAACATACCACAAACTGTTGTAATAACTTTGGCAGGGATGCAGGTTTTAGGACATTGTTCTAAAACGCCACAAGGAAAAAAGGGCCAATCATGTTGGAGAAAGGCAGTCATACATCTCTCTCTCTCTAGCCAGACTTGAGTTGTGTCCAGAGCTCATCACAAAGCTTTTGATGGACTTTGCTCAATGCTGCAGTCACTGAGGGTAAATCACTCACTCCAGTATCCAGCGAAGCTAAAAGGTTTCTACTCAGGCAAGCAATATGTGTATGGTGACCTGCAGCAAACAGGGGAAACTCATGAATAAGCAAGCAATAATACCCAATAGTGTGGTATTGGAGCAACTCCCGGACCTTAAGGAGTGCAATGAGGCCTGGCATACACAGGCAGAGAGACCCATATAGCCACTGGAAGGTCAGATATTACCCATACCAACTACCCTGGAGAGTATTATTGTGCTTAGAAAATGGGCTACCTGTGTCATTTTATGTGGGATTTACTAAAATTAAAAAAGAAATTAAAAACTTTAGAGAAATGAAGTGAAAGTTGTTCTGTTGTAAAGTAGTTCCTCCTTTTATGTGCTGTTCCATGTCTTGTTACCCCCCCAACAGAGCTATTCTGTTCCCCCCCCCAAACACACACTCTCTCTCTGCTCCAGCACATCTGCAACAAGATACAGAGTTTCTTTTACAAAAATGCAGTTTTCTGAATGTCTTGCCACATTCTTTTTTTTTTTTCCACCCCCTTCTCAGAAGTTGGGATCTTGCATGACCCTGCCAGCAAAAGCAGGAGGGGCAGCATAGAGTATTGGTGTTTCACTTTAAAATTTAAAGAGCGCGATTCTTACTGTGCTGTTTCAGCTTTCCCTGCCCCACCCCAATTAGTGTGTCCCCTTTCTGCAACTCATTGATGCAATTTTTTTTTCAATGTCCTGTCAGAGAAAGAGGAAAGCAAAGCCATTAGACCATTAGTGAAGCACCTGTTCTGCGACTGCAGTAAGCTACGCACCATGCTAAAATCTGACCAACGTAAAAGCTTTTTGAGTGGTGGCAGTTGGGTACACGGAGGCAGTTTCGATAGGGTTTCTTATGGGATTATTTCTCAGAGGTAGCGGCTGTATGCAAAGCAGGTCAGGAAGCAGCATTTAGCTCATTAGCTGCTGTGAAGAGGCTCGCGCTGCATGTTTGAAAATATCAGTGACAGCCACTGGTTCTGTGAAGCCGCCTGCTCTGACGACTTCTGTTTTATTATCCTACCTTTCCTTTTTGTTTTAATGTCTTTCTTTTAACTTGTTAAAAAAGTAAGGGAGATTGGGGAGGGTGCTTCTTTCGCTGATGGGGGGGGGCTGCCTCACTCAGTCATCTGGTTACAGTGAGACACCATAAATTTTGGGAGCGAGCGGGCAGCTGGCTAAAGGAAGAACGAGGGTGAGCCCAGTTGGCTCTAATAGACTGAGAATCATGGGTCACTGGAGAAGAGGTACTGCAATAAAAAAAAAAAAAAAAAATGTTGGGCCGGCCTGCTGGCGCAGCGGTTGGATTTCCGCTTGGGACACCAGCGACCGGGTTCGGGAGTGAGCCCAGGGAACTGGAGGCCGGCCGGGGAAGAAGGCTTAAGCATCCCAAGGACAGCTTGTCTTCTCCAGGGAGGGAGGAGGGAGGGGGAAAGCATCTCGGTGCACATCCTGCCCCAGGCGAGGCCTGCAGCACAGCACAGCAGAGGCTGAAGCAAGGGGGAGGATTAGTGGGATGTCGGCCTATGCGCCTTGACATTGGGGGTACTCTCGCAATGCCCAGCAAGAACACCGGAAAAAGGACTCTCCAGGCTCTGGTAGACGGATTCCCAGAGCAGATCCCTCATGGCTCCCGCCTGCCTGGCCGGTTCCGGATCCCGACAAAATGCTAAAGTTCGGGGTGTTGGGGCCCCACATAGTACCCGCCTGGGGGTATAGCTGTGGCTCCGTGGGGGAATCTGGATGGTGCAGGTAGGTAGCAGGGGCAGACTCCATTGGGATCCTGAAGGTGCAGAGCTTGGGGAGTCGTGTAGGAGGAATGAAAAGAGATGTATAAAAATGTTGCTGGAAATTAGCCTAGCTGAGGTTGTGTGCCATATCAGGCAGCTGGTATTGGGGGGCCAGTATTTCTCACAAAGTGAGAGAAAAAAAAAAGGGGGTGATTTCAGATTAAACTGGGTGTTTCTGGCCAATGAGGAAGCAGGGTGGGTACAGGCATATCCAAATGGGTGAAAGGGCATTGGGGCTGGTACTTTTTATTTTTTGGGCATCTACTGAACGTTAATGTACCCCGGCAGAGGTACCAGCCATTCAGATGCCTGGAAATAAAGACCATTTTCTAAAATCAAGTTGGACTTTGAGTCACTCCCTGAGGTTTCATATTTACTCGAGGCTGGACATGTTTTTTTACGTTTTCAAGGGATCTCTCCGCCTTTCCCTCAATGTGGGTGGGAACCAGTGTTCTGTCAGACCATAATCCGCTCTTTCTGAAACTAGACCTAGGGTTACCTAAAAAGAAAACACTTTGGAGACTAAACACCTCTTTGCTACAAGATAAAGAGATAGTTAAAATACTTAAACAATTCCTCAAGTGTTCCATAGAGGAAAATCATACCCCGGGCATGTCACCTCAAATCCTCTGGGATTCCCTCAAAGCAACCATTAGAGGGAAGCTGATTCAAATAGCTACCCATAAGAAAAAACTGACATCCCAGAAGTGACTTGAATTAACTTCCCAGATCAAAGACTGGGAAAAAGAACAAAAAATCAAATGGGATCCAGAGAGAGAAAAGAAATTGCTTGACGCCAGGAACCGGCTGCAAAAAAATACAAAAACTAGAAATAGAAAATACTTTATTCTATTTAAAGCAAAGATACTATGAAGGGGGACCTAGAGGGACCAGGATATTAGCCTACAGACTCAGACAAAACATAGCGCGGGCGACTATTACCAAGATAACCTCCCCAGATAGCAACCAGAAAACCACCCAAGCCGCCCAGATAAAGGCCTTCGTGGCTTATTATTCAAAGTTATACTCCCCCCCAAGAGGAAACTTCTCCACTAGAAAAAAAGAAATACTTAGGACTCTCACTCTCTCCCTCCCTTGTCCTGGATTGAAGCACAGACCCTAACTAAGTCCATTATTCAGCAAGAGATCAAAAATGCAATAAAAAAATTAAAAACAACAAAATGTCCAGGGCCAGATGGCTTCAGTGCAGAATTCTACAAAACTTTAGAGCCAGATATCTCTCCAACATTCCTGGAGGTCTTTACGGCGTTATGGATGAAGAATGACCCTATACCCCCCTCTTGGAGATATGCCACCATCTCAGTTATTCATAAGGAGGGGAAAGACCCAACACTATGTGAATCTTACCGGCCCATTTCACTACTAAATGTGGATTACAAAATTTTTACAGCAATAATAGCCACCAGGCTAAACCCGATACTAACTAGACTCATACACTTGGATCAAACGGGCTTCATCACTGGCCGACAGGCCCCAGACAGTGTCAGATCAGCGATAAACCTAATAGATACTGTTCAGAGATCGGGCACCCCAGCATGCCTGATGAGCCTAGATGCCGAGAAGGCCTTTGATAAAGTCTCCTGGAGTTTCTTATTTGCAGCATTAGAACACAGAGGCTTCCCTCAATCATTCATCAACGTGATCCAAATGCTTTACACCGCCCTGCAGGCGTATGTTCAGGTGAATGGAGGAGTGTCGGAGAGATTTGATTTGGGCAGAGGAACGCGCCAAGGATGTCTCCTGTCCCCATTACTCTTCGCTCTATATATTGAGCCGCTTGCGGAGGCAGTCCGCAGAGTGGAGGGTGTAAAAGGGGTGATGGTGGGAGACCTACATAAAAAAATTTCGCTCTATGCAGATGATGTGCTTCTGACCTTCACACAACCCCAACAATCTATAAAACAAGTTTGGACTATCCTGTCTGAGTTTGGCAAACACTCCGGATATTCACTGAATAAAAACAAAAACAGGTGCTTACCTTTTTCTACAAACCTAATTCAGAACTCTGCATTCTTTTCCTAGTAAATTGGAAAGCGGTCAAAATGAAATACCTAGGCACATATCTAACAAAGCAGTATTCTCGACTGTTTGCTGCAAACTATACCCCCCTAGTGGAAACCCTGCAGAAGGATTTTGAGAGATGGTCCCTACTGAATCTCCCAGCATATGCTAGGATACATACGTTGCGAATGAATGTGCTTCCCAAGTTCCTGTACCTGTTTCAATGCATCCCACTATATACACATAAATCAATCTTCCAAACATGGAACAAAATGCTTTCCAAATTCATCTGGAGCCCTAAGAAGCCCAGAATAAACCTAAGAATCCTTCAAATGCAACGAGAGAGAGGTGGACAATCCCTCCCAGATCTCGAGGACTATTTTTTGGCCGCACAGCTAAAAAATGCCATTATGTGGTCCAATCCCAATGCTGTAATAGGCTGGCAACTTATGGAAAAACAAGAGGAGAAAGGGACGGGGTCACAGCCCCAGGAAACCAGACTATGGGTCTCCAATATAAATAGTTGCCCACACCCCAGATTAGCCACGACTAGAGATGCACTAAAATTCGGTTCACAGAATATGGCAGAAATATACACGCAGAAATTCCATCTGGCTCTTAAAAAGGGTAGCATGGGATCCAGACTTTCAACCGGGACAACTAGATAGAAGATTCCAGATGTGGGAAGAGAAAGGTCTTAGATGCCTTGCACAATTCTGGCAAGGAGATACTTTTCTAGACTTCGAATCCCTCAAGAATAAATTCGGACTACAAAACACAGATCACTTCAGATACTTGCAGGCTAGAAATTATATCTCCGCACTAAAGAAAAAAGATCCAGACTTCGATAGGGCCCAACAGTTCCTCAGGGCTATCCAAGAAAACTGTGGGGCTAACAAACAAAAAGGGTTGATCTCCTTTCTCTACAAAGCTCTATCATTGCTGAAACGGGATCCACTTAGCAAAATCAAAACAAAGTGGTGGGAGGAGGCTCCACAGGAACTGGAAGAACTTAATTGGGACAGAATTTTTTCTTTAACAAAAAAAAAACAACCCGATCACCATATTGGCATGAATTCTCATGGCGAATCAAGGTCCATTATTTCTTGACCCCCTACATAATAAGTAAAAGGCATCCAAATTGCATGGCACAATGCTGGAGGGGGTGTGGGTCAGTAGAAGCAAACCATCTACACATTTTCTGGTCCTGTCCGGGCCTCCGAACTTTTTGGGGTGAAATAATGGAGGCACTTAGGAACATATTCCTGACACAGTCCCCATTAGATTGGCCTAGAATGATTTTGGGCCCCCCCCCCGTAGAAATAAAAGACATGGACACAATGTACCTCTGGTCCATATTAACAACAGCAGCACATAAGGCTATTACCAAAAAATGGTGGTCCTCTACTCCCCCCACTACATCAGACTGAATAAAGGTAGTAGGTATGATAGCGGATATGGAAGAACTCACTTTTAAAATTAACAGCCGAATCCACATTTACCTGAGAAGATGGACTAGATGGGAGAACTGGTGTTCTACAAATGAAATGGTGAATGACGGATTGGTTCCTGACCTGGGGATGGAGGAGGAGAGACCCACTACTAACAGAAGGGGCCTGGGGGTATGAGATTAGAGAGTCGAAAATAGAGGAATGGATTTTGCTCTGGTTGGGGACAAAGAGGAATGATGGTCAATGTCATTGAATTTTAATAAAAAAACAAATGAGTCTATAGCTGTTAAAGGAAACAATAACATAGTAGTTATGGTATTGCTCAGACAAAATGAGATGAATTGGAAAAAAAAAGGAAAAAGGAAACAAAGAAACTGCTTTATAAATTGAGAAAGGTATGGATGTAAATGCACTGCATAATTTGATGTACCTGTATGTTGTCAAACTTGAATTAAAAAAAAAAAAAAAAAAGTTGGATTTTGGATCGTAGAGCGAGGAAGAAGTTTCAGATGGCAACCTCTCTTCTGGTGAAACCTTGTCAGTCTCATAATGTCTTGCTCTGGTAATGAAGCTTGTTAATTTGCATATGATTTATAGAGACCCACAAAAACCAAATGATAATTTGCATACCCATGATGCCTTGATCCAAGAATGAGGCTTGAGAGTATATGCATGGTTTACAGAGATGCACAAAAACCAGAGAAAGTGATTTCATATTGGGGGTTATGCACAATGGTGCGTAAACTGCGCCAAAAACTATCAGACCACCATGCGTGCCTCACGTGGCCCTGGACAGGTGCAGGATGTGCAGATTCATGACTGGAAACACCCACAGGGCACCTGTCCATGGTCCCCCCCCCCCGGCACGCTGTTGTGCGGGTCTGGATCAGGACTGTGCAAGTTCAGGGTGTGGGATGCAGGCAGGCATCCAATCGGGGTCCCGATGTGGATCCCTTGCTGTGCCCATGCAGGGGATCCTGGGAAGGCACGTACCCTGTCCCATTTCAAACGATGGGTGAAAGCCCGAATGACTGCCCTCGGCCCCCCGCCAGCCCAGTGGGCTGGTGCTGTAGTGTGGCAGAGGTCCTGGTGCCAACCCGCCTGCTGGTGTCCACTGGGGGCTTTACAGCAGGGTCCTCGGGGTGTACCCCGGCCAAGCACTCTGTGCTACACACCACTGTGAAAGGCACAGAGTGCAGGCATGCCCCTGGACCACCCCAGATGAGTTGCTGCTCAGCCAGCCAGGGGATCTGTTGCACAACTGGCTGGCACACTGATAGTGACAGCTGCCTGCTGGAATCAACACATAGGGTATACAGTGTGCAGGCAATCCATAATTTTGTATGTAGGGACCACTATTAACTAAAAATATGGAAGTACTTTACAGCTTCAAATTATGAGTAACTGGGTGAACAGCAGTAGGGTTAAATGGAAACACAAGACATTGTTGGCACAAAAATACCATTGCTTCATCCAGTCTTCCCAGTTTTACCCTGCTATACTCTACCCCATGACCTACTGTCTAGATTGGGGTGGGGGTCGCCCTCCTTCCTCCCCAGCTTGCTCCTTGCTTTACTGCTAAGCCCCCTGAGTAACTATTATGCCCTTTACTTTGTCCCAACTGTGCTTGAACCCACTGAAGGTTTTGGGGCCCACCTCCTCTGTCGGTATGCTGTTTCACAGCTCAGCCACTCTCTTCATAAAGTAAAACTTTCTCACATCCCTTCTAACCCCAATAAGCCTGCCTTTATGCCCCTGTATTTTGGACATGTAATTCCTGCTAAATGTTCCTCGCAGTAACCTTGTTTATTCCTTTCAGGAATTTCAAGGTCATTATCATATCGCTCCTCTTCTTTCTGGCCTGCAGCGAATATAGTCTCCGTCCCCTGAGCCTGCTGGTCCAGAATAATTTTGGTCATTCTATGCTGCACCGTCTCCACCCTCAGTCTTTCTGCAGGTGAGGACTGCAGAACTGGGCACAGAATTCCAGATGGGGTCTCACCATTGATCTATAGAGAGGTAATATCATTTCTTCATATTTTCAAAATTTTTTCCTTTATATTTGCAGAAGTCCCCATTCAGGTTTAACTTGCTGGGGACTTCTTCACTTTACGGTTTTGGACTATGGGCTTTCACTTCAGTTCTCCAGTGTTCTTGAATGCTGGAGTTTTGCACTTTTTGATCCATTTACATTTTATTTCGCATCTGTTAATTCACCATCTGGGCTACTTTGGGATATGTTTTTGATGAATATTTAGTGGTTGGAGGGAGTGGGGATTGCATAAACTATGCTGGGAATTTGTTGGGATTTTATCTTTGGACCACAAAGGCTACGAGAGAAGTCTTTGGGTTTTACTACGTGGGATTTAGGTGCACTTGTTTCAGCAAATAATGGCTCTTTTGAATAACTTTAGTCCGGGTCATGAGCTTCAAATTTTGCATCCTAACCCCTTTAGGTATTAACCTGGGCTGATACAGAATATTATCCTAATGTAGCAATGTGGATATATATTCCTATCTGGGTGTAACTGTTATGAAATGTTTTTGTAAAAAAATGTTTTTATTTTTTTTTTTTAATTTGTATTTTATATATATACACACACACACACACACACATATATTATTATATATATATATATATATATATATATATATATACACACACACACACACACACACACACACACACACACACACACACATATACATACATACATATTATATATATACACACACACACACACACACACACACACACACACACACACAATTTATCTCTCCTCTGGTGGCCCTGGCATGAGTCCCCCAAGGGGATCAGTCTCTGCTTCCCCTTGCACACAACCCTCCCGGCAATCCCTCACTGGTTACCCCCCAGTGGCAGGGCCGAGGGCGAAGGGTGTCGATCCCCCCCCACCGGAAACCAACATCTAGACTCTGGGAGTCTTCTCCCTGCGCCGTGCTGCAGTTGCTTGTATGCGTGAGCAGGCACATGCACGCAGTGACCCGCGGCAACCTCCCTATTCTAGTCACTCCCGAATGCACCACCTCTGGGCCTCCAACCCACCCGGGGGCAGCCCTGCGGTGGCAGTGGCTGGGTCCTCATCCGGGAGGGGAGAGCTGCCTTACGACTATTAAATCCATCTACCAGCCTCCCTCCTCTAATCCAGGCTTGTTCCCGAATCCAGGTCGCTGGCGTGGCACGAGGTGTGCCATCCAGAGCTTCAACCCTCAGTGCCACCAGGCCAACTCTTTGTAAAGAGTTTTTACTAAAGTTAAGAAAATTTTTAAAAAGCCTAAAGGAATAGATACATCACTTTACATGTTTCAACACTGAAGTTCATTTGTCTATTTCACGACCATATCCAGGTCCCTCTGCATTTTGTTATCTGACTGGCTGTCAGCATTCCGAGATCTTACATTAATCTCTGTTACACTGTCATGCACACCTTGATCACCATGGTGCATGAATTCTTCCCATCAGCATTCTATCCTCTACCACTGCTGAATGACTGGGATGAGGCATGGTTCTGAACCAGTGTTACAAAATGGGTAAGGAAAAGGCTACATCCTGATTGTCTGAGAAGATTCTGAAGCTTTGTGGTTCAGGAAAAGAGACCCATGGCTTTACATGTCTTCTGGCAATCAGAACACGGCACATTTCAATATTAAAGCTGCCATGGTTCTAAAATATTTATTTTATTTATTTAGCTTTTGTTGACCGGGTAAGTGCACTAGACAAATCCTGCCTATTTTCAGGCACGACCCAGGGGGAAGGGGATACAGATGAATGGCAACTGACCTTGAACCAGATTAAGCTGTTGGTGGTATTTTTAGTGAATGAGGGAAATTTGGCCAGGACACCGGGGAAATTCCCCTACTCGTTTCGATAAGTGCCATGGGATCTTTAACATCCACCTGAACTACCACCAATCCAGGCAGATGGGACCTCGGTTTAACGTCTCATCCAAAAGACGGCACCTCAGAAATGCAGCACCCCTCTCATGCTGCATTACAGTGTCAGTACTGGGATATTAACCCAAGTGCCAGATGTGGGAACTGAACCCACAGCCCTCTGATCTCCCGGCCTCAGAGGCGAGTGTGCTACCTACCGAGCCACTGACACTGCTAGGCAATAAAGGCAATACGGGTGGGTATTAGAAAGCCATAATTCTGGTAGAATGCTCTTCACATGGTTGATCCACCTCAACTCCAAATATTCACAAACTGAACTTAAAATATTGGACAAAACAACTTTTATTCATCAACTCTAGATTCTTGAGGGTTTCTGGAATGGAATAGTACCACCCTTGACCAGGATGCACCTGGAAGCAAAACAGTAAGGAGTGTCTAAATCTGGGTCGCAGCAGCATGGGAAGGCTGTGAGGCTTTGAGCAGTGCTGGAGCTAGCAGCTCAGCCTCCAACATGGAGCCCCCGAAACAGAATGCAAGAAGTGGATTCTAAATTAGAGTGGTAGCTGCAAAAACTGTACACTCATTTCACCCATATCAAAGATCTCACACTCAAACTAGCAGATGCTCGGAGCCACTAGACCACCACCCTTTAATAATCTCAACCCTGCCCAAAGAAAAATACTCAACCCCAGGGTCACCTGCAGTCCCTGGAAAATTAGCAATAGAAATTTGAGATTAGTTGGTGTCCCTGAAGAAACCGGGGGACTGAATCTGCTCATCTTCCTTTACAAACTAGCTACAAGAAAAGTTAAGCTTACTGGAAGACTGATTTTTTTTTTTTTTTAAACTTGCTATTTATGCCCCCTTCACCACTGCAGTGACTGCCTTCCCTCGGGGACTCCCAAGGCACCTTGCCCGCCAGGTCATCTGGGAACTGTCAGCCCCTCACAAGTCCTCTCCTGCCGTTGGCCCCTCGGATTACCCCCCCCCCAGAGTGGGGTGGGAGGCACACCCCTAAGCCTACCATCCATCATCCAAGTTGGATGGACTCGTGCAGCTCCTCTCTGGTCCTAGTCTCATGATACCAGGGCCCATCTCCAGGCATAGCTGTGGGTCTTTTCCTGCTTTCTGGTCCCGCCTCCCCTGTGGACGCTGGCACACAAGAAGGGACCAAGAAGACAAGGGCACGCAGAGATGCGCCCTCACTCCGGACCCTCGGCAGACATCCATCCCTCCCTGTTTCCACCTCATCTGCACTTCTACCTGTGGTCACCCAGGTGGTGGTATTGCAGCAAGGAGTGCAGCCCACCCTCCCCAGAGAGGGAGAGCGGCCCTACGGGCGCTTGATCCCTCTTCCCCCAGCCAGCCCTCCAGCAACCCGAGTTTGCTACCAAACCCGGGACGCCGGAGTCGCAAGAGGAAATCCAACCACTTCACTGATGGGCCAGCGGAGGACTTTGATTTCAGGTACTTTCAGTGGGCTTAATGGAACAATCCACGGGCGGTAGCCCAAAACTCCAACCAGCACCACCATTCTTCTGAAGATTTTGGGGTAGAAGTACATGACATTGTACTGGTGGTGGCCTGAGCAGTGTATCCACTGACATTGATGGTGCAGACAAAAATATACTTGGCTCTCACCTGCAGACCAGGGCTTACAGGAAAAAAGTTCAATGTAGTCTGGCACTGCCTCAGGGTTCTGGGAGTGATCCACTCACTCCTGTTGCCTGCCCATCTTAGGATAGTGTACGGAGTTAAGCTGCCACACTGGTGCAGTGGCAGAGCTACTGTGCATGACGCTGGTGACCCAGTTTCAGAAGTGAGCCCAGGTCATCTGTGGCCAGTGAAGGGAGGCGGATCTAGTGTCCTAGAGGATGCTTTCCTCCTCCGGGGAAGGAGGACCATGTAATCCGTTACAGCACTGCCACCTGGGTCAGCACAGGCGACAGTGCAGCAGAACCATGATAGGTGGGCAAAGCGCCTCCTGACTAGGACATTTGCATGCTTGCATGCAGACATCCATCTAGTCCCAGCCCACGAAGTGCTCAGAGAGGGGACCCACGGGGAAAATCCTCTCCACACTGAAACAGCATGACACCATCTCACCGGAGGCACCACACCCGAACTCTAACCCTTCCTGGGCTTGGGAAATCCAAGCGGCTGGGACAGATAGGGTGGCCAATGAAGGGCACGTTAGGAAAGAAAAAAATATACTAAATTAACAAAAAGAGAGTGTACTAAGGTAAAACGTGGCAATACAGTGATTCAAAAGATGGGTCAGATAGCTGGAGAGGTATGAAAAAAGAACTGCAATCAGACTGGATGCCACTGCAGATTCTAAAGAAGACTTAAACATTTTCGGGAATTAATTGGAGGTGTTGAGGTCACCCTGGCAAATGCGTACTTCCCCCCAGACTCCACAGTAAATGATATACGAAGCCTACTTGATAAAAATTACACAATTCACCAAAGGCATACTAATGTTAGCGGGAGATTTTAATACCCTGCCCAACCCTGAGCGGGACTCATCTAGCATTAGGACCCCCAGGAAAAACCCGCAGCAGAAATTCCTCAGTAGGTTCCTGTCTGAGACTGGCTGGATAGATACCTGGCCATACTTTCACCCGTATACTAGAAACTACACGCACTACTCTGCAGTTTACCACACATATTCAAGAACTGACCACTGTTACACCCAAATAGAACACATAGGCGCGGTAGAGAACTCCCAGATAGGGGATCTCTCTATATCAGATCATGCCCCCATAACTACAACATGGAAAATAGTGATACAGAGGAGGAGTACACAGTGGCGAATAAACCCCTACCATCTGAAATGAAAAATGTTCAGGGAATACCTTGCAGAAAAGCTGACGGAGATAATAACAGATAATTCCCGCCCGGAGACTTCCCCAAGTATACTCTGGGACACAGTAAAAACGGTGCTGCGTGGTCACCTCATAAAATACACATCCACTCAAGATAAAGCCAGTCGCCCGGCCTGGTGGAGCCGAGGGTTGAGGCGCTGGACGCCACACCTCGTGCTACACCGGTGACCCGGGTTCGGGAACGGACTGGGGTGGCCGGGGGTCGGCAGGGGAGAGGGAGGATTGAGCGTCCCAATGGATGCTCTCCTCCCTCAGGGGTGGGTGACCAAGAACGCACCAGCGTTCTGCATCCCTTCTAAGCCAGTGGAAGCACCAGTAGCAGTAAGGGATGGAGGTGGCTCTGCTCTGTGGAGTCGGGGAGAGGAGACGTTGGACGGTGCATGAGAGGTAAGGCGTGCGTCAGCACGCCACCACTCGGGATGTTTGTCCCAAGCACCGGACATCTCAGAGGGTAGGGGGATCAAAGGGGGAGAAAAACGGAAAACACCTCTCGGCAGCCCTGGATGAAAGCCGCTCTGGTTCCACCCAAGACCACCGAAAAAGAGGGACAGACCCCGCTGTGCAGGAGGTAAGAGAAAGGAGGCACTCTAGGGGCAGATCCCAGGAAAAAAGGTGGAGTTGGGGGGAATGAGCGGATGGAAGGAGTGGGCACCGAGAGGAGATAGGAGGGATAAATAGAAAAAGTTAAAAAAAAAAAAAAAAAAAAGCTAAAGCCCGTCAGGAGCACAAAGCTAGGCTAAAAGAAACACTTTCTGCAAAATGCACATGAACAAGGAGATAGATCTGTGCTCCCGCAACTTAAGTTGAGCTCGATCTAGACAGGCTGGCCCAACAGCAGACAGAAATTGCTCTGATGTTTCTGTGTCAGTGTTATTACGAGGTGGGGCCTAGAGCCGTAAGGCTATTAGCCTACCAAATCAGGAAACAAAAAAAAAAAAAGGGGCCACTATAGCCACTATTCGCCACCCTGCGGATGGCAGACCCTTGAACAAACTAGCAGATATAACTGATGCGTTCACCACATACTACCCCGCCCTCTATACCCCAGAGCATCCAGTGGCAGCTGAGGGCATTAAAGATTTCTTACAATCCCTCAATCTCCCCAAAATCAATGGGACCAAAGAAACCAGCCTACCCTACCAATTGCAATGCTAGAACTGGTTAACGCATTAACTCGTGCCAAGACCTTGAAGGCTCCTGGGACAGACGGCTATGGGGCTGAATTTTATAAAGCCACAAAATAAGAGATCGCACCGACCCTCCTTAGGGCCTTTAACTTGATCCTTGAGGGTGAGCCTCTCACACCCACTTGGTCTTACGCCACTGTCTCTGTCATCCTCAAGCAGAGCAAAAAAAACAACTCTGTGATTCATACCGACCAATATCGGTCCTAAATTCTGACTATATACTGTTCATGGGGATAATCGCCCGAAGACTTGAGATGGTCCTCCCGCAAATAATAAAGACCAAACAGGCTTTGTTGGTGGGCGAACAACTACAGATAATATCAAACGGAGGTACCACATAATACGTAAAATGCGTACCAGTAATGCTCCTGTGGTCCTGGTCAGCCTAGATGCGGAAAAAGCTTTTGATAGGGTGCTCTGGTCCTTCCTGTATTTGGTTTTGGAAAAGGCAGGGATGCCTCAATCCCTGGGCCGGGTGATCAAGAATATTTACTCCACCCAGAGGGCTTGGGTGAGGGTCTCGGGACATCATTCACACTGTTTTCCTCTTTACAGGGGCACCAGACAGGGATGCCCTTTGCCCCCCCATTCTCTTTACCCTATTTATGGAGCCCTTGGCATAGCTTATCAGGCAGGCGGAGGGCATCCAGGGAGTTGAGACTGATGAAGAGGAACACTGCATAGCATTATACGTGGATGATGTTCTCTTATACCTTCAAAACCCTGCGGACTTGCTCCCGAAGGTCAGGGAGCTCCTGGATACTTTTGGGCGGGTCTTGGGGTATAAGGTTAATATTTCAAAAACTGAGGTGCTGACCTTCCAATATTCCCCCTCTCAAAGTATTCGGGAACAATTTCCCTGCAGATGGGATCTGGGGAAAATAAAGTACCTAGGGATATATCTGACTAGGAATCTAGAGGATGCCTATAAACAGAATTATATCCCCTTCACCATTTGCCTTAAGGAGGACCTTGCAAGATGGAACACACTTCCTCCGAGTCTCTCCTGGAAAATAGACATCATACGAATGGTAACCCTACATAGCCCTATATCTGTTTAAATAATATTCCTATAAGTTTACCGCGTTCTATACTCTTAGATTGGGAAAAAGCAATTTCTCATTTTATATGGTCTGGTCGCAGACCGAGAGTCAGGCTAAAACTCCTGGCCTTGCAGAGGGCAATGGGAGGGCTTGCCCTCCCGGACCTCCACCGCTACTATCAGGCTGCGCACCTAACACATATAGTTGCAAGACAACTATCCACAAAATATGCATACTGGGCAGAGATTGAGCAGGCAATTGTCTCCAACTCAGACCATCTCTCTCTCTACTCTACCACAGGCACACGGTCCCTGAATCACACCCCAACCTAACCTTGGAATTGCAGCATCGAGTTACAATCTGGCAACAAATCAGGAGGCAACTTTCAATTTCCCCTTTTATGCCATCATTCTGCCCAATAGCCACTCTCCCCAACTTTCAGCCCTGTAAAACTGACCATGTCTTCTGACAGTGGGGCAGGTGTGGACTGAATTATCTGACTCAGATTACCACTAGGGGTGTGCTGTGGTCATTCCGTGAGATCCAAACAAAATTTAATCTGCCAAACACACACCACTACAGATACCTACAGCTAAGACACTATTATGAATCCCTGCCAGTTGAAGCACAGAACCCAGAACAGCTACCACTACTGATTAACAAATTGATATCTCTAACTGCGACCCCAAATCAAGGTCATCTGGTGTCTGCACTGTATCAGGCCTTAATGTCAAGCCCCACTCTGCATAGTGCAGACATCTGCCAGAGATGGCAAGATTAATTGCGCATCCCCATAGATGGTGAACTGTGAGAACAGGCATGCTGGCAAGTGGCTAGCACTTCTAGTTCACATCAGTGGCGGGAATTTGCATGGAAAATTCTAGTTCGGTTCTTTAAGACACCTGAGATTACAAGCCACTACTCGCCTAGCCATTCAGCCTCATGCTGGCTTAATTGTGGCGAAAATAAGGCTCACCTCACACATGTAATGTTCACTTGCCCTAGGCTGGAGCCATTTATTCACTCATTACAGACTGAACTCCAAGAGCTATTGTGTAGACCCTTGCAATTAACTTTGCAGATATTCATTTTACTACTGTTCCCTAGGAGCTTTAGAGACCCAGACACCCGTTACCTCCTAGCCATCCTACTTACAGCAGGTAAGAAAGCCATTAACAAGTTATGGCTTACCCCTAAGGTCCCAACACTGCAGGACTGTGGGCCATTACAAAACAAACTTACCAAATGGAAAAGGTAACACGCAGTTTGAATAGTAAAGAGGAAAGGTTTGGCTTTAGAGGGCTTCTGTACTACATGCTGAAAGACAAAACCTTTGTACCTTAGAATACTTTGCCCCCCGCCCCCTCCCTGATGCTCCCCTGGGAGGGTAGTTGGGTGCGGATTCCACGGGGCCTCCCATCACAACTCTAGACCAGATACGCTTGATTTGGTATGGCTGGTAAATACAAGCCAGATGATTATGTCAGATGTTTGGATATCCTAATGATTTGGTCTGACACTCAGGAACTACTGGAACACCAACCAGAAGAAGGAAGGTAAATCAAAGTGGATTTTTTGGATTGAATATAGCCATCCGAGGACAATGAACTCTAATCTCCCTGTTATTAAAGTCTTGCATATAACTGAAATCCTACTGTAATAAGGACTGATGGACTTCAGTAAGTAACCTTTTAATTAATTTCTCTTTCTTTTCATTTCTGTACTCAATCGACTGCAAGCTGAAAAATTGCAATAAAAATGATATTAACAAAAAAATAAAAAAAAAATAAAGAATACTGGGGAGAAAAACAGAAATGGCCCTGTGGTTCCTCCTGGCGATGGTGCAGTATGGTCCTGAGTCAGTCGGATGCCCGACACATATGGAGTAAGTGGGGAGGCAGTTGGACCTCCCGCTTCCACGACCGAGTCCAGGGCTTAGACTGGCTCCCACCACGGGAGTCCCTGAGGAAAAGAGGACTGCGGAGAGAAGGGGGCATAGCACATAAATAAATAAATAAATAAATAAATAAAATAAAGTGACTCAGAGTCTCTGACACTGCCCTTCTCTTTGCAGCATCCTTGGAAACCAGGGATGGTAAAAATCACCCCTTGAGTGAATTGTTAAGAACTCTATGACGTATTCTAGTGCTACAGTTTCCAGGACCCACATGTCTGACATTGTCTGGACCCATCTTAAGCTTCCACCAAGGGAAGGGAGGCAGGGATAGGCCCATGTATCCTAGTGAGGTGCTGGGCTTTTGGCTTGGGCCTCCTTCACAGTGTTTGGCCAGGGCCCCCTCTAGTACTGTAGCCCTTGTTACCCGAGTAAGCCTCTCTGTTCCTCTGGTTACCAAAGTTCCGAAAGGTACGAAACCCTACCTGAAACTGGCCATGCTGGCCAGTACCTTGACCCCTCTGAACTGAGGGGGTCTTGCATTGTTGTTTTAACTCTGGGAGATGGCCCCTTTTGTCCTGGGGCTCCTTCAAAATGGCATCCAGGCAGGAACCAAACAATAGAGCTCCCTCAAAAAGTAGGTTAAATAGTCTAGACTTGGAAGCTTGATCAGCAGACCAGTGCTTAAGCCTTACATATGGCTGACACAATATGATAGGTTGAGTGGGCAGACATGCGCAAGTCCACTACAGAATCACAGAGAAAAATGGAGGCCATGGCAATCAGTTGCAAAATGCTCGACCCTTCCTAATCTTCCCAGATAAGAGACCCACAAGTTTAAGGCTCTGGCAACAATGAAGGAAGCTAATGAGGTAAGAAGGTTTGTACCGTTTGAAGCAAAGGCCTTTCTACAAGTGGCATCCACCCATTTGCTGTGCGACTGACTAGGCTAGAGAACCCTTTTTAGGGATGGTGGTGTGCTTGATTGAATTATTCACCGTCCTATCCGCCAGTGGTGGGGCTTCCCACTTGCAGTATTTTTCCTCGAAAAATGAAAAAGGTTGTGATTTTGGTTTTGGAAGATACTTTGTTTGATCTACACCAGCCCACTCTTATTCAATAATCTGGTCACAATGAATAAAACTTGGAAAACATTCAGGAACAGAGGAGGATGCAGGCAGAACTGGATTAACATCCACTGGCTCTACGGACTGCTCCTCCTTGAGCTGTAAGGATCAACATACCTCAGCTATCACAAAAGACAAGGACTTGTCAAACAGAGGAGGTATAGGAATCCTTGATCTGGGTTCTGTCCACTCTCCTTTCTCCTCCTCCTCCTCAGAAGGGAGGTCCTCTTTGTCATTAAGTAGTTTTTGAAGGTCAAGAGTTTCTACGAGATACTTAAAGTCCTCATCCTGACCTACTAAGTGTTTGAGGTTGGGGTCTGCCGCACATCTGTCTCTGCAGCCTCTTCTTGCTGTGACGCACCTGGACGTGCCTGGATGGGACCCCCCCTGACCTGAGGGGCCAGGTTTGGAGTTGGCTATTTCTGCTGGGATGTCCTGCAGGACATCGGGGCTCAAAAGCTCAACCAGGAGCAATAAGAAAAAATTACTCACCTTAGTAATGGTGTTTCTTCTAATGGAGTCTTGCTGTATTCTGACAATTTGCAGTGAGGTCCAACCTTTGAACTGCCCTGGAGATGAGTTAACTTTCCATGCCAGGCATGGAACGCTGAGCTCTAGCTCGGTTTAGACTCTGTCTGTTGCTGTTTAAACTCAAACTGTCAGATCTTTACGAGCTAAACTCACTGAGTGTCCTGTGTGGAAGCTGTAAACCTACACTAGCCAACTGGCTACTAAATATAATAAACAGATTTTTTGGTTTCAAAACAAAGACTCAAGTCAGGAAACCCAAAAAATGAAACAAACATAACACCCTCTCACCCAAAGTAAAGGGGCGATAAATAAAGGTGGGGCACCTCTTGAGTGCTAACACTGCTACTGCCCACCCACATCCCAAAACAAAGGTTCTGAGAGGGGAAGGCGGGAGGGGGGGTCAGAATACAGCAAGACTCCATTAGAAGAAACAACATTACTAAGGTGAGTAATTTTTTCTTCAAATAACATGAAGTCTTGCTGTATTCTAACAATTTGCAGACTACCAAGCAGTACCGCCATTGAGGAGGGTCAGAACCTACCTAGGAAATAGGCTCTGAAGCACTGCTGTGCCAAACCGAGCATCACTTCTAGCCTGGATATCCAGAGAGTAATGCTTGGTAAAAGTGTGAACTTTTTTCCAGGTAGCTGCTTGACATATCTCTAAGATAGGAACATCCCTGGCAGCCGCCAGGGAAGCAGCTGTACCTCTGGTAGAGTGAGCCCTCAGGCCTGAGGGTGGAATCTTGCCTAGTTTTTCACAGCAAGATTGAAACAAGAGACAATCCACCTGGCAATGGATCTCTTAGTGGCAGGTTTTCCCTTACCAACCTCACCATAAGTGAGGAACAGTTGGAGGGAGTCAAACCTATGACTCTTGGTACGCACTATGTAGTAGCTAAGGGCCCTTTTCACATCCAAACTGTGCAGCCTCCTCTCACCAGAGGAGGAATGGTCAGTGAAGAAAACAGGAAGAGACAGACTGGTTAAGGTGGAAGTCTGAAACCACCTTAGGTAAAAACTTCCTGTTAGTTCTGAGGACCACCTTATCTCTATGGAAAGAGATAAAATCGGGCTCCACTGATAGGGCTTGTAACTTGCTTATGCACCTGGCAGAAGTGATGGCCACCAAGAAAACAGTTTTCCAAGTCGAGTACTTAAGCTCTGCTGAGGACAAAGGCTCAAAGGGGGGTTGCATATGCTGAGCTATGCAAACATTAAGGTCCCAGACAGGGGCAGGGTCCCTGAATGGCGGATTGGTATGAAGCAATCCCTTGAAAAACTTAGAGAATACAGGATGAGCTGAAAGGGGAAGAAGGCTTACCTGCTGAAAGAAAAGTGGAGACAGCTGCCAAATGCACTCTTAGTGTAGCTGGTCTGAGTCCCAAGCTATTAAGATGAACCATATAGTTAAAGACTATGGGCAGGCCAGCAGACTCTGGAGAAATATGCTTCCCAGAGCACCATATGGAGAATCTTTTCCATTTGGAGTTGTAAGTGCTTCTGGTGGAAGGCTTCCGAGAAGCCTTTAGGATATCCATAACACCTTGAGAAAGGTGTAAATCAGCAAACTAACTCTTCAAGAGCCAGGCCTTGAGATAGAGAGATTTGAGATTCGGATACCAAACCCTCCCCTGAGCACAGGTTAACAGGCTGTAATTCCTGGGGAGAAACAGGGGAAGGTGGACTGCTAAGGACAACAGGAGAGGGTACCAGGGCTGTCTGGCCCAGTCTGGAGCAATCAGAATCACCTTGCAGGGTTGAGACCTGATTTTGACCAACACCTTGAACAGAAGAGGGAAGGGGGGGGAAGCATACAGGAACTTCCCTTCCCAATTGAGAACTAGGGCATCCAGAGGGACTGAGCCCAACACTGGGGGCCTGCAGCAAAAGAGGGGAAGTTGGTGATTGTCCGGGGCTGCAAAAAGATCTATCTGTGGGGTGCCCCATCTGGAGAAGATCACCTTCAAAACCAGGGGATCCAGTGACCATTTGTGATGGCTCTGAGATATCCTGCTGAGAGCATCTGCCAGGACATTGTCCTTGCCTGGGAGGTGTAGTGCTGTACGAGAGGTGTTCAGGGAATAGGCCAGAGACCACAACTTCACTGCTTCTGTGCACAAGGCCGTAGACAGAGTGCCCCCTTGCTTGCTGATATACCACATTGTGGTGGTATTGTCTGTCCTGATCTGAACTACTTTGTTCTGAACAGACTTGGAAAAAGCCTGAAGTGCTAGAAACACTGCTCTGAGTTCTAATAGACTGATGTGAAGCAGAGATTCCTGAGGAGACCACAACCCTTGGCTGGTCAGGTCTCCCAAGTGGGCTCCCCACCCCAAGAGGGAGGCATCTGTAGTAAAGATTAGAGAGTGAGACTGGAACTCCCTGTCTTAGATTGTCCTGATCCTGCCACCACTGCAATGCCTGGATCAGGGTTCGAGTCACTGGAATTAGTTTGGTCAGAGGATCCTTTTTCTGAGACCAAAAGGCTCTCAAGTGGAACTGAATGTACCTCATCTGAAATCTTGCTCCCTGCACCACTGCTGTAGAAGCAGCCACGTGCCCTAGGAGCTGTAGAAAATGCCTTGCTGGTCGAGACACCTGGAGGGTGAATGAAGAGGCCAGTGAAATAAGGGTCCTTGCCCTGTCCAGGGGAAGGGAGGCTTTTGCCTTTACTGTATCTAGCTCTCCGCCTATGAAGGTGAGGAGCTATACAGGCTCTAGAACTGACTTTGAAAGATTCAGAAGGAAACCTAGAGAAGTAAGCAGTTGCTGAGTTATCTGTAGGTGTAACTTGACTTGGTCTGGGGACTGGACTACTATGAGCCAGTCGTCCAGGTATGGGAAGTTGGAAATCCCTTTCCTTCTTAGGAAGGCAACTACTACTGCCAGGCATTTTGTGAACACCCTTGGAGCAGAGGTTAGGCCGAAGGGCATTGCTCTAAATTGGTAGTGGCCTGAGGGCAGCTCGAACCTGAGGTATTTTCGATGGGAGCTTCTGATGAGAATATGGAAATAGGCATCCTTGAGGTCCAGGAGACTAGCCACTCCCTGGCCTTAGAGAGGGTAGAATTATTCCCAGAGTCACCATTTTGAACTTTGGCTTTAAAAGGTGCTTGTTTAAATATCTGAGATCCAGGATGGGCCGCCATTCTCCTGTCTTTTTGGGGGTGAGGAAGTACCTGGAGTACAGTCCTTTCCCTTTGTGTAGGGGTGGAACCCTTTCTATAGCACTGAGAGCCAAGAGGGAAGAGACCTCTGCCTCTAGAGCAAGTGCCTCTGAAGGATTTGCAGGTGGAAAGGATCTGGTTCTCATCTTTGGAAATTTTTTGAAGCCAAGAACCAGTCCCTGGCTTACTACTTCCAGGACCCATTTGTCTGATGTTCAAGACATCCAGTCCTGGACAAAGCAAGCCAGCCTGCCCCCTACAGGTGGTGGAGAATCGGCCCTGGCAAACCCATCAGGAAGCCTGTTTGGTAAGGGCTTTAGGCTGAGGGGTGGAATCAGGTCTGCTTGTACCCTGTCTGCCTCTCCCTCTGAAGAACCCCCTATGAGCATAAGCAGAAGAGGAGGCCTGGACTTGGTAGAAAGGCCTATGAAAAGGCCTGCCTCTGCCCCTGGGTTGCTGCCTCTGAGAAGTAGCTTGCCTTTCCTTGGTCTGAGCACTCCTATAGGTGGTCCTGTACTCATCCATTTTCTTCATGTAGTTCTCTGTTTGCTCCCCAAACAGAGAATTACCCATAACAGGAAAATCCATGGCTTTAATCTGGGTATCCTGAGACAGGCTAGTACATCTGAGCCAAGCCATCCTATGAAGGGCCACAGATGTAGCCATGACTCTAGATGAAACATCACTGGAGTCCACTGCAGCATGGAATTGCACCTTGGATGCCTCAATACCATCCGCAGCCACCTGCTCCAGCTCCTTGGCAAGCTGGCCTAGGGACCTGTTTAGCTAAAAGCCATTACAGCCGCCCCATCTAGATTTCTGATATCTAGCTGTATAGGCCATATAATTGGCCTGCCTGAGTCCCAAGGATGCTGCCATGTACTGTTTCTTTGCCATGGCATCAATCTTCCTGGAGTCCTTATCTGGGGGGTGTGAAGCCAAGGGTATATTAGCCTTATCACAGGCTGCAGCCTGCACTACCCCAACATGGCTGCATTGCTGGGTAAGGAACTCCGTATCTGAGCCTGAAAGAGTATACCTCTTGTCCATTCTCTTATCCACAGGAGGTATAGAATTAGGAGTCTTTAAAATTTTCATTGTCTGTTTCCCAAAAGACTTATGAAGGGGAATAGACAGCCTCCCGGACTCTGGGATATCCATCATTTCAACATAGTCAGGCTCCTCCTGGTCATCCACAGCTTCTTCCGTAGGAAGCTGAAGAGTTTCAGCCACTTTCTTATAAAACATGAAATGGGAGGGGGACTCAGAAAGCCTAGGAGGAGACACTCCTGAAGGTCTGTCTGGGGAGATGTCCAGGTCAATGGGCACATCCAGACTTTCATAACCACATTCACTTTCCTCATACTCTCCTTCCTCCTCCGGTTCATAAAATTCCTCTAAATCATAATCCGGAACCGGTGGAACCGACCAAACCGAGCGCCTTCCTAATGGTGCCGGTTCGGTCGGAACCGGGGATAGCGACTGAACAATTTTTATCGCTTTGGCCATTTCATCAGCAGTTGGAGAAGAAACTTTTGGATCCACACCGGCTGATTTATCCCTTCTTGTTCTCTTAACCAGAACCGATTCCTCGAATCGTTCTCCTTTGCCCGAAAAAGTCTCTCACCCTGGTCAGAGGGCACTCCTTCTGGTTCGGTTGGAACTGAACCGGGTTGGACATCCGGGTCAGCGGACTTTTTGGCCTCCCTTTCCCTGAGTCTACCAACTCTTTTTTCCAGGGTAGCTGCAGGAAAATTTTTACAAATCTGGCAGTCTGAATCAAGGTGGTCAAACCCCAGACAAACCTCCCCAGACACACTACAGTGTTGAAACCTAGTGGGCCCGGTTTTTCTTTTGGGTTTCTCAGACATGGCCAGTCCTAACCAAAAACGTACCCTTTTTTCGGCAATCCGCCAGGCAAGACCCCTTTATCGGTTCCTGACCGTGTTACGGGTCGTGGAGAAAAACGTAATAAATCAGTTTTTTTTTTAGAACCGGTAACCACACTCTAAAAGTAGAAATAAAGACTTTTTAAACAACCTGATCGGTTCAAACCGAACCGATCCCACGTTTACAAGTTCCACACAGAATAATAACAAAAATAAACCTATCTAGTACTCACGACTACCACAGACAGAGACTGAACCGATAGGTTGCGGTTCAAATTCGGTCGAAAACCGAGAAAAACGGTACTTTAACCGACAAATTGAACCGAGCAAAGGAGAAATCTCCGGAGCGACTGTTCAGTGAGGCGGAGTAAAGAATCTGATGGTTTGAGTTCAAACAGCAACAGACAGAGTCTCAGCTAAGCTCGAGCTCAGCATTCCATGCCTGGCATGGAAAGTTAACCCTTTCATCTCCGGGGCAGTTCGAAGGTTGGACCTCATTGCAAATTGTCAGACTACAGCAAGACTTCATGTTGTTTGAACAGAGATTTTCGTAATTCTGCTTTGCCACTGCCAACTGAAAAACCTGATGTCCACCTTCCTAGCTTGGAGAACTGGCTGGGAGGAACTTTAAGAGAAATATTATGCTGGGCAACACAATGGGGGCAATAGGAATGCACGGGGGGAAGGCCTCATCATTCTTTTGCAGGTCTTGCATCTTTTCATAATTAATGGTCTCCGATAAGCCATGGTGCCAAAAGATGATTCTTTTTGTAAATAGGCCTCTATATAAAGAGAAGAAAAAAAACTTTTACCTGTACTAGAAATTCGTTTTATACACAATACATACATATGAATATACAAAATTGCCAGCAGATAAATGCCCTATGGTCTATCAAGTCTGCTCGATTGAGCTGCTAGCAGCCCTTATACTACAGCTGCCCCTGCAGTGACCCTCCGCCTTACCCTGTCCCACCCCCTTTTGAAGCAGCCCACTGTTCTACAGGATACCACTTCTTTTGGTAATGCCTTCCACCCAGACACCACCCTCTCCGTAAAGAAGCATCTCCTAATTTCCCTCCTGAACCCTCCCCCTTCCAATCTCAGACCATGCCCTTGAGTGCCCCCCCCTTAATTTGAAAAGCCCCTCTGTGCCCATCCTATTTATTCCTTTCAAGTACTTGAAGGTTTCGATCATGTCCCCCCATCCCTCCTATCCTCCAGGGAGTACATGTTCAGCTCCCTCCACCTGCTCTTGTAGGTTATTTCCCCTAGCCCTTGGATCATCTTCGTTGCCCTGCACAGCACCTCCTCCAGTAACCTAATGTCCTTCTTCAGGTATGGTCACCAGTACTGCATGCAGTATTCCAGGTGTGGTCTAACCAGTGACCAGTACAGCAGTAGGATCACCTCCCCCCTCCTGGAGGATATTCCCCTGTCAATGCAACCTAGTATCCTGTTTGCCTTTGCAGCTGCCTTTCTACACTCTGCCGAGTTATTCATTGTGCCCATTATGTTAATCATCAGATCCTTCTCATCCTCTGTCTTGGCTAGTTGAATTCCTCCTAGCTGGTAGCTCCTCGTTTTTTGTTTTTTTTTTGCACCAAAATGTAGCACCTTGCACTTCTTGGCATTGAACCCCAGTTGTCAAGTGTCCGACTAGGCCTTCAATTTTGCCAGATCATCCTGCAACCCCTGCCACCCTCCCAAGTCATCCACTACTACTCCCATCTTGGTGTCATCAGCTAACAGACTGATCTTGCTCTTGATGCCTGTTTTGAGCTGGTAGAAGGCTAAATGCGCATGTGTACAAACTTTGCGTGCATGTCAATGCAATTGCTATATAGCGAAAATGCAGCTGTGTCAAACACTTTTGTGCAATTCGCCACACAACTTGTGTACACTTTTTTTACGTGGTTGTGTCAAAAAATTGATGCAGATGTGTCAAAAATAGCCACACTTGTGGAAAAAGCTGGTGCGCAAACAGCAAAGGTGGGAAAACCCAAGGGCAGAGGAAGAGGAAGAAGGACGTGCCCAACTGCCACAAAGCTCAGTGGTGGTAGCGCAAGTGTTCAGAAGGCTGAGGTAAAAAGTACTCAAGCCTTCTGAACCACCATATCCCAATAAAAGGTATACAAACACTGTTTCTTGCCTTTTCCCCCCTTCTCTTTTTTTTGTTTACACAGACAACAATGCAACCTGATATGGAGATGTGAGGAAACTGAAGCAAAAGTCGAGGAGAACCCCCTTGAAATCTACGCTACTTCTTTAAATCGAAGACCATTAAACACCCTAGAGCAAGGCAGTCTGCACATGACTGAACTCGGAGCTGCAACTTTCATAATGATTTAAAGTACATTACATTACATGGCTCCATTTTCACCGGGGATTGGATGTAGAGGTTTAGTTAACATACCTCTACATGCCACAATGTTTCTTTTTCACTCGGGTAGATGCGCCTCACTCGTCATTTTAATGAGCCTTCTGGCACAGGACAGGATGCCAGGGGCACATTCAATCTTCCGGTGCAGCGGCACTTTTGACATGGCGCCTCAAGGAGCAAGATTAAAAAGCTAAATATCTGAAAAAAGGTTAGTCGAATTTAGTTTAAACCATTAAGGTTGTTTTAAACGGGCATTTTTGCAGCCCTGGTGATTGCCCCCACTGTTTTATGCTGCTTTCCTTTAAATGTAATGTGTCTCATGTGTTACTTTATAAAATGGTGTTCAGAAACACAAAACCCGACAAGCCCACTGGTAGAGAAGTGTCAGGTGGGCATTAATGCCTTAGGAAACCCATGGTTGTCATGCCGTTCTTGTAGGGCACTGCACAGAAATCAGTCAGAGTTATGTTTTTGACAGTCACACTTGAGAGGCTAATAAACTGATTAGGGCCATATTTGAAAAAGCAATTAGCGAGGGAGTGTTTATGGAGAAAAAAAATAAATAAATCACAAAATGGCTTTACATTTTGATTGCTGTCTGATGTCATTAATTGTCATACATCGATTGATTGATGCTCTGGTGTTACCCTAATGCTAACAATTAAGTGAACAGATTCAATATAGTAGTAAAAGCATCTGTACTTCTGTAACTCTATACAGGATTCGACAGGGGGTCTAACTACGTGGAATAATACGGGAGATCTAATTCGGTAGATGATGGAAGCTCTCACTGAAGGAAAGCGAGTGCAACTGATGTATCGAGGTAAAACTTTTATCAGTTTCCGTGTCCACATATCAAGGTTCACAAAAAAGAAAACTGAACGTCCTGTGTGTTTTGGGACAAAAATAAAAAGGGTTGCTTGTTGTACTGTAAAAGCGGAAGGAAAAAAAAAAAAAAAACAGGTTGCGTGTTGCACTGCACGAGATGACTGACGGTACAGAATTACTTTAGCATGGTTTTAATTGAAAATTATTCATTGGATGTTAAAAATAATTGCATATTTCTAATCACCACGAAGAGAAGAAAAAAGCAGTAATAATTTGTATTCTAAAAGATTTGGAGGTCGAACTACTTTCTTGCAGAGGAGTAAAATATATTTTTGATGAATTTTAAACTGTTTCTGTTTTTTTTTTTTTAAAAGAATTTCATTTTATAAGTGCAATAACCCACTTAAGGCCAGTTGGTAGAATAATGATCATCTTTACTTGTGAAGCGCAATTTAAAAACCAAAGCGCTGTACATTATTAAAAATAAAAGTATTAAAATAACAAATCAGTAACAATCCATGAAATGCTAACAATACAGAGTGCAAATAAGTTACATAAAAATACTCACTAAATGCTTGTTGAAACAGGTGAATTTTTAAGGCATTAATGCACTTCCCAGTTGCATAGGTCACTATTGCACTATTATCTGCATTCTCTTCCCATAGCTTCCTCTACCAGTATCTACCATTTCTCCTAGCAGTTTCTAATTTATTCAAGTGAACCATATTACAACTGTTTTTTTTTTTTTTATTGTACATATCTTCTTGAATATATACAAATTACTGTAACTTAACATACATACTGTGAATCATTGTACATATTACAGTAATTCCCTACGAAAGCTTTAATGTACCCGACAAAGCCTAAGGCTGCTTGAAAACTACTGTACCTGTTATTGTCCTCACTATGTTCTGTATTGTTTCCATGATGTGGAACCTTTGTAAGAGAGCCTTGGCTCAAAGGTGTCTTCTGAAATAATAATAAACTAATAGGTCCCAAGTTTCGGCAGCTGGAATGCTGGTCCAGATGCTGCCAAGCAGGAGGGGATTCCCCTCTTCAAAAAAGTTTTGGAAAATGATTTTGCAGTCAGGTCCTTGAAGAGTGTCCTTTAGGTGGGCTGCTTTTGTCACTGGATGCGATTTCAACCCAGTCCACACCAGATCTCCTTTGCAGTGAGTCAGGTCCTATGGTGACTAGGCAGGCTACTTTGATTGGATGCAATTAGGAAAGCTGCCTGTATTTTTTAGGACGTCTTAATACACCCAGCATAACCCCAGCCTACACCAGATCTCATTTGAGTGCAGACGGAGATTCTGAGGGGACTGAAGCCTGAGAATCCAATTTGTTTCCTTTTCAGGTGTAACACCCCTACAAATGGGGGTTCCTGAAAAAGTCTTCCATGAGCTTGCCTAAATGCTCACTGCCAGGCTGGTGTCCGGTGCTATAGCTGTTTAAATGGTAATATTCAAGAGTGCCTTAGGAGCCTCTCTGTAATGTCTCTTTAAGACCTGCCTGATTGCTGTTATAATTGAAATGGGAGGGGGGGCCGAGTGTTTCCATTGTTGGGTCCTGCCTTAACTGCTAAGTAATCGCTCTGTTTCTGCCATCACTAATTGCGCAGAGGGAGCTTGGTTAGAAGATGTGCTTGCTGACTGATAATCTTTTAGAGCAGTAATAATATTGTAGTTTGTTCTAACCTGCCTTCTTTGCAGCGAGGGGTGTTCTGCCTGTCTCCACCATCTTGGTCCTGAACTACCGAATTGGACCAATCAGTACTTTGGGACTCTAAAATGGAGCCTGCTTGAAGGGGCTGGCTGTGTGGAGTAAAAACTTGGGAACTAGTTTTGGACTGTTGGCGCATTTTTACACCTAGAGGGGGAGCCTGTTGTGACTGACAGCTAAATCGACCAACAGAACCTTTTGGATCTCAGGAAAACCCCCGAGTTGTCTGCTGTCTAGCCAGATCTAAGTGGGAAGCTGAAGAAGCAATAGCTCGAGACAGCTGAGCAGCCTTTTTTTATGTAGTTCGCACGGAAGAACTGTGGAAAGGCTAGAGTTTCGGCCTACATGTCTGCCTGCTGCCCTGAGAGGAAATTGAGAGTTATATTTGGACCAAATTCGATCAGTGAGCCACTGGCTTGTGACCAGGCTAAATACCTGAGAAAGATCAAAGATTTTGCTGAATGCGATCGGCCTGCCAGAAATTCCAGACACCTCTGAACTCCTGATTTGTGCAGAGAGCTGTGCGATTGTGACCAGAGGAGGATTGCCTGGCGCTGTAGAAATTTCTTACATGTAAATGTGCTGTGTATTGAGAGGGGGTCATGATTTGGTTCCCCACTGTGTGAACTGTGTTCTGCTTGCTGGAAGCTGTATCCAGCCCAGTCGGACTGAATCCGCGGTTATCTCCATGCGGTTGGGCCTTGCCACGAGGGCCCTGCCAGACTACCCCAACCCACTGCACAGAGAAAGCCATTCGACGAGAGACCTGCATGGGAATCCGCACTCTGCTCCACGCTCGAACAGGAACAATGCCTTGGCGACTCGTGTGGGCCCTGCTTCTCCTGGCACTCCAGATCAACCACCTGCTGTCTCGATTTTCGACCAGCCTATGACCAGTCTTGGGTATCGTGAGTAACCAAAAGGTGTGGAACATGTCAAAGGTTTGGGCACAGCTGAAGTGAAGGGGAGGGATTCAGACCTGTTTGAGCAAACCATGATGGTTTTACTCTCATGCAGTTTTCCCAAAGATCCAGAGAAGGTACCCCCTGTTATTCTGCCAGAAGGGTCCCAGAAGGGGTGGAGGGTCATTCACCTACACAGTGATCTGGCCACCCTGGGTGCGTCCCCCAGTATAGAGGGGGTTCAAGGACAAGCTACTCAAGTTATTAGCGTCTGAGGGGCAAACCGCCCAAGAGCTAGTAAAGGTGCTAGACCTTTCTGAAGAACACACGCCATTGCAGTCCCTGGCCACATCTCCTGCTTCCCCCAAGAGTTCCCCTGTGGTCCACTCCCCCATAATAACTCCATCTGTGCATCTGGACTCTTACCGTAAACTCATACTTTTCTCTGGCACCGTGCCAGTGCCTACAGGGGAGGATGACCTTGAAACATGGATGGACTATGCTAGCCCCCCTTGGTACAGGTGTGGCAGTACTCTGAGGGGAGAAAAGAAAGACTCATGGAAAGCTTGAGGGGCCCTGCACTGGAGGCCATCCATTTCCTACAAGCCACTAGCTGAGAGGCTACTGCAGCTGAATACCTCTCTGCATTGGAAGGAGTGTTTGGAAGCACTGAGTTGGGGAATGATTTGCTGCGGAAATTCAAGTCTGCCAAGCAATGGAAAAATGAGAAGTTGTCTGTGTTTGTTACTAGAATAGAGAGGGCTCTGCAGAGGGCCCACAGAAAAGGAGGGGTGCCGGCTAAGGAACTGAACCTGGTCAGATTGGACCATATTCTAAAGTCAGCCAGTTACTCTAATGTGATGATGTTAAAACTTAAGTTGCAAGACAGGAAAGCTAATCCTCCTGAGTACTGTCATCTTATGAAAGAGATTCATGAAGCAGAGAATGATGAAAAAGGCTGGGAGCCCTATGCTGCGGTTTTTGGTACCTGCCAGACACCGGGAGAAGCGATGCAGATGAGGCGCAGCAGCTGAGAGAGCTAATTAAAAAGTTGACCAAAGCGGCCAGAGAACCTGATCTTTTATCAGGCACCCCGAGGCAAAAAAGTGTGTGGGGTTTATGTTGCTTCTTCGGAGACCCGGACTGAGGGTAACCTATTGCAGGGATTTATTTAACTCTAAAAATTGATTAGCGTTTTGCTCATAAAAGTGCTAAATCTTTGTGAAAATGCATAGCTCTTGCCTCACTGTTTTAACAAACACAGCACTTCTAGAAAATCTATACAAATACTTTCTGTACAGTTAGTATTGTCCCAAGAAAAAAACTGCTAATCAATTATTTAAAACCCTGTATTGGAAGAAGTACGAGATTTGAGAGCCATAGTTGGGGACCTACTATGAGCCACACAAATCCCAAAACTTGGTGGAAACCCAGAGGATCCAGAGCGCAAGTCACAAGTCAAAGAAGAAGCCAGAAGTGCTCCTGATGTACCCAAACCGGGAGATGGCCCACGGCCCCTCAGAGACCCTAGAGAAACCACATTTTGCTACCATTGTGGGGAAGATGGACACACCTGTTTCTTTTGTCGCTTGCCAGAGAACCTGAGGAAGATCATCACTAGACTACTAGCTTTGATTTGACTGAACAACCGACCGCCAGGTGGAGCTGTTCGAAAGAGTTACTCTTCGAAGGCCACTGCCAAATCGACATCTAAGTCTGCGCCACCTGAATGGTCCAAGGTGGTGGGTTCTTCAATGGAAACAGTAAAGGTGAATGATGTGTCCACCCGGGCCGTGCTTGACAGTGGGTCTCAAGTGACTATAATGTTTCAAGACTGGTATCGAAAGCACCTGCCTGATGTGCCCTACAACCCTTGGAAGGCTTGTATGTCTGGGGGTTGAGTGACAAGTTGAATCCGTACACGGGGTATATTCAGATCTGGCTGTCTTTTCCTATCTCGGTGGCTGGAGTGGCGGAGCAAGTCGAGACCCTGGCCTTAGTGTGTCCCCCCCACTGGACTGTATGATGAGGTTCCCCTGCTAACTGGGAACAACGCTCATTTGTTTGGGACACTGGCACAACTCTGCTACGAGAAACAAGGGCACTGGAATGGCAGGGCTCTAAGAATTACCGCCCTGATTAAGAGGGCCTATGATTTGCAACAGAATCCCGAGGAAGTGGACCAGGATGAACCAGTAGGGGTCGTGTGGAAGAAGGATCCGGATTCAATGGTGCTGGCCCCTAATGCCCAGTGTACCACTCAAGGGGAGGTCCGCCTGAGGAAAGACGTCAAGAATAGAATACCAATGTTAGATGCGCCAGGCAATGGAAAATTGCCAGAAGGATTGGTCAAGCCCAGCATCTTGACAGGTCGTGCTCATGCCTATGCACGATGAGTGATGGTCCAGATTCACAATGTGTCAGATCGGGAGATCCGGGTGAATAGAGGGGGCACTCTAGCTACAGTACACTGTACAGACACTGCAGTGTTACCCAGCAACAAGCACCCGGGTAAGACAGATAGAGTGACTCCAGACTTGTTTGACTTTGGTAACTCCCCGTTGCCAGCTGAATGGAAGACTAGAATTAGCAAGAAACTTGCCCAGAGAGATCAAGTGTTCTCGTTGAAGGAATGGGACGTGGGATGTGTCCAGGGTGTGCAGCATCACATACGCCTGCATGATGAACAGCCCTTTTGAGAGAGGTCTTGACGCCTAGCCCCAGTCGACATAGATGATGTGCGAAGACACCTGCAGGAAATGCTTGAGGCTGGTGTAATACAAGAATCCAGGAGCCCATATGCTTCGCCCATTGTGGTTGTACGCAAGAAGAATGGGTCTGTGAGAATGTGCATAGATTATCGAACCCTGAACCGGCGAACCATCCCAGATCAACATACCATGCCCCGGATACAAGATACTCTGGAATGTTTGAATGGGAGCAAATGGTTCTCGATGTTGGATCTTCACAGTGGATACTACCAGATTCCAATGGCCCTGGAAGACCGCGAGAAGACAGCCTTCATCTGTCCCTTGGGGTTCTACGAATTCCTAAGGATGCCCCAGGGGACACTGGGTGCCCCCGGCTACCTATCAGTGACTGCTAGAACGTGTGGTGTGAGATATGAATTTGCTGGAATGCCTAGTATACTTGGACAATGTCATTGTGTTCGGGAGCTCCTTAGAGGAGCATGAGAGTCAACTGTTCAAAGTCATAGACCGACTGGAAGATTTCAGCCTCAAGCTGTCCACTGACAAATGCCAGTTTTTTCAAACCTCCGTGAAGCATGTGGTGCACATAGTATCTACAGAGGGGATAGAGACTGATCCCAGTAAAGTTGAGGCTCTGACCACTTGGCCCCAGCCCCACAATCTGAAAGAACTTCAGTGCTTCCTGGGGTTCTGTGGCTACTACTGCAGGTTCATAAGAGATTATTCCAAGTTGATTTGCCCACTCTTGAATCTTACCCAGGGTTACCCTCCCACCAATCGTAAATACAAAAAAGGGGCCACCCCAGGACCAGAAAGAGTATACTTCTGCCCAGGTGAACATTTTGGGCTTCGATGGACGCCTGACTGTGAAGCAGTCTTCCATGAAATCATATACCAGCTCACCCATGCCCCCATCCTCGCCTATGCTGATCCCACCAAACCCTATGTGCTGCATACTGACACTAGTCTACAGGGTTTGGGAGCTGTGCTGTATCAAGATCATGAGGGTGGTTTGAGAACAGTGGCATTCACTAGTAGGAGTCTGACCCCGTCTGAGTGAAATTACCCTGTGCATAAGTTGGAGTTCCTGGTGCTAAAGTGGGCCATCACTGACCAGTTCCATGAATACCTCTATGGGGCAAAGATACTGGTGAAGACTGACAATAACCCGTTGACCTATGTGCAGACTTCAGCTAAGTTAGACGACACAGGCCATCGGTGGCTTTCTGCGTTATCCACCTATGATTATGTTGTCGAGTACAGGTCAGGCCTGAATCATATTAATGCTGACGCCTTATCCCGAAGGCTCATTTCCAAGAGTGACTGGGTCAGGCTGTCCGAACCAGACATCCGAGCATCGTGCCAAAAGTTTGATGGAGATGAACAGATGTCTGCGGACACGGTGGACTGTTTAGTAGATTGCTTGGGCCCGTCTGATACCTGCATACCGGCTGTGTACCGTCACTTCTCTGCTCTAGACATTAGTGCACTACCTCAATTCGACAATGACAGCATTCAGTGGGCTCAATCCCAAGATCCTATGATTCAGCCAGTACTCTATGCCCTTCATGCAGGGAAAGATGTGTCCAAGTTGCATTCCTCAGACTTGCGAACTGCTTTAATGTTTAAAGAAGGCCCAAGGTTGAAGCTGCTTAATCAGTTGTTGTATAGAGAGAGACAGTAGATTGGGGTGGCCAAGTAGACAAGCAACAACTGGTCCTACCCACAGCCTTCAAAGATTTGGTACTGAGCTCCTTCCACAATCACATGGGCCACCTCGGTATCGACCAAACCAGTGACCTAATACGATCGATTTTTCTGGCCCAAGATGGGGGCCAATGTTGAGCACCATGTAAGGACTTGTAGTTGCTACTTGCAGAGAAAAGCCCTGCCTCAGAGGGCTGACCCCCTTGTCAACATTACTACCAGTACCCCAATGGAACTAGGCAGCATAGACTTCTTGAGTTTAGAGCCTGATCAGCGAAACATTGATAATGTGTTAGTGGTTATGGATCATTTCACATGGTATGCACAAGCTTTTCACACCAAAGATCAAAAGGCATCTACCGTGGCCAAGGTGCTAGTGGAAAATTTCTTTGTCCACTATGGGGCTCCCCAGCAAATTCATTCTGATCAAGGCAGAGACTTCAAGAGTTGATTAATCAAAGAAATGTTCTCTCTATAGGGGGTGTGGACATCAAGAACCACCCCATATCACCCGCAGGGGGAACCTCAACCAGAACGCTTTAACCGCACCCTGCTAGACATGCTAGGCACCCTTCACCTAAAAGACAAGCATAAATAGAGCCAGCAGATTAGCACCTTGGTACACGCCTACAATTGCATGAAAAATGATGCTACTGGGTTCTCTCCCTATCGTCTGGTGTTTGGGAGCGAGGTCTGGCTGCTTGTGGATGTCTGTTTTGGGGTCTCTCCTGATGGGGCTGAGCCAAAAATTACCTGCAATATGTAGAAAAACAAAGCTCAATTGAATCATGCCTCTCAACTGGCCCAGACAATGGCCGCCAAGAGAAATTTAGCCAACAAAGAGAGGTATGATAGAAGAGTAAAGGCTCAAGAGCTTCGATCTGGAGACTGTGTGTGTTGTTGCGAAATTTGGGACTGCATGGTAAACATGAAATTGCTGACCGAATGCGCCACCTTCCCCATGTAGTAGTAGGAAAGCTGGATGAGTTACCAGTGTACAGAATGCGCCCTGAGAACAACTCCAAAGCCGTCAAGACCATGCACCGTAACCACTTGCTACCTATTGGTCAAGTCAAGATTGAGGCCGAGCCCCCAGAGATTGCTCCCACTGGGCCAGTGACTCATGCTGCTGCAAGAAAGAGACAAAGTCAACCTACCCCCAGTGGTCACAGATTTAAGGTTTTCTTTTTTTGAACTTGAAGAATTTTATTCATAGTTTAAAGTACATTCATAACAGACAGATTTACAATTGCATAGAGTAGTACATTACCTCATAAAAGTATCTCTGTGCTTATCTTTTGTTATTCCTTTACAGGTGTGCACTCTCCTGAACAGGCCAGAACTGATAGCCTGTAGCAATATTTCCAGGGAGTAAGAAGCATGTCCCACCCTTTCTCAGTCTGTAGAATACGCCATCTCTCCTTTTTTTGTCTAAATCTGTTATTTATACAATCTGTTTTAAACTGAATTAATATCATTAAACAACTTCCTTGCTCTAAATAAAAAAAAAATCGTCCTTTGTTTTATAACAATTTACTTAATAAATAACCACATAAAACTTAAAAACTAGTCGGTGTGTGTTCTTTTCTTTTTCATTATAGGATCCAAGATTCACAATTTGCAACAAGCACCATTCCTGCCCCCACAACCTTTATTTCCTGCTACCCCTTTTATTATTAAGATAAGAGATATTGATCAAGGATGGTGTACCTTCTATGCTTTCCATATAAGCATAATATAGGAGCCACTTTACATTATACTGCTCTGTACTCAATCTCAAATCGGGCCATTATAGCTTCCGTATCTTTGATTTTGGTCACATTATTTCTCCACATGGTGAGGGACAGAGAATCAGGCTACAACCAGTGTTGAGTTATTACTTTCAGGGCTGCTACTAACAATAGATAGTATAAATATTTTTGGTTACTAGACCCGATTTCCATGGGAGCTAGTCCCAAGACCATAGTGAAAGTTGCTTGAAAGATGGCCTGCAAAGCTTGGCCGACCAATTTCCAATATGAGGTTATCTGAGGGCAACCCCAAAATGTGTGAGTGCATGTGCCTCATTCTCCACAGCCCCTACAGCATTTGTTGTTGGAACTGTGTAATGAGCAGACCTTACCGGTGTAATAAAATACCTGGAGATTACTTTCCAACGGAACTCCTTCCAACTTGGTGAATTAGTGGTTTTGGGTATGCCTGACCAAATGGTAGCCTATTCTTCCTCTGATAAGTACATATTTAATTCTTCCTGCCAGTTTTGTTCTATTCGTTGGACTGGTAGCTTTCCTACATCTTCCTGGAGTGTTTTATATATATGTATAAACCCCTTGGTATCTGCTGTACGACTTTTTTGGAATGTAGAAGTAATTGGAGGAGGGGCATCAGAAAGTATCGCCTGCACCCCATTTGCTATATATAGGTAGTGTCGACATTGCAGAAATCTATAGAAATCTGCTTTCAGAAGGTTAAACTCCTTCTGCAGGTCGGTGAAGGATTTTAAAGTCTCTTTTTGAAAAAAATTGTGTTAGGGAGTGTAGACCTTTGCTTTGCCAGTGTTTAAAACACTTATCTCCAGGGATGGTTGGGAAATCTGGTAGTGAATTAAGTGGAATATACTTCCATACTGGGGTTGGTATTTCCCACCATTGCCTTACATCCAACCATATCTTAATAGTAGGTCTGTTCCATTTGTTATTTATCTGTTTAATGTCTGGATTCACAGCGACCCAGGGTAGTATCTTAAGGGGAATGGTTGGGTGTGCTTTTTCTTCCATTAGAGCCCATCCACCTTCATGGCCTAGGTTTAGCATGTTGAGAATTAGTAGTAGTTGGGCTGCTTTGTAATCATTATAAAAATCTGGTATGCCCCACCTCAGTTTTCCTTGGCTTCTGTGAGAATTTCCCAGCGTTTTCTGGGTCATCGCCCAGCCCAAATAAATCTAGACAATATTTGTTTTAGTTCCCTCCAGTCTTTTCTCAAAACAGGCTATGGTAGGTTGGTAAATAAAAAGATACCTTGAAGTATATTCATTTTAACCGCTCTATCCGGTTAGTAAATGTAAGCGGTAATATCTGCCATCTATTTATGTCTGCAAAAACCTTCTTTTGTAGTAGATCATAATTTATCTGGTACAGCTTGGATATTTTTATTGGAATCTGTATACCAAGGTACCGTACTTTATCCTTCGCCCATTTAAATGGTATGTTCCCATACCACTCTTCAGGTTTTATACCTTTTAATGGAAGAATTCCAGGTTCATCCATATTAACTTTAAAACTCAAAATTTTACCAAATTTAAGCAGCAGATCTACAAAGGGAGGGATCGACCTTTCAGGGTCCTGCAGAAACAGTAAAGTATCATCCGCATATAGGGAAATTTTATTTTGCGTCTTTTCAACCTGAATACCCTGAATCCTGTCCTCCATCCTAACTGCCTGTGTGAGGGGTTCCATAGCTAATGCAAAGAGGAATGGTGATAAGGGGTAGCTTTGTCTGGTGCCTCTCGCTATTGTGAAGGTCCCTGATATAGTGCCATTAACTCTTACCTTGGCTAAGGGATTTTGATATGCCAACATAACCCACTTCAGGAAAGATCCCTCAGATCCCATATTTAATAACACTTCCCTCAAATAACTCCAGTTCAGCCTATCAAAGGCATTCTCAGCATCCAAAAAAATTGCAATCTGTGGAATTTGAGAAACTCCCTTGTGGTTGATTATATTAAGTAGACGTCTAATATTATCAGACATACAGTATGTCTATGAGGAATAAAACCTGTTTGGTCTGTGTGTATTAGGGCCTCTATATGTTTCTGCAAATAGTTAGCCAGGAATTTTGTAAATATTTTGGAATCCTAGTTCAATAAGGATATAGGTCTATATGATTCACAATATCCTGCTGGCTTACTCGGTTTGGGTATTACTGTAATGAAAGTGTCGTGCCAGGAACTTGGGAATTTGTTTTCGTCTAACATAGCATTCATGACTATAGGAATGGTAGGGGACAAAATCTTTTTAAACTTTTTATAAAATTCTGCTGGTAGGCCATCTGGCCCTGGGGATTTGCCTGTTGGCAGGTTGTCAATTACCATTTGAACCTCTCTCTCTCTCTGTAATGGGCGCGGATAGTTCCTGTTGCATTGTAGGGGATAATTTGGGAAGTTTCAGGGTTTCCAAAAATGATTTAGTTTGATTTATCACTTCTTGGGGGTTTCTTTTTTCAGTATATAATGTATGATAGTATTCTTTAAAAGCCTTAGCTATTTCCCCTGGTTTGTTTACCCGTTCCTTATTTTTGTGTTTGTTCTGAAGGAAGAGAATATACCTGTTTGCTTGTGCTTTTTTCAATCTGAGTGCCAGTAGTTTTAGTGCTTTTCCTCCGCCTTCATAATATTTTTGATTAGCGAAGCGCAAAATCCCTTCTGCTTTTTCTGTCTCCATAGCATTAAACTCTTTTTTTTTTTTTTTTTTTTTTATTAGCTCTTTAAGAATCGTCTCCCTACCTTTAGGCGCCTCTCTATGCTCTCTTTCCAATACTTGAATCCTACTCTGCAATTCTATCAGTTTTTTGTTCCTAAGTTTCTTTTTAGCTAAAGCTAAATTTATCATTTGACCCCTTGTTACTGCCTTCTTGGTGTCCCACCAAAGCACTGGGGAGCAGTCTGCCATAGAAACATAGAAACATAGAAACATAGAAGTTGACGGCAGATAAGTACCGCAAGGCCCATCCAGTCTGCCCATTTCTTTTTCTACCTTATAAATGTGCCATCGGCCTTTGCTCTGTCAGTGACCTATCTATTCATAGTCATTTGTATTGCTCCCTTATGCCTATCCCATGCCTGTTTGAAGCCCTGCACTGTATTCATAGCCACCACTTCTTGTGGTAAGCCATTCCATGCATCTACCACCCTTTCTGTGAAAAAGAATTTCCTCACATTCCCCCTTAATCGGCCTCCCTCTAATCTCATGCTGTGTCCTCTTGTCCTGCTATTTTTCTTATATTTAAACATGTTAGACTCTTTCACCTTGTTTATGCCCTTAAGGTGTTTAAATGTCTCGATCATATCATCTCTCCCTCCTTTGCTCAAGGGTATACATATTGAGCTCCGTTAATCTGTCCTCATATGTCTTCTGATGCAGTCCCTGCACCATTTTGGTTGCCCTTCTGGACTGCCTCAATTTGGTTAATGTCCTTGTGAAGGTGTGGCTCCAATACTGCACGCAGTACCCAGATGGGGCCTAACCAATGTCTTGTACAGAGGATTATTACCTCCCTCTTACGACTTGTGATACCCCTACTAATACATCCTAACACCCCCTAGCCTTACCTACTGCTTTAGAGGTCTGCTTGGATGATTTTAGGTCATCAGTGATGATGATGCCCAAGTCTCTTTCTTCCTTTGTGACTGCTAGCAACTCCTCCCAGCCTATAAGTGGCTTCAGGGTTTCTCTTCCCTATGTGCATGATTTTGCACTTCTTTGATTAAATCCCAGTTGCCACTCTTCTGACCATTCTGCTAGTTTATCCAGATCTCTTCTCATTCTGCCCACCCCATCTGGATCATCTACTCTGTTTGAATCTTGGTGTCATCTGCAAACAGACAAGCCTTACCCTCTAGTCCATCTGCGAGGTCACTAATGAAGATGTTGAATAGGACTGCCCTGGGACTGATCCTGAGGTACCCCACTTGTGACTTGCATCTCTTCTGACTGTATACCATTTTACCACCACTCTCTGTTTTCCTGCTCATCAACCAGTTTGCCACCCAGTTGACCAACTTCTGACCCAACCCGAGCCTACCTAGCTTATTTATCAATCTTCTATGTGGAACAGTGTCAAAAGCTTTGCTGAAGTCAAGGTAGGCGACATCAACTGCTCCCCTTGGTCCACCACTCTGGTTACCCAGTCAAAGAAATCTATGAGATTAGTTTGACAGGACCTTCCTTTTGTAAACCCATGCTGTCTTGGATCCTGTGCCCCTATGGTTCCAGGTGTTGCACTATCCTTTCCTTAAGAGTGCCTCCATAATCTTGCCCACTACTGAGTGAGACTGCCGGTCTGTAGTTCCGCCTCCTCCCTGCTACCACTCTTGTGGAGTGGGATCACATGAGCCCTTCTCCAGTCTTCTGGGACCTCTCCTGTGCTCAGAGACTCACTAAACAATTCTGCTAAAGGCTCTGCTAGTTCCTCCTTTAGCTCCTTAAGTACCCTGGGATGTATGCCATCAGGTCCCATTGCCTTATCCACCCTGAGCTTAGCAAGCTCTTGTAGGACCCTTTCTTTTTGTGAAGGAGTAGTGCTCACCTCCCTCCCGCTGTGTCCATGATGCTGAGCTGTGGGCCTGCCCTACCTTCTCTTCAGTAAATACTGAGCAAAAGTATCTATTTAGGATAGATGCCTTTGAGGTCCTCCTCCTCCACATGCTCCCTTTTCTCCATTAAGCTTCAATGCCCTCTGGACTTTCTCCTTTCACTAATGTATCTATAGAAAGTCTTGTCACCTTCTTTACTGTCCGTGCTAGTGTTTCCTCAGTTTGGGACTTTGCCTGCCTTACTGCCTTACCTGCTTCCCTTAGGGCAGTTTGGTATGCCTCCCTATCTTCATCCGACTGTGTTCCTTATATTTTTCTGAAGGCCACCTTTTGGCTCTGACCTTTTCTGCTACTGTATTTGAGAACCAAAGTGGTTTCCTTCTTCTTTTACACTTCCTTTTCTGTCTAACACAATGGATGTTGCTTCAAGTATTGTATCATAATGCTTGCCCACTTTGCCTGTACCTCCTCACCTGTGTTTCTTTTTGCCAGGGCTAGCTTAACTCTTTGCGCATCTTATCAAAGTCAGCTCCTCTGAAGTCCCATATTTTTGCCTTGAATGGGATGATTTAGATGTAGTAGCCAAATTGAACCATACCATGTGATGGTCACTGGCCCCAGGTGACCTTCTACCTGGAGATCTGTGATCCCTTCTTTGTTAGTCAGTACTAGATCTAGGATAGCCCTGTCTCTTGTGGGTTGCTGTACCAGTTGTTTGAGGCCCTCCCCTGCAGAATCCACTATGTGTCTAGTTCTGGCCGATGTTCCTGCTGGTATTGACCAATCTGTATCTGCATGTTGAAGTCTCCCATTATCAGAACCTCCCTTTAGCTGTCATGTTTTGTATATCTTCTAACAGTAATGTGTCTATGTCCTCCCTCTGGTCTGGGGGCCTGTAGACAACCCCAGTTCTTATGGCTGTCCCATTTCCTGTTTCCAGGGTGACCCACAGTTCTTCTGGCTCATTATGTGTATTCTGAATTTCTGTAGCTTTGATATTTTCATTAACATGGGCCACTCCTCCCCCTTTTGCACTCGGTCTCTTCTGAACAATACATAGCCAGGTACTGAAGTCTCCCAAGTGTGGTTACTGGTAAACCACGTCTCACTAATTGCTACTATGTCCAGTTTAGCCTCTGACATTATTGCCTGCAGGTCTGGGATCTTATTTCCCAGGCTGTGAGCATTTGTGTACATGATTTTCCATTGGCCAGATTTTGGTGTGTGTTGGTTGTTGGGTGAAGTTTGGCATTACCCTGTGCATCGTGTGGGAGACAAACCTTTTTCTTACCTGGTGATGCAAATGAGCGGCAAACACGCGAATTCCTGTTTGACCACTAGCTGAGGGGAGGGTGTTCTTTCCATTGACGTATGGGATTGCTGCCCCTCTCCCCATTGCTAGTTTAAATATTCTGCAAAGGCGTCAAACTTCTGCACAATGCGCAGCTCCCTCCTTAGTCAGATGCAGTCCATCAAATTTAAAGAACTTTCGCTTCCAGAACTGTTGCCAGTTCCTTACAAATCTGTGTCCTTTTTCTTGGCAGCAGCCCTTGAGCCACATGTTTAGCTCCCCTACCTCCCCTTCTCTGACCTTCCGTCCATCTGCTCCTTCTCCCAGACTGGCAGGATCTCAGAAGGAGATGCCAGACGAAATAGATGATAGTTTGTCACCCAGCCTAGTCAGGTGTTCCTTGGTCTCCACAACTGGCCCGGCTGGCGAGATCATTAGTCCCTATGTGTACTAGGACATCAATGTTTTCTCCTGCTTTGTGAACAATTTTAGCAATGCGGTCAGTGTCTCTCCATGCTGATGTACCTGGAGACATCTGACCATCACCCTAGCTGGAGATGGGTATCAACTCCCGAATCATGGAGTCTCCTATGATCAGAAGTTTTTGGATTTCCTTTGTGCTTGTTTAGTTTGGTTCCTGATTTGGGTGAGTATTGTTGTGCCAGCTCCTGTGCGCAGTGTCCTGCTCTGCAGTGTCTTCTGCCTCTTTATTTGATTTCAGAGATAGAGGCAGATACCTGTTTGTAGTGTTTATATGGTTTTGGAGGTAATGTGTTGGAGAGCAGAAGAGTGATGGGGCACCTGATTTGCTCCTCCTAACCACCTGCCAACCTCCTGGACCAACTACCCTCTCTGCAGTCGAGGTTTTTCTGTTGGATGCTGGGAAATGGCGGGTGGTTCTTATAATGTATTTCCTCTTCAATATGAAATTTGGGCGTGCAATCTCTGCCCATGCTGCCGGAGCTGAGACCTAAGATCTCAAGGCCCAGCATGTAGGACAGTGTCCTAAATCCTGTAAGACTGTCCTTCTGAAAATTGTTCCACAGTACCTGCAGTTAATGAAATCCATTACAAATAAGTTGCTGGGTTTGTAACCTAGTCAGAGTAATTAGAAGGAGAAAAAAAATGCAAGTAATGGTTTAATTGTGCTTTGTTTAACTTGTTATAACAAGTTAAATTACTAGTGCCTTGTAAATAGAGATCACCTTGTGGAGGCCCACTGATCCGCCCTTCCTACTCTGTCACAGGAAATGTCACAACTGTGGTACCCTATAAAAGGAGTGTAGCGTGGGTGGTTGGGGATGGGTGGGTGGCTGGGCCCTTTCCTGCCTAAAAAGAAGAACCACGGACGAAAGAACAAGGAGGTAAGAGCAGAAACAATCAGTCAACAACAAATGCAGTAACCCTGAAAGCTTATCCTAATGTTAGATAAAACTGTAAAACCTGTAAAGCACCACCTGTAATAATTTCAGAGAAGATATACCCTGTAAGAAACACTTTGCTCCAGAGAAAAATAAAGCAGTAACAGAAGATATACCTTGCAAAAGTCAATTTGAATCAGAAGATTACAGCAGTAATCTGTTAGCTTTACCTGTAGGCACACCTTGTAATAATGCAGAAGAAGGTATACCAGCAACAACAATTTGAATCAGAGAAAAATAAAGCAATGAAATGTTAACAACAAACAGTAGCAATCCCTGTGAGTAAAAAATAAAAACACCACCACACAGTAAATCTGCTTAGCCAAACTAAGTCTTAATCCTTCTCCCTTGCTCTGGTAAGTTTCTCTACTCTGCCTTTCAAGCAGTCTTAGAAGGAAAGAGCTCAGGTGAAGCTAGGTGCCTTGGCCAGCAAACCAAGTCTTCTACCATGGGAGAATCTGTTGCCAGGTGTTTAATGCTTTGTATAATTTGTTGTAGGACGTTTTTGTTATCTAGCAGTGAAATATTTAACCTCCAACTCGTCACTCTAGGTTCATTTCCCCAAACTATCTTGATGGATATTGGAGCGTGATCTGCTAACGTTATGGAATGAATCTGAGAAGAGAAAAAATGGTGGAGATCTGTGCTGTGAGTTACAAAGAAATCTATTCGTGAGTATGAGTTCTGAGGAGCTGAATAAAACGTATAGTCTCTCTCGCTCTTATAATGTGACCTCCAGATGTCCACCAATCCCCCCATCTCCATCAATGTCTTTAATGTTCTGCTGGCCGTCTTAGATGTGTTCGTCTGCCCTGAGGAATGGTCTATGTTGAGCACAAGGTTGCATTAAAATCCCCTCCCTGTACCAAAAGCCATTTGGGAAGTGTGGCTAGGTAATCAAAGATTTTTATAGATAGAACTTATCTGCTTTTATGTAAGGTGCATAGACATTTATTCAATTTATTAATTTGTCCTGAATTGTACCTGATACTCTGATACATCTACCTTGATATACGACATCCATTTCATTTATTTCTAATGGGCATTCCTTTTGAATTAAAATTGCCACTCCTGTCTTTTTAGTCTCTATACTTGAAGTTGCTTCTACTCTCCCCACCCACATACATCTTAGTTTAGAGTGCTCCAAATCTGAAAGATGAGTCTCCTGGAGAAAAGCCATGTCACACTTCATTCTCTTAAGTTCGGATAATATTTTGGGTCTTTTGATGGGGGAGTTAATCCCATTAACATTACAAGAAACAACTTTAAAATGTGCCATTATGTATTACCATTTTAAAGTCCCGTGCCTCACATCCAATGTCCTGAGTGTGACAGAGCTCTCCCCTCCAGTTCTCATAAAATCCTCCATCTATGTCCTATAAGTTGAGAATCACATCAACAAACCATGTAAATATTTATAAACATAACACGTAAAACTGGAATCAAAGAACCCATACGGTTCCTTTTATAAACCCTTTTGATGATAAAACCAAAAGACTTAATATGTAACTTCCTAGGAGAATCAGGCAGCAAATGCAGCCTCAAAAAGTCAATCGTGACTGGTCTGATACCCCAGTGATGTGCAGGGGTGTTGTAGCGGTTGTCAGAATAAGGGTCAGCAGCTCACAACAAAAAGACTGTACGTCACCTAATATGTGAGAAGGCATAGTACCCCATATTCTCCCGATCACCCCCCTGTGCCATCCGTATTATTAGAACAATGTATGTGACACAACCCTTGTCCTTTGTGCCATATCCAGCCTGTTCAGATTAGAGTCCTCATCCTCTTATATGTGGGTTTTTAGCGTAACTAGATCAAGCTGTATACAATTTGCCCCACATATTCTTGCAGTGCATTTAAGTTTTAGTCAAGCTTCTTTCCCCAAAGGAGTAATATCAAACACTCCATTTCAACCTTTTATCAAGTATTACTCCCCCCTCTACCGGTCCTGTCTGGTCAATGCTGTAAACCAAGCTAATTGTTCTTGTGACGGAGTCTTTCCCTGCAAGAAAACAGAAAATTGAGCCTTTATAACGATTTTAAATCCATCAAAAAGAAAAAAAAAAAACATCAGAAAGATCCTTCTCCCTCCCTCCGTTCCATCTCCCTCATTTCCTTTCCCCCCTTGTACTGTAGGAACTAAGATAACTCCCATTATACTCAAAAAGTTCCAAGGAGGTCCATTAATGTAACAGTACCTTGGGTGAACGACAGTAGGCCACCCTTTACCTTGCGATGACCAAGATTTTTCACTGTTTTGACCTGCGGTTCTGCACTCCACTCAATGTAGGAGTTCAGCGATGTCTCCGACTGTCGCCTGCGCAATGGAACCCAGGAAACCACGTTTTCTAGTAGCAGTTCTTGCTACGGTGCTCCAAGCTCTTGTTTTTAACTTTTCCTCCAACAGTTCAGTCTCTAGGTTGGGTACCGAAACCTGCAGCTCCTTGAGTACCGGGATTGCCTCCACCAATGAAAAAAAGACCTTGGTTCTTGATTCCAGGGGTATCTTTAATTTAGCCAGAAATAGGAGCTGCGCTTTAAAGTCTTTAATCCTCAGCTCTTTGAGGACCCCTCGTACTCTCTGCCGCTCTGCCTGTAGTGCTGTCGAGAAGTCTTGGTCGAAATAAATCATTGCCTCCTTATATTTCAGCTCTTTATGCCGCCATGCTTTATGGAGGATCCATTACTTACTTTGGTAATGTAGCATTTTAATGATTAATGAGCGGGGTCTGATTGTGGGATCTGTCAGTTTAGGTACTAGTGACCTATGAGCTCTCTCAATCTCCATATTTAAATCTGTTGGGGGAGGAGAGCACCACTCTGATTAGTTGTGGAACGAAATCTCCAGTCGTTGCAAACCCCTCTTCCAGCCCCTCATGAAGCCCATGGATCTTGAAATTATTATGTCGGGATCGATTTTCCAAATCTTCTAATCTGGCTTGTCTCTCTCGGTCCCTCTGTAACAAGTACAGAAATAAACGATCTGTGCCATCCTGTGCCTCTGTGAGCTCAGTGAGATGTGAATCATTAGCCAAAACTTTTTTATCTAGCGTGCGAACATCTTGTCGTAGATCTGCCAAGGCTGAGTCTATTTTATTAATGGTAGCTAGGATTTGTTTCAATGTGTGAGACGTACTTTCAGGTCATTCTGCTTCTTCTTGATCCCATTCTATCGAGGATTCTGAGGGCTGCCATCTGCGCGAGGGTAACGGAGCTAGGCCATCCTGATGTCCGCTCAATGTTATTTGCCTCATTTTTCCTGTGGATGAGTATTTCGGATCTTTCGCCTTTTGTTGCTTGCCTGCCATGCGTGCTATTAAAAGGTCGATTGAAATGAGAGTAGAGAGAGTGTCTTGATGAGGATTCAGTTGGATTAAGGTGAGGTGATCGTGCAGCCTCTTGAATCAGCCTCCTGCCATTACGGTGACATCACCGGAAGCCCTAGATTTAAGGTTTTCCCTGCAGCAGGCCCAGAATGATAGTGACTATCAGTCCACTTCTGATAAAAGTGAATGCGACCATGCCTATTACCCCTCTTATGAACTGAGCCAGCTGTTTCGAGGTAACCCCCTGATAAATTGTGGGGATGAAGTTGGGCCTTCAGGACTGCCTAACCCCCCAGCTTTGTCCTTGGAGCCAATGCTCCCTGAAAGTGAAGTACAAAGTATCACGTCTGAAGATGTTGAGTCTCTGTGTATGGTGGAACTGTATGATTTGCCTGATGAAGGGGCTGAGGGTATGGGTTTTTCTGGTGACATGCCAGAACTTGAAGAATGCTATGAGAGTGCGGACAATTCCCTTTCAGTGCCAGAGTGTCTTCCCAATGAGCAAAGTGTTGTAGAAACAGAGCTGTAAGAGCAAGGGGCTGACAGTGCTCCAAGTTTGGACATTCCTACCCAGGCAGAGGCACCCCTCACTAGTGATGACTGTCCCAGGACCAGTGCTGAGAGTACAGGCTGTGGTTGTTCCCCCCAGAAGGACTGACCGAGCTGTCAAGCCAGTAGTACACTTCAGTTATGATTCTCCTGGGAGGCCAGTGGATTTGCCTCTCAATGTGGTCAACAAAGGCATCTATGTTTCCCAGAGCTCACTGCCCAAACTGAGTCTAAGTACCAATTCCAGGTTGCTTGTTCTGCCCTCTAGGTATGGTGCCCCTGCCCTGTCTAGCCCTAAGTTAGCTGATAGAGCAGGGCCCCGTTTTCCATTGTTCAATGTACAAGACGTTATTACATGATTTCGCATAGCAGAGTGTAAATTACCTGTGTGAATATGCATGATGTAATTCAGAATGGATATAGTATTGTGAAATGTAGAGAATATGTATAGTAAAAATTAAGTTACGTTGACTGTTGCATCAGATGTTACTTGTATAACATGCTAATGGTATAAATGTATAGCGTAATTTGCATCTGCAAATATTGTGATGGTACCGACTTGACGCAGATGCCAAGTTTTCTCCAGGCAGGGAAGGTTGTAACCCCCCTACAAATGAGGGTTCCCGAAAAGTCTTCCATGAGCTTGCCTAAATGCGCACTGCCAGGCTGGTGTCCGGCCCTATAGCTGTTTAAATGGTAATGCTTGAGAGTGCCTGTGGAGCCTCTGTGTAATGTCTCTTTAAGAGCTGCCTGATTGCTGTTATAACTAAAATGGGAAGGGGGCTGAGCGTTTCCATGTTCGAGTCCCGCCTTAACTGCTGAATAATCGCTCCGTTTCTGCCATCGCTAATTGCGCAGAGGGAGCTTGGTTAGAAGATGTGCTTGCTGACAGATAATCTTTTAGAGTAGTAATAATATTGTAGTTTGTTCTAACCTGCCTTCTTTGCAGCGAGGGGTGTTCTGCCTGTCTCCACCATCTTGGTCCCGAACTGCCAAACTGGACCAATCAGTACTTTGGGACTCTAAAATGGAGCCTGCTTGAAGGGGCTGTGTGGAGTAAAAACTTTGGAACTGTAGTTTTGGACTGTTGGCACCTTTTTACACCTACAGGGGGAGCCTGTTGTGACTGACAGCTGAATTGACCAACAGAACCTTTTGGAACTCAGGGGAAAAACCCCGAGCTGTCTGCTGTCTAGCCAGATCTAAGTGAGAAGCTGAAGAACTAACAGCTTGAGACAGTCAAACAGTCGTTTTATGTAATTCGCAAAGGAGAACTGTGGAAAGGCTAGAGTTGCAGCCTACATGTCTGTCTGCTGCCCTGAGAGGAAATCAAAAGTTATACTCGGACTAAATCCGATCGGTGAGCCACTGACTTATGACCAGGCTAAATACCTGAGCAAGACCGAAGATTTTGCTGAATGTGATCGGCCTGCCAGAAATTCCAGTCACCTCTGAACTCCTGATTTGTGCAGACAGCTGTGCAATTGTGACCGGAGAAGGATTACCTGGTACTGTAGAATTTCTTACCTATAAATGTGCTGTGTATTGAGAGTGGGTCGTGATTTGGTTCCCCACTGTGTGAACTGTGTTCTGTTTGCTGGAAGCTGTATCCAGCCCAGTCGGACTGAATCCGCGGTTATCTCCATTCGGTTGGGCCTTGCCACGAGGGCCCTGCCAGACTACCCCACTGCACACAGAAAGCCATTCGACGAGAGACTTGCCTGGGGATCCGCCCTCTGCTCCATGCTCGAACAGGAACAATGCCTCAGCGACTCGTGAGGGCCCTGCTTCTCCTGGCACTCCAGATCAACCACCTGCTGTCTCAATTTTCGTCCAGCCTGTGACCAGTCTTGGGTATTGTGAGTAATCATCAGGGTAGCTCTCTGCACCAACAGCTTAATCTAAGTGTGTCATCTGATTTCTTTGTTTCTCTTTCTCCATGAACTGAGCCATCGAGCTCCAGATTACAAATAGTGTGAATAGTGCATGTTGTTTTTTTTCCATCATAGAGCCCCAACCAGCTGCAACGCCGGCCTACCTTGGGTAATGGTCCTGGCTAGCCCACCTTTCCTTCACCTGGGTACCCTGAGAGTGTGACTGTTTTAGGGACTCTGAATGCATGCATAACAGTTTGATTGATAGAGCATTTAAGCAAATCAACTTAATTACGCCCCTTCCTTGTTCAAGTCCCCTGAATAAATCTGATCTAACTTTTTCTGCATTCAACCTGAATGTGGTTCCAGTTTGTACTCGAAGTACTGTACTGTTGCTATTTGCTGTCTAACCTTGTTTTACAAGGGGTCTCCAGGGTTGAACCAGCCCTGGTGCTAAGTGCAAGCAGTGTGGGTACTTGCAAGGTGTAGCAGGGGTATTGTGAAAGCAATTATTGTGTACTGTTCCGGCCACTAGCAGGGAAAGAGGGGGGTTACAGTGTCCCGGAGGGCTGTGCCCAGGCTAGTTTGACTACTACCAACCCTGACCTCCACGTGGAGGCACCCATTTCAGAACTCAGGCTCCTTAACCTGCTACTAGCCAAGCAGGCAATGGTAGTAGCCCTTGGGATAGTGCCACCTAGGGGTTACAAAGATTTTACTCAGCCTGACCCAAGTAACTCTGCTCATGCATTTTGCTGGTCTGAGGGTTTTAAATGTTACTTTGTGGGTCTGGTCACTTGGGGGCTTGTTGGTTGGAGGTCACTCAGGCTGCGTCCCTGTCTCACAACGCACCTGGGACGCGTATTAATTAATACCTGGTAGATCCATAGTGTCCTGGGTTATGGCTTACATAACAGACGTGGAGCCTTTGTGCACCACTTCCCATGGGAACGGCACAGATTAACTGGGGAGTTGTTGCTTGGAATCCTCATGTACCCAACATTCTAAAGCTTGGGTTGCGCAATTTCTCTGGTAGGGGTGCACTATACCCAATTGTAATGACTTCCCATTGACAGTGTGGAGCACTACAGAAATAAATGTCCCTCGAAATAAGAGACACTTGGGAGACAAGCTAGAGCAGTACCGTAGGAAGGGTGGGGCGGGTGAGGCGCCCGCCCTGGGTGCATGCCTCCGAGGGGTGCAGTTTTCAAACCTGACCGATTCACTTAAATCACTTGCACAGGCTACAGCTGTGTGCTGTAGCTTTAATTTGTGTGTGTGTGTGTGTGTGTGTGTGTGTGTGTAATAACGAATGCCGACACCAGGGGCGCATCCACGGAGGACCATCAAGGGGGAGAGGGAGTCACGTGGTCCTCGCTGTCTGCAAGGGGGAAAAAAAATCATGTGGTGCGAATTTGGCGCCGCCACGATCCCACTATAAAAGGTACGGGCGGACTGGAGCGTGTGGTTGTAGTGAGAGAGCAAGGTGGTGGTTAGAGAGAGACAGCAAAAAACCCCAAAATTAGCAATAGAGTAGAGAGATTTATTTAGCATGGAGTGGAGAAGGATATAGGGTTAGACTTGGAGTGAGTCAGTGAGAGGAGGACGACTCAAGTCGGAATCTTTGAAGTTAAAAATTTGTGTAAGCAAAACAGCAGCGCCAGCATCAGATCAATCACTGACACTACTAGACAGTCTGTCAGGGGGGCGCGACCATGATTCTGAATGTATTAATTTGGGGGCTGGGGGCCTGGGCTGCCCACCTGGCTGCAGTCAGTCACTGCTTCAGCCTCAGTGCCTACTCCCTGTTTTTTTTTTTTTTTGTATCATGATCTGTCTGATCGCCGGTACTAAGTTAACTTACTGTCCCTCTGTAACTCGGAGTCTCACAGATGGTTGACTCAGACAGATTTTGCCGCCTGTTTTTTGCTCACTCCAGTCTGCTGTCTCTGTTAGACCAGTCCGTTCTCTTCACTCAGTTGGAGGCGTACTCTCCGGCATTGCAACTTCAATGCGCTGCTCCCATTTGGTTGGAGCTCTAGCTCCTGCCCTCACCTCGACAGAACTTGCTTCTTTTCTTGCCACCAAGGTGAATTTGCTCATGTGGTCCCACGGCTATGCATTTCATGCGGGTTTCACTGTACAACAAAAGATGTATGAAAAAAAAAAAAATCCAGGGATGCAAAAAACAAAGAAAACCCCCAAATAACACCCCCTTCCCCAAATAGGACACTGCTCACTATTCAGAAGAAAAATAGCCCTACCAAAGAAAGTAATAATTTATAAACAGTATGCCACATGTAAATTAAGTGAATGTGAAGTAATCGCAAAGTGATAATTAAACTGAAGAAGGCCAGGCATAAAGAGGGCTAGCCAGTAGCCTGTGTGGTGCTGAATGATCACTTGGGGTCTTGTTGTGTAAGAGACTCTGATTTTGAATCTTAACTTGAAATTAAATCAACATCATCACAATAATCCTGATGTTTATTAATTTCAAGTTAAAAAGTGCCAAATAAAATGTGATTGTTGAGGAAGAAAACTCACTCAAGTGCAACACAAGCAAGGCGCTCAAGCAGGAACCCCTTTACCACTAATTAACGTGGGACAGGCAGAATGGAATCAGGATGTGTCTTGAGACAGGCTACTAGCCAGGGCTAGGGGCTAGCTAGGGCACAAAATATTACCAAATAAATAAACGTTGTGGACGGTTATGGTATGGGCTATGATAGCACATCAAGCACAAAACATGCCAGTAGAACACCACTTTGTTGAGGTAATAAAAATATCTTTCCCTGGCCTCGAGTCTTTTGTTTAAATGTATAGACATACATTCAAACTTCAAAGGCTTTGAATGTACGTCTACAATGGGAAACAGCATTTTTATTACCTCAACAAATTAGTGTTTGTGTGGATCAGTCAAGCCTGTTCTAGTCCACTGTCCTGTCATGACTCATAAGGAATTTATTCGTTCACAGATTATTTTCCATAAGTGCTTTATGTCATGTGGTACCCTACTACCCTGTCTGCAAATTATACTGCATGCACAACTGCATCCTCCCAGCTGAGTGGGGCACAGTCAGCTGGGAAGGATGGCATGCAGCCATCAATCATGCAGTATAATTTGCAGACAGTGCTCATGGGGTCATAGGACATGGGGAAAATGAGGACACGTCATGATAAAGTAAAATGTAATTGTACTAGGTACTGTACGGGGTGACTTATTAAAGAATATTGTCTCTTAAAGAAATAGGTACAGTAGGCTTCTCTGTGGGAGCTGAGCGGACAGCAGAATAATACTGTAACTGTACAAACTGGCTATCACCGGCGGGCTGGCCATCTGTCCCAGAAAGAGCCAGCCAGTCCAGTAGTCACTTCAGTCTAGTGTGGGGATGGCGCCACCCAACTCCAGTAATTAAGTTTTTTGTTCATCTTCAGCCTAGAGGGCAGCAGCACCAGCCCAGCGATAGTACTGGCAGTACGGTACACTGTACTTCCCAGGTCGAGTGGGTCCCTCACGGTTTTGTCTGGGAGGAAGCGAGTCAGTAACCGGAGTCCTGTTACTGACTCCCTCCCTCCCTTCCAAACAAAACCGGGGGGAACCTTCCTCCCAAACAAAACCGGGAGGGACCCACCCGACCAGTAAAGTACAGTGTACCTGTACTACTGCTGCCTGGTGCTGCTACCCTACTAGGCTGATGATAAACAATTAGATAACTTAAATGAAATAGGCACCGCAGCTGGCAGACACCATTCCTTTCAAAATGCTGTTTTACCACAGTTCCAAGGCCATGGAATGTAATTCTACCCTACTGTGGCAGAACAGCATTTTAGAATGAGTCCGTTTCATTTTGAAAGCAAAAAAAAATCACAAAACATGTTTCACACAGTACTATACACCATAAAAAATACAGGATGAGCAACTCTATGCACAACCAGTGTGTTTTGCCATCGACCTCTTGAACTTTGCTCGCGAGGTAAGAGGGAATCAGAACCCCTCTGTGGCAGAACACACTGGTTCTGTATAGTTGCCCATCCAGTATTCTCCATATTGCTATTATTTATAAAAAACAATTGTTAAAAAGTGTTAAAATTTAATACTTTTTGCATGTTTTCCTCATGTAGAGGGAGATTTTTTAATAAAATAGTTATTCCACCAACAGTTAATATGAATATATGAATTTAGCATTCCAGTCATTCAGCAGTGCTGGATGATGGAATGCTGACAGGAAGAAATAAATCCATGTCCCATCCCACCATTGTGAGTGATTTAGCCAGGGTATACTCCTTTAGTCTCTCTTCGTATGGGTTATGGTCATGGTGCAGACCCTAGTGCACCGTTTAGTTGCCATCTCTGGACTGCCTCCGACTCCATCATGTCTGTGTCCTTGTGGAGATGGGGTCCCAGAAAAGCATACAGTACTCCAGATGGGTTCTTACAAACTGTGGCCCAGATATTCAATCTGCGCCCGGCTGTAACGCAAGCTTGGGCGCAGCTCAACTTAGCTGCGCAGGGGTGTGGACTAAGTGATATTCAAAGGAGCTGCGCCATGGCTCAGCAACTTTGAATATCGCACCCTGGCCACCCCCAGTGTGCATGGCGCAGTGGCACTGTGCCAGTGCAAGTGGCCAAAGTGCAGCATGGAGATGCACTAGTGCAAGTTTCATTTCGCCATACACAGCAACCGCGATATTCAAAACGTGACAGGCAAATGGGGCCATAATGTATGCAAGGCGCATATGGGGCCATTTGCATATCATTATGGCTCCATTTGCATGCAGGTGTGCCGATCCCCGACGACTTGCGCCTGGCGCCCTGCCAGGCAGCAGCCGTCTGGGACCGACGCCCCCTGCAGCCCAATCGTGGGCATCTGTGTAAAAATAGAAAATGTCCTATATCCCTGGTGGTCCAGTGGATCGCTATCTGCCCGATCATGGCATCTGTGTAAAAGACAGATCTCCTATATCCCTGGTGGTCCAGTGATCGCTATCTGCCCGATCGCTGGCAGCTGTGTAAAAGAAGAGATCTCCTATATCCCTGGTGGTCCAGTGGACCGCTATTCGCCCGATCACGGGCATCAAAGATGTCCCACATCCCTGGTGGCTTAGGTACCCCTCCCCACCCACCCACTGAGCCCCACCGCCTGCTCCTCCAGTCAGCCGGGCGGGCGGCAGCACCCACCCGCCGACTCGATTACCTTGTTAGCTGTACGCCCATTTGTTCACAGTGAGCCAATGGACGTAGTAGCTCATACCGTACTACACATTCCAGATATGTGAATGAATCATTCATGAATATTCAATGAATATAGCCATGCGCAATCCTTTTGAATATCTGGGCCTGTGTGTACAGAGCAGAAATGCAGCTATGAATTTTGGGGCACCGGACAAGTCACTTGAAATGGGCCCGTTTCCAAAATCAGCTAATGCCAGGGGTAATGCTAGCTCCTCAGGTTGGCCCCTTCTGAGCTTGGGGTGCCAGACAACTTTCCCCCCCTGGAACAGAGGGTCAGTGATAACAACCTCCTGTTTTCTACTAGTGATGCCTCTTCCAATGCATCCGACTCAACAATCCCCCCAGCCCTCTTTACTACCTTCTCAAATTGCTTGCCTACTTTTAGGTCATCTGATAGGATAGCTATCTCCAGGTCCTTGTCCATCTTAGTACCACCACCACCCCAGTTATGTGGCCTTTGCCTTCCCCTGGGGTTTTGTTTCCCAGGTGCATTACTATGCACTTATTTGCAGTGAATCTAAGGTGCCATACTTCTGACCAGTTCTGCAACCTTGCCAAGTTCTGTTTTATCCTTTCCACAAAACTCGCCACGAGGCATGTAAAACCCTAAGAGCTTATGGGGGCCTTGCAGCTCTGAGACCCCCATATTTTATGTAACAATTTTCACAGTATATTTCAAAAATGCATATAGGGTGGGTAATTGATGGCATTGTTCGTCAGCTACTTGTCCACACTTGTGGCTGCATACTTTGATGCCAGTCAGCCAGAGTCTCCCACGTCATATTCCATGGGAGCAAAATATTCCTTGAAATTAGGACTAGAGAACATATAACAAAAGTATGTTTTTTTTCCTTCAAGAAAAGCCCCAAAACTCACCACATAGCATATAAACCCCTCAGAGCTTCTCAGGCACAACCCCGGCATTTTTCTCAGGAGAGGGGCGCAAAATGTCTCTCTTGCCCAGGGAACCACAATGCCTTCCTATTACACTGAGCTAGAGCACTTCAGTTTTCCCTCTCCTAGTGACTCCCAACGAGAGGCGGGTGGCGCCTCTTATAAACTGACCAACGGTACTTTCCTTCTCCTTAACTGGTACCAGGTGTGCGCGGGATACACACCGGCAGAGCGCGGGAAAGGCTGAGGCGGCAGCATGGCGTCCGAGCAACAGGTACTGTCGCGCGCTCATCTGAGCAGTATGAGGGTTTGTAGCATAGTACACATTACATATCCTAACGAAGGGCAAGCAAACTACCTCATTTTTTCCTGACATTACTGCAGATAACGCGATTAACTGATTTTATCACCGGAGGGATCGTATGCAGTATTTCGTTTGTAAAACATCAAATTTAATTGTTGGAACAAACTAAATGGTACCCGGAGGGGGAGAAGACGCTCGGGCTAGTTTATTTGCTTTTTCAGTAAATAGTCGGGTCTGAGTCAGAATAGCAATACACGCGTTAATGTGTCATCCATAAGGTAAAATGTTTAATTAAAAACTTTTAGGATGACCGTTGCACTCTCAAGGGAGAAGAAACCATTCTGGATAGTTGCCTTTTTGGTTCCAGTGTGCCTCGTTTGCCAACAGTAGCACTCTGCCACAGTGCTGGGTTTATTTATCGCTGAAATATTCAGGACAGGTTTAGCGTGTGGAATCTGTTATGGCGCCGTCATAGTCTACATCAAATGACTGAAATGAGGGAAGGAGAGTGATCTTTTTACTTGCATGTTCGATGAAACTACCGTATAAGTCTCTTTGATTTTAGATACGAGACTTAAAAACAAAACTGAAAAGCTTAACAAGACTCCACCGAATAACCATCGATGTTGCACGGGGGGCCTGGAGAGAGACAGATTTGTTTCAATATGTATAATAAAAAAACGAAAAAAAACGGTCGAAACTTGTCAGGGCCGCAGTAATGGGGAGTGGGGATGTTGTCCAGGGCCCTGAGCTTAGGAGGGGCCCACCTGAGGAGCTGGCATTAGCTGGTTTAGGAAACGGGGGCCCATTTCAAGTGGCTTGTCTGGGGCCCCAAAATTCATAGCTGCAGCACTGCTCATTATTACTGGTATCGGTCAACCATTGAACCTTAACAATTTGCTCACTTTTTGTGCTTAATGTTTTTGTTTTCCCATGTGCTTTTTGCTTTGGGACCATCTGGAAACAGGCTGTTCTTAACTCTCCATGCTATTCTTAAAGAGATCCACCAAGATAAATTTTACAGCCCCTGTACCCGATATATAGGTGCCTTACCTCCACTGCATGCTTGTATTGTGAAGATGGCATGAAATAATCCATTACGTACAAAATCGTATCTTTTGTAAAATTAAGTACATTGGTTTGGCAGTATAACCTAGAGGTTAGAGTAAGGAGCTTGCTACATCCAGCAGACCAGACCTGGGTTTGATTCTCGCAAGCTCCACTTGCATACTATGTGACTGAGCAAGTCACTTAACCGCCAGAGCTCCCAGGTCACCCCCCCAAAATGGGCACTTGTGCCTAGTGGGCCTTACCCAGTTACCAAAGACCAGTAAATCGGGTCCCAAGGACTTCCCGGTTGTAAGTGCCGCCCACACTCTGCCCCAGCGCTCACTAGCGTGATGAAATGCGAGAGAGAGCGCAGGGGCGTGCTCCATTGTAGTCAATGGGTGGTGGCTTTCCGATCATATTATTATATATATATTTTTTTTATATTATAATGTCCACTTGGTAATGTGGGCACCGGTTGACTAATAAGGGCTGTTTTCCACTGAAAGGATGGTGAAGGGGTTGTATGAGTTGCTGGAGTAGGTGGTGGCAGTGAAGACTGCCAGTTTCGGAGGGGACAGGGTGAAAAAGAAAAGGATGGAGGAAGATTCCAGGGGAAGTAGGGGCAGCTCCAGGAAATTAACTGAGCTGTGCACTCTAGCAGAGCAGATAGACCGTTAATGGCATTTTTCTGCTGGCAAATTTCGTATGTTCGTAAGACATTTGTAGACAACCAATGAGACATAAAATTCAGTACAGAGTACACTGAGCTGTACTGTATACAACTGAGTAGGCACAAATGAGTGAAACTGCAGAGGGGAGATGGATAGGACATGGGTATTTGTAATGTGGAGAGAAGAGGAAGAAGCCTAGCTGCAGGTACATTGTTATGAAGTTTGGTAAGAGTGGTTTAATAGAGATGACCCAGTAGTGCAGAGGGCTGAGGTGCTATGCACCTTTCCCACGCCAGTGACCCAAGTTTGAGAACAAGCTTTTTGGGGGGTGGCCTGGAGAGGATGATGCAGCCACTTGCCAGCTCCTCTCCTGGAGTGGAGATGAACTCTTCCTGGTGCTTGGCTGCTACCAAGTGGAGGCTCGGTGGTAGTGTCATACACTGTTGGGGGGTGCTGGCCAGAGGATATGGATTGGGACTGCTGGATCCAGAGCACATGCACGCCTCTGTGCTCATGTGCTACTGTGTTGCTGCTGCCCCCAGGTGTAAAGGGGAGAAAAGTAAGTAGGAAAAGTGTCCCAGAGTGCCGAGACCTGCCCTGCTGGACCAGTGGAACAACAAACAAAAGGTGGATGATCATCAGTACCCGGGGACAGGGCTGATAGCCTGCCTGTGGTTTCAGCCATAGGGAGGAGGTCATCTTCATTTAAAAAAAATAGAAATAAAAAAAGTTTAATAGAATGCAGGGAAAAAGACTGATGCGGAGAGGGAGGCTGTTTCAAAGTGTAGGAAGTAGGATAGAGAAAGCAGACTGGCCTGCTACAGATTTACTGTGACAGAGATCTGAAAGGAACAACAAACAATAGTACTTGATATAATAGCAATAATGCGGTCGTTGTTTCCGTATGTCAAGCAAACGGGCAGTTATAAAGACCTGTCTGCTGTATACAGCATGCTTACAACTTTTTTCCTTTTCCATCTTGTGTTTATGCTCCTTTTCTCCTGCAGCCCCCTCCAGTTTTCTGCCTGCCCAGCCCCATTACCCACCATCTCTTGGACTTACTCTGCCTCGGACGATCCCCTGCGGATTGCCCCCAGGGGAGGGAGGGCATCTTCCCCACCTCCAGTGACCATATCCAGAAGGGAAGCAAGGGTATATAGTCAGTGGTGTGGGGCCTGCTTTTTCTCGTTTCAAGCCCCGCCCACCTCTGCAATGTCAAGCCTGCCCCGTCAGACCTCGCGCACACTAATGTACCGCTGCTGGAGAGGCCAGTTGCTTGGCACTACTGCAGGGGTTGCCAGCAGGGCTGCAGCTATGAGGTTTGGGGCCCAGGAAAAGTTACTTGGAATGGGCCCCTGTTTCCCACACCAGCTACTGCCAGGGGTAATACCAACTCCTCAGGTGGGCCCCTCCTGAGCTCAGGGCCCCGGACAACATCCCCACCTTTCTGCCCCATTACTGCGGCCCTGGTTGCCAGTGCAGTGGAACCTGATGCTATCCTTCCCTGACTGGGAGCACCACCCCACAGCAGTGCCTCCCTAGCCCTTGGCGTCACCCAGCTTGCTTCTCTGGCTCACTTCTGAATCTGGGTTGTGATGTTGTAGTGCACAGTGCTACTCTCTGGGCAGCCCTTGGTGTGTTTCAAACTTTATACAACTGTCACCCCTTAGCATTACCTCTGTAATAACACTGCAGTGTCAGTCTTGGCTAGGTTGCATGCTCTTCTCAGTGGCTAGGTTGGTTGCTAGCTTCTGGGAGCCGCAAGATCAGAAAGTGATAGGTTCTAGTTGGCTGCGTGTATGTATGTATGTATGTATGTATATATATATATATATGTATGTATGTATATATGTGTGTGTGTGTGTGTGTGTGTGTATGTATGTGTATGTATATTTATTTATTTGAAAAGGTTTAACCAGGAAGTACATACGGAGCAGATAACTCGTTTCCAGATCAGTCCTGGTGGAGAGGGGAGGAGGAAATAAAATAGTATGAGGAAAAAATAAAATGGTAATAAAAGCAGAAACATAAAATTAAAGGCAAAAATAGACACTTGGATAAAAACACAAATATACAGAAAGAAAACTAGCAGAACAGCAAGAAGAGAGCAAGATGAAAAGAGAAGAAAGGGTCAAAGGCAGTTGCAGGTAGGATGTCAAGTCAGAAAGAAGGGCCTTAGGAAGCAAAGAGAAGAGGCAGAACGAATAGAAAAGGGAAGGGAGGACCAAGGTTTAGGAAAGCAATATAAAGTGGTTTATAACCCTGCACCACACAATCACCAAGGTTAAGAAGTGTTTGTAACCTTACAATTTTTTTGTTAGTGCACTGACAGGATTACAAAAAACTGAGTACTCAGTGCAGGAAGGTGGCAGCAAAAGCCAACAAGATGGGGTGTATAGGGAGGTGATCCTTCCCCATACAGGTTGCTGGTCAGGCCGCACCTGGAATACTGTGTGCAGTACTGGCGCCTGTTCCTGAAGAAGGATGTCGGATTGTTGGACGGGGTGCAGCGTAGGGCGACAAAGATGATCCAGGGATTGGAGGGAAAGTCCTACGAGGATAGGCTGGGCGAGCTGAACATGTACTCCCTGGAGAGGAGGGGGGGGGATATGATCGAAACCTTTAAATACTTAAAGGGGATAAATAAGACTAACACAGAAGAGAATTTCAGATTAGAAGGGGGAGGCATACGAGAGGGCACCAGCTGAGATGGGGGGGGGGGGTGGAATTCAGGAGGGAAATCCAGAGATTGTTTCACAGAACCGGTGGTAGACACATGGAATGCTCTGCCCGAGAAGGTGGTATCCTGTAGAATGGTGAGTGGCTTTAAGAGGGGATGGTACAGAGTGGGGGGGGATGATGAAGAGAGGTGGGGCAGCTGCAAGTTGAGGGGCTAGCTGCATAATCTGGCAGACTCTGACTGTGAGGCCTGTTTCTGCTGGCGTTTTCATATGTTCGTAAGTAACTAACTGCCTATTTTGAGGCCTGACCTAGGAGGATAAAATCGCAGAACAAGATACAGTGAGGTGCATCAAACAGTAAGAAGTCTCAAAATACACAAAAGATACAGGAATACATGGCTAAAGTATATCTAGGCATTCCCTGTTATCTTGTTGACACCCTCTCCCTGTACCTGTGCTTACATTCCATGTTGTCCAGGGGCGCTACCTTCTTCTGCCTGCCCTGTTCCAAGAATTCCTTGTGGTCTGATTCCCTCTCCCTGCCCTGTTCAAAGCATTCACTGTTAAAATGTGGACCCCCCCCCCCGTCCCATTTTACATATTCTTGTTGTCCAGTGGTGCTGAGACACCACTAGTAGATAGAATAACAGAGCGCAGGGCCTGAAGTGTCTATATTTTACGTGCCCTAGAGCAGGTACATTTTGCTGGTGGCAGGTGATTTTACACGTGCCTGCCCAGTGAGGCATCTGTGGCATGGGAGTGACTAGGAGGCAGACAAGGTGAGTGGGGTGTTGGGGGAAGCATGTCCTATGGAGAAGTTCAGAAACATCCCAATCCTATGCTTGCAGAGATGTCCAGCCTTGGCGCCAGTTACGACTTTAGTCAACACACTCTGCTCATGATGTCGAGGATTGGGCATTCCTGCTGCCCATCGTCCGCTTTCGTATATTCCTCAGGAGCAGAAAGAATACTGGGAGCAGCAGTGTGCATGTGTGGTGTTATATACGTGTGTGTGTGTGTGTGTGTGTGTATGTATATGTGTGTATATATATATATATATGTATATATATGTATATGTGTGTGTATAATATATACACACACACACACACACACACACACACACTATATAGGTTCACCACAACATAACCCAGACAGACTGTCTTAGGGTAGCTGGTTCATTCCACTGGGGTGTCAAACAGACATGGCACACTGATGAATCCTGGTAGGACGAAACACGTGTCTGCGTCATCTGTTAGCACCCTTTGCAAACTGTGTGAGAGGCCTTTCAGCACCATACAATTCTGCTTAAAGTTGAACCAGCATAACATTCTGTGGTGATCTGCATATGCAGCCCATGATGCTTTGCATTGTGTGGGCATGTGTGATTTTCTGTTTTCTTGAAACTTGACTTCCCAGCCAAATGCCCTTTGGGGTAACCTTTGCCTCAGTGTTCGCGCACAGAGGTTGTCTTTTGTTATATTTATATATATATATATATATGTGTGTGTGTATATGTGTGTATGTGTGTATATATATATATATATATATATTTTGTGTGTGTGTGTGTGTGTGTATGTATATGCATATATGTGCTTTGGGGAAGATACTGTAATTAATGAGCCCTTAATTGCCTTCAGGGTCAAATAATTTAAGAAGCCCTTTAAAAGAGCACATCTGGAAATTAGCTGCTACCAGCTCAGTAGGGCAGTTAATACCAAGCACCAGCGGGTGCAGTATTTTTTATTTATTTATTTATTTTGTATACCAGGAAAGGCGGACTGAGCTGTCTTCTCTGGTGCATCCTGGTGGGTGGATTACACAGACCTGTTTTATATTTATTTGGGGGTGGGGATGCTGCAAGAACACTGTGAAAACTCCCATACTCTTCCTCGATAAGTGCCATGGGATCTTTAACTTCTGCCTGGACAGTGACCAGAGATGGGAAGAAGGGACCTCGGTTTACCTCCCTCATCCTAAGAATGGTACCTCAACAGTACAGCGCTCCCCCCGACTGCACAGCAGCATCCATTGTCAGTGTTACCCCAAGTACCTGCGGTGGGTTAGAAATACAGACCTTCCGATCACACTACACTAGAGGTGAGCATGCTATCTTCTGAGCGACTGACAAGGAGTGCTGTTTTCCTGTCTCTAGTGCATACCCTGGAGTGGTATTGGGGCAAGCATGTCCCTGATGCAGGGGTGTGGAGATGGCCCAGCAGCATTGTACCCCCATGATTTTACGTTTACCACCCAGTGTGGCATGCAGCACTGAACCCTGGGACTAGAGTAGGCTTAGACAGCTGTGGGGGTGGGCTATTAATGCTGTTGTGTATATGGGGTTTGTTTTTGAAGGAGTATTAAATTCCCCCCATCACCCGCTATCTCTGTGGCTTACATGTGGAGCCCATCAGTTCCTTCACAGCCTACTCCTGGGGGTGGAGCTGCTGGGGTTACCCCAAGCCCCCACAGGATGTCCTTGATTTAGGTCATGGGCCATATAGGTGGTGTGGGGTCTGCGGGGAACCATGAGTGCCATCCTGCCACAGCCCATGCTTCTTTTTCCTCTGTTTTCGTCCCAACCCTTGGACGCTCTGTGGAGTTGCTTGCCTTATGGGTGCAGGCTGTGTGTGCTTACATCTTCAGTTGGGAGTGTCCCACTCTCGGTTCATGGCTCCTGCTGCAGCTCCACCTGTGATCACTTGGGTGGTGATATTACAGGGGACCACACTGCCCTCTCTTCCTGGAGGAGGCGAGCTTCCTCTGGGACGCTCAGTCCTACTCCTCATCCCTGCCAGCCCCTGCTGAACCCAGGTTGTTGGCGTTGCAGGCATTAGCGAACACTGTGCTGATGAACTGACTGAGGAGTATTCAAGTTCTGATTCCTATAATCATTTGCTTCAGTGTTTTTGCAGGTGTGCTTTCCATTTGGGATGGGGAGGGTGAGTGATGACTGGTAAAAAGAGGTACTCTCCCTCTGTGGGGTACATGTGACGGTATGAATTGTATGCTTTTATTAATGGGAAGAAACTTTTTATGACAATATTCTTGTTTTATAAGGAACTGAAATTTTGCTCAGATCTCTCGTCTGAACTAAGGGTGATTTTCGCAGAGGATTCAGATGAAGAAAATAAAACATTCTACGGCTTCTCAGATACTGAACTGCTTGAAATGGACAGACAGGTAAGAGATGAAAATGAAATGGCATGAGGGTATTCATGTTAAAGTGAGAGCCCAGACACTGGGATACCCGCAGTAGGAATGGTATGCTGTGATTTTTTTTTTTTTTTGCTCCTCCCGTGCCCCCTGGCCGGCCACTCCTTTGAGTCCCCTAGGACACACCTCTGGCTCTCCTCCCCACCGCAGCCAGCGGCCCCCACATTGCAGCCCCCCCCAGGTAACCCGACATATCCCTTTGTCAAACGGGTCTCCCCTCAGGAGAAAGCACCGGTGGGGCAGGCCAGCAGACCACAACTTGGCCCGGGTGCTGCTGGGGATGGTCTGGGCTGTCCTGGGGCTTCAAGCTAGCGGGAGACCGGATACCGTCATCTGGTTGGCCAGGGAGCTATATTTCCTGGTTTTTCTCCCCTTGAGTGATGACCAGGACGTCTAAGCATGAGCCGAAGTCCGTCATGCTCCCTACACAGTGCTCCAACGTGCTGCCCTAGCTCTGGCCTCTGCCAGAGGTCGATGGTGAGCAGTCGTGGGATGGTCAAGCCATCTCTTCTCCCTTCGACACCTGGGTCCATTCTCGAACCCGGGTCATCAGTGTCGCAGGCAAAACTTCAACCGCTGCATCGGCAGGCTGGATGCTATGACATTTTAAAGGTGACAAGAAATTATTTTGAAATAGTTAAAAGGTGATGGCGACCCGGGTTCGGGAACGGACTTGGGTCTCTGGAGGGCCGGCCGGGGGAGAAAGAAAGGAGTGTCCCTGGACGGCTCGCCTTCTCAGGGGGGAGGGGGGAGATGCATTTCGGCACCTGCTTACTCCTGGCGGAGGTCGGGAGTACAGCATGGTAGCCTGAGCTGAAACATTGGGGGAGTGGTGGACGTCGGCGTATGCCTAGACGTCATGTGGCACGCCACTCCCCGGGAGAAAACCCAGAAGACTGTCCTGGCCAACCGGATGACTGTTCCCCTGGTCCCCCACTACAGTCGGGTCTCGATTGCTGGCGCTCTCTCAGTGGCACCCTGGCTAATGTAAAAATAATGTGCTGGCTATCCTCCAATAATGCGCCTTCCCTCTTGGAGGAGTGGGAGCCACCCGGCGAATGGATACGCCGGAATTCAATGGGGGGGCCATGATATGAGGCTAGTGGCCGGCGAGAGGATGTGCGAGCAGACGGGAAGGACCATGAGGAACCCGAAGGAGTGGCTGACCAGAGGTGTGGAGAAGGGAAAAAAAAAAAAAAGTTATAGGAAATGATTTTCAGATGGTTAGCTACCCTACCATTTTCCTTTCCATGCCAGTTAAGTATTCTGATATTTTGTGACAAATTTTTTGATTTAAAAAAAAAAAAAAAAATCAAGCTTTAGGATGCCCTTGGATTTACGTACAGTTTCAACTTTCCTCGTCAGATTTCAAGGACATTCAGTGACTTCAGTAACACCATTCCATGCTATGGTTCTAAATGGCCTGGAGTGGTAGAAATGTTCAGGCAGCCTGAAAAAACAGCAACTGCTGAGGAGAAAAATATTCAGTGTAGTTAGAAAGGCAAAACAGTTGATTGCAGATTTAACACACAAAAAAAGTCGAAACATCAGAATATTGGATAGGCATTAACAAGGAAACAGGAGGTCCTCTACAGATATAAAAGCTGTTTCCTATCACCGTTAATGGTATAACTGTAACATGACATTTTAGCTATTATCATGAATACTGTGGTACTACTGAAGTACAGTAGTCAGTTGGGTGTTTAAAATATACTGCTTATTGTCACCCCTGTGTTGACCTAGCTCATATATTTTGGTCCTGCTCTATCCTATCTTCTTTCTGGGAAGAAATATCAGACCAGTTACAACAGTTGTCCCTTCCTACTAGTGTGTCTCCTCCACAGTTCTCCTGTCAATTCCTCCTCCTAATGTCAGGGTGCCTCCCCATTCCATGGCATTCTTGCACATCCTGGCAGCTTAAATAGCCATCGCACGGCTTTGGATGCAACTGCATCCACCTACGGTGGAAGCTTGGTGCCAGATTATTCAGGAAATGTATGGAACGTATTATAGCCTCTTTACAAAGCAGAATACCACAATTCTTGGCTAAATGGCAGTGCTGGGTTCAATACATTATGTTAATAGATTACTCCTTTGTTCTCTGAATTGTTCCTTCCTGGACCCCGGTATCTTGCTAATATTCCTATTCCTTGTTAATGGGTACGTTTCCTGATATTACAGTATTGGAACTCCGTGTAATCTATATGATATAACCTTGGGGGGTCGGGGTATATTTTGAAGTCTGTATTGGTTTTGTATAGAAAATGGGCATGTGTATAATTGTTATTGGATGAATAATGTATAGTGTTTTCAGCAGCTCTGTATCGCTCTTCCATCATGTACCTGCTGTTTATTTGCTGACTTAATAAAATTCAGATTTAAAAAAAACAGTATACTGTTTGTAAACAGTATTGTCTTAATGGGAACTAGACTGTAACATTAATGACTGATATTATTTTAGGATTCAAATCCACACTCAATAACAAATGCTGAATTTTAGAGGGGCAGTAGAGGTAGTTTTTTTTTTTTTTTTTCTTTCTTTCTTTGAGGCAATAATCGGACAGTTGAGAAGTACGACAGTTATTCTATTACGATATTCTAACGGCTGGTTTGGATTTGGTGAAAGGGACTCATCGCACTCTAAATTTGGGGGTGAAATGGGGTGGTGGACTGAAAACATTTTCACACTGTTGCAAGACAGCATGTTGTATAATGGTATAGAAAAATAGACATGCTGTCTGTATTGAGTGAAAGGTATCATGGGTATTGCAAAACACGTTTCTTGTGACATCCCTAACTGAAGCACATCCCTGAAAACCTGGGGATCACAAAGTGCTGTGTGAAAGGATACATGGGTCCAAGAGCTGTGAAGCCCCTGAAGAGACAGACCTGTGTGCTCTGGAAACTATAAGGCAGCTAAGAGAGAACTGTGGGGCTTTTTTAAAGCGTGTGTACTGTAGGACTTTCTGTAAGACATCAGTTTCACACTTTTCGTTGAGTTTGGAATATTTATTGTAACTAGTCACAATAATGGTATTTTCCTTGTGGTTTTTTTTTTTTTTTATATATATATAGTCCTCTGATGTCACAGAGGATGAGAGCTTGGAGGACTCCAACTCCAGTGGGCAACTTAGCACTGGAAGAAAATTCACCCTCCGTGTGGCATTAAGGTTCTCCAAAAAATGTCAAGAAAGAAAGAGAGGAGAGTTAAAGGTGGATAATCTTTCACCACAGGAGGATCTGCCCAAACGAGATGTGTTGCACAATCCAGGGGACCAGTCTGATTCTGACTCTGAGGAAGAGTTCTGTGCCAACTTCTTGGAGAAAAGGGCAATGAATATTAAAGAGAATAAAGCCATGGTGGGTCCTTGTATATCTTCTGAAGTTATTTCCTTGTAGTGCAACAACAGCAGCTTTCAGTGGGCCAAACTGTCTGAGCCAGGCCTCTGAAAAAGAATCCATTTACTAATGCCACCAATTTGGTATTACAGTACTGTGAAAATATGAGACTTTGGAACTAGTGTGTGTGTGTTTTTTTTTTTTTTTATCTCTGTTTGTACCCCTTTCTTTCCAGCAGTAGTCCTCCATCTCCTCAGGCATGTCTGGCACCCCCAATACCCCTGCCTCCCACAGTCCACAGTCGTCCTCCATGGATCCTTGGGTTATACCCCTCAGGCGGAGGTAGGGTGATGTTACTCCAATTACTTCTGTGTTTCAGCAGGTGGTACCGTGTTCTGGGGAGTCAGAAACCTGGATATACCGGGGTCCTTCATTGTGGAGGTGCTGAGGCCGTTTCCCTCTTTTTCTCCCATCTGCTGGGGATGTCATATGCTAGGACATCAAGGCACGCCCGCACGTGCCATGTACGTGTGTGCACGCAGACGTCAGCGGCTTCCACGCCCTCCCCTTGGTCCCTCAGCCGCACTACTACCTATGGTTACCCAGGTGGCAGTAAAGCAATAGAGGACAGAACCCTCCTTCCCTGAAGGAGGAGATTCTTTCAATCCTCCTCCTCCTTCTCTCTCCCCGGTTGGTCCCTGATGACCTGTGGTCATTCCCAAACTTGTGTCGTTGGTCTCACAAGCAGTAGCGCTACTGGTGTGCCGATGGACTGGCCTCAATGGTTGCATATATATTTTGTGGACCATGGTCCGGGTTGGGACTTGAGCGCACCCAGGATCATCCAGCATGAGACAGGCTCTGTTTTTCCTGGTTTTGGTCCCCACCCGTTGGGACATCAGTGCGCTAAGTGTTCCAAGCATGTGTAGCCAGAGCATGTTTCAAACAGATCTTGGCCATCTTCCCCACTGTTCTGTTGCAGCACTATCCCCTGTGGTCACTCAGATGCCAGTGTGATAGTGGCATCATCTACCTTTCTTCCCCCAGCTGGCTTCTGCCAATCCGAGCTTGTTTCTGAACTCTGGTTGCTGGCATTGCGAGCGGTAGCCCCCTTCTTGTGCCAACTGGCCAGCTAGAACTAGTGTCTTTTACACATGACTCTATCTAGTGCATATTTACTGTTCCAACTCCACATCACCATGTATCACCACTCTGGTGAAATTTGAAGGTGTAGAAACATTTCAGAACGCATAAGTTTTGGTTGGTTGGTTTTTAGCTTAACACAAGACTTTTCCATAAGCCCAGAACACTTTACATCTTATGGCAGAACACAGTGTACAAACGCAGTATATAAAGTAATTATAGTACAAGAAATGCAGCCAAAATAAATAGAATAGTCAGACTTAAGTGAGGCCACAGAAGGCTTGGGTGGGATTTGAACCCAGATCTCCGGTGTGTGTGTGTGTGTGTTTTTTTTTAGTTCATTTCCCCCAGCACCTAACCCCCTTCATCTTGACTCCCCCCACCCTTGCCCCCACTTTCTCAGTGACTTGCCTCCTGTTTTCTATGGCTTGACCCCCATGGTGGGGCTATGGGGGAGGACCCATCTGGAGACTTAATTCAGTGGACAGCCCAGTCAGTGGAGCAGTGACAGAGGCCTCTGGGGGTCATTCTGTGAGGCGCCAACAATTTTCCTCCTGTTTTTCTCCCCTGCTATGACCGCGCAACATGTCTCCAATGCGCAAACAGGCATGCTCAGACATGTGATGCTCATCCCCCCCTTGCCATGTCATAACTGGCCCCCAGATGTACTTGCAGAGCCACCCAACCAGAGGAGACGACCCCCCACTGGCCCTTTGGGAGCCTGAGTTCGTTCTTGAGCCGCTCTGCCTGTGGGTCAGCTTATAGTCTTGTGCTCTAACCACTAGGCTACACTGGCCAGTGTTTTGCGTGATTTTGAGCCCCTGTTGTAACACACGTGGGGGCGTGTCGAGGCTACACTCCCGCTATCACTACTCCCAAACCTCCAGGGCCCAAGGCCCTACTCACTCCCCCGGAGGGAAGTGTCCAATGGACGCTCTGGTTCTCCTCCCTGCCAATCTCTGCTCCTGGTACCCAGATTCAGTGCGTGAACCCGTGTTGACAGTGTGCCAAGGAAACCCCTTCACTCAGCACCACAGAGCCAGCAGCAACTGAATTTAAATGTGGTACTTTTAGCAGTTGATGAGCATCTGACCCTGGCTTACTGACTGCCAAGAGTGTGTTGGTTGGGAGGTGGGTGATTGGGGTAGAGATTCCTACACTTGGATGTAGTTTGGTGGGGTGAGGAAGGCCCTTCTGGATTTTGGCATAAGAACAAAAGTATTGCCAAAAGCCCCTGCTGTAGTAAAGAAAAAAAAAAGGGGGGGTGTGTGTTAAAAATAGGGGTTTGATGTTTAGGGAAGGGAGAAAGGGCTGCCTAGATAAGAGTGTGTGTGTGTGTGTGTGTGTGTGTGTGTGTGTGTGTGTGTGATATATGTATGTATGTATATATATATATGTGTGTGTGTATATATATATGTATATATATATATATATATATATAATGTGTGTGTGTGTGTATATATGTATGTATATATGTGTGTGTGTGTGTGTGTGTATGTGTGTGTATATATATATATATAGATAATATATATATATAGATATAGTGAGTGGTGTGTTTTTTTTTTTTTTGTTTTTTTGGGGGGGGATGTGTAGAGAACATGAGTTGACATGAGAGCTGTGACAGATGCCTGGGGAGGCAGACACCAGTCCATTCACAGTGGAATGAGTCCGGGAGGAACTCACAAGACTGAAGGTGGACAAGGCAATGGGACCAGATGGCATATACCCGAGGATATTGAGGGAACTGAGAGAAGAACTAGCAGAGCCTCTGGCAGCCTTGTTCACAGAGTCATCCAACACAGGTGTGGTTCCACAAGACTGGAGGAGGGCACATGTCCCTCTACACATGTCCAACAGTAGGGAGGAGGTGGGGAATTACAGGCCTGTAAGCCTCACCTCAGTAGTGGGGAGGATCATGGAGAAACTACTCTGAAAATAGTGGAACATCTGGAATCCAGACATGCCCAGGATCCGAGGCAACATGGATTTACGGCTGGTAGGTCATGTCAGATGAATCTGATTTCTTTGGGTGATGAAGTAAATCGGAGCGGTGGACGTTGCTTACCTAGATTTCAGCAAGGCCTTCCACACCGTCCGGCATAAGAGGCTGGTAAACAAGATGGGTAGTCTGGGTATGGGGCACAAGGTGGTGAACTGGGTTAGGAACTGGCTAAGGGACAAGAGGCAGAGGGTGGTCATAAATGGGATACAATCGGGGGAGAGGGGGGTGACCAGCAGGGTACCCCAAGGATCAGTCCTTGTGCCAGTCCTGTTCGATGTATACATTAGTGACATTGCAGAAGGGCTGGAAGGAAAGGTCTGCCTGTTTGCAGGTGACATCAGGATCTTGCAACAGGGTGGATACTCCAGACAGGGTGGAGACAATGAGGCAGGACCTAGGGAAGCTTGAAAAATGGTCTGAGGTGTGGCAACTGAGGTTTAATTCAAAGTACAAAATTATGCACTTGGGACATAGGAACCCTGGGGATAGTTACAGGATGGGGGAGGAGTTGCTGATAACCACCAAGGAAGAAAGGGACCTAGGGGTTATTATTCTATCGGATGACCTAAAGATGTCTCTGCTGAGTAGCAGGGCTGCAGGGTGGACCAACGGCATGCTGGGGTGCATAGGCAAAGGTATCACTAGCAGAAGGCAGGAGGTAGTGATGCCTTTGCATAAAACGCTAGGTGGGCCTCACCTGGAGTACTATGTGCAGTCCTGGAGGCTGCACCGTTGTAAGGACATTTACAGGGTGGAGGCGGTCCAAAGAAGGGCGACTGAGATGGTATGGGGCTTGCACCACAAGACCTTATGAGGAGAGATTAAAGGACCTCAATATGTACTCACGGGGGGGGGACATGATAAAAACATTCAAGTACCTTAAGGGCATTGACAAGGTGCGGGGGGGCATCTTTCAATATAGGAGGAGTACAAGAAAGAGGGGGCATGACATGAAATTGGAAGGTGGCAGGCTAAGAGGGAATGTGAGTTTTTTTTTTTCTCTTTACGAAGATGGTGGTTGACACATGGAATAGTCTACAACAGGAGGTAGTGGGAGTGAACACTCTGGAGGGATTTAAGCATGCCTAGGACAGATGTAAGGGAGCCTTGGAGGTGGGGCAGAGGGAGGGGAAGCCACTGACCAGATAGGATCAGAGGCCTAAACCAAGTATAGGGTTTACAGGCAGACTAGATGGTCCTAATCTGCCGACATTTTCTGTTTCTATGAAACTAAATATGGTGAAAATCTATAATAAAATTAAGTTAATACAGAAAACTGGTTTTGTCAAAAAACAAACAAAAAAAAGGCTCAACTGGCCAGGTAGTGTAGTGGTGATTGCCATCAGTTGTGTGGTGACCTGGATCTGCTGTTGGCTCGCAGGAAGGTTGAGCATCCCAGAGTAAATCTCCAGGAAGGGACTCTCGAGCCACTGCATGACCATGCTGCACAGGGAGCGCTGCAGTCGGCAGCTGTGTGTGTGTGTGTGTGTGTGTGGCACTTGTCCGCCTGTAATTGCTGTAATGTGGGCAGGGCCACGGGGCCTAGGTGCCAGTCTTTCACAGTGGAAAGTACAAACACTAAGAAAAGGAGACAGACCTTGTGTGGATAACAATGCCAGACTTTTCCCACTCACTTGTGGCACTCAAGCCTTTGGACTCCCTGCACCTTCCCCTTTGGATCATACTTTCTGATATGTTCCTCTCCCAGGCCTGCCGGCCCCACCAATAGGTGAAAGTTCAGAACAGCATGTGGTAAGAGAGGCACAGGGTTAGTTTTGGGGCTAGAGTCCCAACCATTGCTGAAGAAATGGAGGATAATAAGATAGTTTTACAAAAAGGTCACATTGCCACTGCTGTGTGCCCGTGGTCCTCACCACTGCACATCTAGCCTGAGAAAAGGCAACATTAAAAAAAAAAAAAAAAAAAAGCCTCTTGGTGGGGAGAGGTGTTCTGGGAACATCCACTGCTGCCTAGAACAGTTCCATGTCTGGAGGAGAAAGGAATAATACCATAGCAACCCATACATTTTTCATTTTCACTGAAAGCTGAAGTTTTTCTTTTGTCCCACTGTAGCTTGCTAAGCTGATGGCCGATTTGAAGAAGGTGCCGGGCACGTTCCCTCTTGTGGATGGCAGTCTGAAGACCCCCAATGTAAGTAGCAAGGCTTAAGGTGCACCCATTTATTGTAATGTGAAAGGCAGTCCATGAGCAGGACCTCAAGCGCTTGCCCATAGTAAAATTCATGTGGAGCACAGCCAGTTTACCATAGTCCATGGACCTTGTTCTATAGCAGTTGTCAGTCTTGTTAGTAGGTTGTAGACCCTAGGAGGCATTTGATCAAGCAGGACCCTTTTATGAACATGCATAAGAATGTGCCATCTGAAGAAAGCCATCAGGTCTATCGAGACTGCTCATATTGCAGTGTCCCCAGCTTATGCCACTAACTCTGCCCCCTCCCTGGTCCTCACTTCCATCCCATTTGTCCGCCTTCCAGGTTCCATGGTTTCCCCTTATGCATATACCAGGCCCTCTTAAAGCTGCCCAATGTCTTTGCTGAGTCCACTTTCTCTGGTTGAACATTCCAGTTGGCTACCACCCTCTCTGTGAAGAAGTGCTTCCTAACATCCCTGCTAACCCCCCCCCACCTCATACTGTGCCCTCTCATGGTTCGGTTGTCCCTTAGCTTGAAAAGACTCTTCCCTATCTGCCCTATTTATTCCTTTCACGTATTTGACGGTCTTTATCATGACCTTCTGACGAGCAGAGCAAAGTTGTATGTGGTCAGGTGGTGGAAAGGGAGCCATTTGGTGGCACTGTACAGATCACATTGGTGAGAGTCCTGTTTCCTGTTATGTACAGATCTAAAGGACACTGAAGGTTGAAGGCACACAGATTTTGTCGAGGAGAGTGTTAGCAGCTAAGTAGATTGCTGACTTGTAGTCAATGACTGAAATGAAGCTGGAGACTAGTAGTTTTTGATCTCGGGTGAGGTTGGACCTGTTTCTATAGAGTACGCCTAGCCATTGGTGGATGTTTTTGACCAGAGTCGGCATGGCGGGAGAAAGATGGGATGGAGTCAAGACTGACACCCAGGTACGTGAAGATCTGTATTTACTCAATGGGCTCTCCATTCAGAGTGGTGATGCTCAGTCCTGGTCTGTCCTTCAGAGCATGATTACTCCCAAATAGTAAGTAATTTGTCATTTTGAGTTGATGAGTAGCTACTTGTTGGAAAACCAGCAGCATACTTTGCTGAAATCTGATTGGAGGTTCTGTTCGAGGGACCGCATTTCATGGTGTGAAGTGAGGATAACTATTTCATTAGCATACAGCAGGGTTCTGGAGTGGTCTCAAACTTCTGGGATGTTGTTTACAAACAAGCTGAACAGAAGGGACCCCAAGATGAAACCTTGTGGCACTCCAGTGGTCAGTGGCTATAGACCGGAAAACGCGTCCCCACATTTGATCTTCTGGGTCCCATTGCTCAGGTAGTCAGAGAACCATGAGGTGGCATCTGTGAATTAATCCCAGCTTCATGGGTTTGGTTAATAGGAGGTCGTGCTTTATCATGTCAGATGCCTTGGATAAGTTGAGGAAGGTAGCACCAACATAGTCTCCTCTGTCCAAGGCAATATGGAGCTCCTGTGTAAGCTCAGGGCAGTAGTAGTACTGTCCAGCTTCCTGAAACCTTGTTGTTTGGCCAGGAGATTGTGTGCCATGAGGTATTCCACCAGTTAATCACCGAGGACTTTCTCAAGGACCTTTGACAGAGGGTATAGAATAGATATGGGCCAAAAGTTAGAGATGGCCATGGGAACCCCCAGACACTGGGACAACACTGGCTTGTTTCCAGACATCGGAGAGGGAGCTGTATTGGAGGGAGAGATTGAATAATTTCTGGATGGGCAACACCCCTTCCATCGGTTGCCAGTTTGAGTAATTTCGTATCAAGAGTCTGGTCTTGGTCGTGACTTTACATTGGTATTTTCTTACACCATCAGGGCCTACCCTTTTAAAATAAAACTTGGGTCTAGACTCAGCCAGGAATACTGTAGTGCCTTGAGGCGCAGAAGGGGCAGCTGGGGAACTTTGCGGATCTTCTCAACATTTATATAAAAAAAAAAAAAAAAAAAAAGGTATTGAAGCACTCTGTGATGGCAGTTGGGTAGGTGGAGTTGACACGTCAACTTTTAGCAGGGTGGGGGTGAAGTTGCCTTTTCTTCCAAGTACTGTGTTGATGGCCTTTCAGAGTCTTCATTTCCCGTTTTCTTCAATTTTGGATTTGCAGTATCTGCTCTTTGCTTTCTTTTAAGGCCGTCTTGCAGCGGTTCTTTAATTCTTTGAATTTGCAGGTGCTAATGGGAGCCCATCTCCTTGAATAGGGTCCATGATCTATCCCTCTGTTTGAAGAGTGCCAAAAGGTTGGGGTTGAGCCAGCTATTGGTGTTGCCTCCGATTCTTTTCTTTCGTCGTTGATCAAAGAGGTCACATGCCCTCCTGGAAGGTGTGGGAGAAGCAGTTGGGCACTAGGTTGGCATCTGGCATGCAGTCCAGGTAATTCCAGTCAATATCACCGAGGTGGGCTTTGAAAGCAGTAGTTTTACCCTTGCTCAGAATCTGGGTGTATACAAATAACAAGGTCTTACCTGCTTTTGCGGTCCATGCGCAGTATATAGGAAAGTGATCACTAATTAGATCTGAGAAAACCTCCACCTGGTGAAGCCTTCAGGGGTGAGAGGCCAAGATCCCATTAATTGGGGACTCAGTGGCTCACCTGTAGTTGATTCGGGTGGGTGACTTGACTGAGGTAGAAGTGTGCCAGCTTTTGTTTGTACCTCTGGGGGGGAACCAGTCATGTTGAAATCGCCAAGAATTATCTTTTTATGGTTTTGGTTCAGCTTGTTCACTTGCTCAGACAAGTAAGTGAAGCCTTGGTCAGCCGAGCTAGGGGGACATAGGCAACTGCTAGGAAGAGCTTTTTGTTGCCGTAGCCTAGACCAGTATTAGCAACAAGGAACTCACAAGATGGGTCACAGTCTAAGCCAGGGATCATAGAGGCTTGTAGGTGGCCTTTGATGTAAAGGAGACAGTGCCTTCCCACTTGTCAAGTACTGTATGTCCTTCCTGAGGAGGGTATATGAGGGGAGAGCTACTCTAGTGTCTGGAATTTTGTTGGCCAGGTTTTAGTGACAGCAACCGCTTCCGGGTTTTTGGACAGTACAGTACTGGGCTTTGAATTCATCGAATTTGGGGATGAGGCTGCCCATATTGATGTGTAGGCAGTTAGTGAAGCGTCTGTAATTGCCGTGCTCCGCTAAAAAATGTTGCTTTTGCTGACTGGGTAGAGCTGCTTCCTTCGGGGCTCTGGGTCCATGGTCCAATTTCCAGCAAGTGATCTTGGGGAGTCTGAGCAAAACAGAAAGTGCACACTTTTTTTTTATTTTTTTTTATATATTTATCCTACTTTTTTTTTTTTTTTTTTTTTTGCCCTCCTGTACCGTCCGTTGGAGCTCCACCTGGTCACGGTGCTCCCGAGACTTCCACAGCCTAATGAGCCCCTCGCTCCTCCGGCCACTCCTGGCTTACCTCCCCCCCCCCCCAGGAAGCGGGGCATGGCACTGAGACTGGAACCAGAGCCATGGAACCGTATCTGGTTGGGGGAGCCCTTGGCAGGTTGCTAATTTGAAGCTCGGGGGCAGGGCGTCATAGAGACATCTGGTGGAGGGGGATTTTTGTCCCTATAGGCTGGGACGCCTGCATCTGTCCCGCCCCAGTGCCCCTTGACTGTGTGTCGGTGCTAGGGTGTTACTCCCAGCTGCTGCTAGGTGTCACACCCGCACCGAGCGCAGGTATCCCCCACCCCCTGAGAGCAGTCCTGGGACACACTATCCTTCTCCCCCGATTGGCCCTCCGACCCAGGCTTGTTCCCAAACCCAGTTCGCTGGCGTTGCAAGTGGGAATCCGACCACTGTGCCAGCGGGCTGGCAGAAAGCGCACACATAATCGAGCCAGCTAGCACACACAGGAACACCTGCCTCCCTCCCTCCTCTTTTTTTGTGTGTGTGTTATCTGTTTATGTTCCTCCCTGGAGCTACCCGTTCTCCCACTCCTTCAGAGAGCCTAGGCTTACCTACCACCCTCCTGACCCCCTGCCACCAACCCCTATAGCAGCCTTACCTGAGTAGCCTAGCATATCCCTATGCCGGGTGGGTCCCTCTCCTTTGGGTGGGAAGTGCCTCGATGGCAGACTGCACATCCCAGGGCTGCGAGGTTGGTCCGGGCTGACTCCGGGGCTTCGTGGCAGCAGAAAGCCGGCGCGCGTCATCCGGCAGGACGGGGAACCATTTTTGTGTTTTCTGCCATGTCCCAAAACAGTTTTCAGCCTTGTGTGAGCACAGGCAACCTGGGGTGAGGGGCGTGCAGGGGCGTGTTGAGCATCCGTCCCCCAAGCATGTCGTAATCTACCATAAGTGTTGGTGAGCCCCGGAAAGCATCCAATGTTGTAAACCCCGGTCTTCCTGCTCCTGGGAGACCCGCTCACCAGTGCGCTGATTGAACTCCTTTGCTCGTGCCAATGGAGCTGGCCCTGCCCAGTTTTAACGAACCCTGACACCGCTAGAGAACTTTTGAAAAATGTAAGACTTGGGCACAATTCAGTTTATATTTAATTTCTGCAATTCTGTCCTTATTTTCTTTCTTAATGAGGAAAGTTGCATGAAAACAGAATTACTGTCACGTAGCCTTCATATGCTCTAGCAGCTTGTCTACAGCTGACGGCATATTGCGCTGTTTATGACGGTAGATTGCGCTGCTTATGATGGCATAATCATCTCCATAGCAACAGATTGTGATGTCATAAGCAGAATTGTAATGTCGGGTGTAAGACCAGCAGCCAGAGCAGATGAGGTAGAGATCCTGCTTTCACGCAAATGGTGTCATTTAGCAATAAAGAAATGAGGTTGAGAATTATAGGAAAAATATGACATGAAATGAATTGAGTCTCAATATTGCATCTTTCCGAAGTTACCGCAAAGGTGTCGGTGACTCTTTAAGGAACTGTACATTTTCAAATGAGATTCCATTGAAAATGGTGATGAGTAGCTGTACTGGGGAGCATGCCTGGTCTGTTTCACCTCCGTGATAATAAAATAAAGGGCAGCAGTCAGTAGGGTGGGAGAGTCGTATGATAGGACTTGTGGGTTGGGAGAGCCCAAGATAGGATTTAAAGAGGCAGAAATCTCTAGGACGGGGAGAAAACCTGATGGAATTAAGAGGATGGGAGACTCTGTGGAATGCATTTTAAGGCCCTAAAGTCTGTAGGATACGATTTTAAAGGGGTGGGAGAGTTGGTAGGATTTAAGGATGTAGGTGTCAATAGGATGGGGCTGAGCAGAGATGGGCTAGATCAGGAAGGAGAAGGGATCGAACGGCCAACTCTCACATTTACAATCTCTTACTTTTCACAAAATATCAAAAGAAAATGTTTAAAATATGCAGAGTTAAACTCGATTTCAGCTAAGCTATTGTTTGGGGGGGGGGGGGTTGCATTCTGGAACGCACCACAACAGATGCTGTTTAAGGGTGTGAGAATTAGCACTGTAGGATTTATGTATTTATTTGTTTAAATATAGATTTTTATGCCCAGAGTCTCTTCCCCCCCCCATCCCCATTTTCACCTCCCAGTGCCTCTGGGACGTGCACGCCGCATCACCGAGGTGCTCTCCCTCTACTTGCCGCTTCTGCCAGCCTACGCTGTTCATCAGACCTCCACCCAGTGGCAGCTGAACTCTGGGGGGCACAACAGAGGTCCTCCCCGGGAGAGGAGAGCTGCACAATCCTGCCCCCCTCCCATGGCTCTCTGACCCTGGCTCATTCCCAAACCCGGGTCGCAGGTGTGGTACCAGGTAAGGTGTCCAGCGTCTCAGCCCTCTACGCCACAGGGCCGGCCATACTGTAGAATTTAAGAGGGCAGGAGAGTCTGTAGGATAGGATGTTAAGGGGGTGGGAGTGTTGGTAGGGATAGGATTTAAGGGGACAGGAGAGGCGGTAGGATCAGATTTTAAAGGGTGGGAGAGTTGGTAGGTAGATTCTAAGGTGGGATTTAAAGGGGTGGTAGAGTTGGTAGGGTAGGATTTTTATGAGGCTGGGAGAATTGGTGGGGTAGTTCCCTTCCCCAGCAATCGAGTTTTATCTGCTGGCGCATCACAGGCAGCTTTCTCCGCCCCATCCCTGTCACATGGCAACTTGCCTCCCCAGTCCACCAAGCCCCATATCCCCCACAGATAGCCATCCGTGGTGGGGCCAGGAAGGAGACCGTCCCCCAACCTGGAGACCCAGTGTCTAGATTTGTGGGTCGGCAGGCAGGGCTTCATGGAGCCTGTGACTGCCATTTTCCCCCTCTCCCCTACTTATGTCCCAGGGCCGCAGCAACATAGACGCTCATGTGCTTTGGAACCAGCGACCCTATCCATCCACCTGGCCTAGTGCCAGCCCCCCTCCATTTGCCTGATGCTACCACCGAACCTCCACTTGGTGGCAGCCAAGAGCTGTAAAGGGCTTACCTCCCAATCCGAGAGAGGAGAGCTGCCCAGCAGCCACTCAGTCCTCTGTCTGCGTCCCACCTCCGCCAATCCGCAGTGGCTCAAGCGCGTTCCCAAACCCGGGTCGCTGGTGTATGAGAGGTAAGGCGCTTGAAGTGCCTCAGCCCTCTGCGCTCCCGGGCTGGCTGGTGGGGTAGGTTTTTAAGGTGTGGGTGAGTATGTAGAACAGGATTTATGGGTGTATGAGTTGGCAGGGTAGGATTTAAGGGACAGGAGAGTCTGTAGGGTAGAATAGGGGTGGGGAGGCAAGGATCTAAGGGATGGGGAGAATTGGTAGGGTAGGATTTAAGGAGCCGGGAGAGTCAGAGTAGGATTGAATGGGCGAGAGTCAGTAGGATAGGACTTATAATGTTTAAAAATAAAAAAATAAAAAAAAATCCTGTTTACCCAGTTTGCCTATCTTGGCAGTACGCTGCCGGGACCTTTTACTAAACTGTTGTACGGTACCTATAGAAACCTAGAATGCATAGACAAATCCAGTGCTACTTGGGAGTCTGGGGTATCTGTTGGTTTTAGAAAAACACTAGGGAGATGGGGATAACCATTATTCTGTAAATTTACCCCTTTCCCCATCCTGATCATGGAGCCAATGCAAGCATATCCTGACTGCTCATGCAACCCTTAAGGGTGACTGACCTTGGACCGGCAAATGTCTGGCTCCTTGCACTTCACTTTTCTGGCATACTGTGAATGGGAACATTGTCCTGTAACGCTGCTAATCACCCCACACATTGTGGCATCCACTATCTACTGCGGGTTTTGCAGTGATCTAATCTTCTTCATTGCATAGTGCAATAAATGGCGTGAGTTGAAAAAAAAAACCAAAAGGGTCAGCACTCAATACACCTTTAATAAATAGCAGCCTAAAAAAGGCACAGCAAAAATAACACACGATAAATGGCACCAACCTCACCCGTAGAAGCAAAGTTGCGGTGCAGACTGTGATATCTAAAGTTTCATGCAGCCAAAAACTTCCGTGGGTCTTGGGTGCAGGTGCGCATAGTCGGCGTTCTCTAGAAACTGTACAGCGGTGTGAAGCATGGAAAATATGTGCTAACTCACCTACATTAAAACGGATGGCTAAATGTACTGCCGGACCGATTCTAGGTGAAACACAACCCAAAATGCTACCACGCGGTAAAATCAGAACGCCAGAGAGACCTACTCGCACAACCACAACCCTCGGCATGCACGCACAACGCACAGTCTGCACTGCGACTTTGCTTCTACGGGTGAGATTGGTACCATTTATCGTGTGTTGTTTTTGCTGTGCCTTTTTATGCTGCTATTTATTAAAGGTGTATTGAGTGCTGACCCTTTTGTTTGTTTTGTTTTTTCAATTTAGAAGGATGCTCAGCGCCGGGGTATTATGCATTCCCCTGTAAGAGCCCCCTTACCCTCTTAGAGTTAGTTGAGGTATTTTTCCGATTTTTAAATGGCGTGAGTTGCAAAAATGCATGGAGCATTGGAGGGATGTTTTGATATACAGTACTAGATTCATAGATATTTTTTGCCAGTTTGTTTTGCTTGTAGATTAAAAGCTGAATTACAATTTCACATTACCAGAGTTTATATTTTCTATTTTCTTCTGTTTTTATAACTTTATGAGGTTGTGATGCACTATAAGTAAAAAGGCAGAGCTGGATACAACAGCATTGGGCAACTGGACAGATTCAGTGAATCATAAGCCATGTTTACATGGCGGCATTTTCACTGCAGCAACCCAAGTGCTCAGGTTGCTGTGGTGCAAATGCCGCTGTGTGGACACTTAACGAATCACAGTAAGCCACTCTCCCCTACGCAGTCTCGGAAAGTCTGGGGATGCATTTGAGAGCAAGCGGTTTAAGCAGCCATGTGGACAGGCTGCACTGTTCGCTCCCACGTGAAAGACCGGCTTGCGGGCGCTTCCATCAGCAGACTGCCCAGACTCCCAGCCCCTCTCCAGCACGTCTTACATTGGCGCTGAGGGGGGGCTGTGTGTCTTTGGGTTGGGGCAGCTCTGCAGCGGTCCACTAAAGGAGCGAGGTCATCCGTGTAAACATGGCTATGGATCTTATGCTGCACCCCCATCCCCCTGCCCTTACTGCTATGTTACTATGTACGTTGCTTTGAGAAGTGGACATTCCCTCCTTGGCTTGAATGGGGCAGATGGCTATACAAGATATAAGAACATCATACATCTGCCCTGGGATATGGTGACATTTAGGTTTGGCATCGCCAATAGACAGAGCCCTGGTGGAATATAAGGCATGTTCAGCTGACTGAGGTGAGGGAGATGATTTTGGGGGGGGGGGCACAAGTGAGCTAAGCGCCAGTTTGCCAACATCAAGATCTTACTTCGAGACACAGCTCTTGCAGCAGGTTACACCATTAGGACTGAAGCGGCGGGCGTCAGGACCCCGCGGAAAAACTCTAGCCAGCTATCTTCAGCGAGACCGCCCGACGTTGGTCCCGTACTCTGGCGATCAGGCATTAGTACATAAGGGCGGTCCGCCCGATTCCCAGATTCTTTCCAGCCATCGACTTGCATGTCTCGACCCTTCGGTTCAGCTCTGGCCTGGACAGCGTGATTAAGTTCTTTCCCACGGAAATTCGGATTTCTTCAAGCAAGTTTTTCTCTGATGTCCTCTCCGACCCTCCGGTCACTCCTCCAAGTGTGCTTGTGGGAAACAGATCCCCTTCAAAGACCTTCACGCGGCCTGCGTCCGGTGCCTAGGCCCAGACCACGATACCCAGGCCTGCTCCTTCTGCCAGGGGTTTAATAGCAGAACCCGGATCCGTCGCCAGAAGGCCCTTCAGGATTTTTTGCTGGAAGAAAAGCTAAAGACCATGTCTTCCAAGGGGGACTCTTCAAAAAAGACCCACAAGCATGCTGAAAAGCGAGGAGAAGGCCCTTCCAGGGCCTCAGACTCACGCAGTCGGTTCCAGGTCCGACTGCTCCCCTCCAGGGCCAGCTCTCAGCCTCCCCCTACTGCGGTTAAGAAGTCTTCCTCTTCTTAGGCCAAGACTGCCAGGCCATCCTCGTCCTCCAGGGCCTTGGTCAAGTCTGAGGATCGCCACCATCATCATAAGTCGGGTTCCCGCCCTTCTGAACCCGACGTCAGGTTGGCTTCCTTGCCCCCTCGCAAGACCTTGGAGCTTACCTCTCTGAAGAGACCGCAGGACCCGACGCCGGTGCGTCCGTCGTCGTCCTCTCGCCATAGATCCCCGGAGCCGCCGTCGGCCAGAAGACCGCCGGCCAGGCCAACACCTCATTGGACGCCGGTAGGGGGACCGGCGCCCGCTCCTATCAAGAAGAGAACCCCGACGCCTCCGACCGACGTCGGTCAGGAGACCATAACCGAGGAGGAATTGACTCAGCCCGAGGACCAGACGGGCGACCCCGGTCCTGTCGAGACGCCCAGGGAACCCTCGCCGTTACCCGAGCCCCCTGTGGAGCTGACGTCGGGACCCGACTACTGTCCACCGGCGCCCGGACCGTCGTCGGGCCTTTCCATGGTAGATGTGAAGGAGCTGTTCACTTACTGGTGGGACACCATAAAGAAAGACATGGTTCCCACTCCTCCTCCTCCTCTTCCTCCTCCTACACCGATTACTCCTTCGGTTCCTGCACCCCCCTCGCCATCGGGGTCGGCAGGCCGATTACCTCCTCCACGGGAGCACAGAACACCTCCCAGGGGGAGACCAGACAAACGGAGACCTCCGTCCAAATCCTTTTCTAGGTCACCCAGCCCTAAGAGACCCAGAAGACGCCGACGATCACCTGCGACGGAGGACACGAGATCAGAGTTCTCAACATCCAGATCCCCATCTCCCCTCTCCATCCCTTCTCCGGATCCACGCGAGATGCCGAAGTCTCCTCCGGATGACCCTTCGTTCTCGGATATTATGAGACACATCCAAGAGAACATGGGATGGGATGCGGAAGAGCTAGACCCCGAAAGGCTACGCCTTGCCAAGTATCTTCGGCAGAAGGACCCCAAGCCTGTGGTGGTACCACCCTTGGTAGACACTTTCGTGGACATTACCAAGGCAGCGTGGAAGCGTCCACATTCGCTCCCGGCGATGCCGAAGAAAGCTGATCGCTTGTACAAGGCTCCTAGAGAAGACCAGTACTTGACTCAGCAGCCTCAGGCCGACTCTCTGGTCATAACAGCCTCACATGACCGGTCCCAGAGACCGCAACATCTGAGCACCCTGCCACCGGACCCAGAGTCCAAACAGTTGGACGCTATGGGTAGGCGCACGTACGCTTCCGCTATCTGCGCCATCAGATCCCTGAATTACTTGACCCACATGGTGCAGTTCCAAAATGCCTTGTGGGAACAGGGTCTGGATGCGGCTGAAAAACTGCCGGAAGGTGAGCAGAAGGAGGAGATGCTTCAGCTCCTCCGTACGGGTTCGGACGTGGGAACTAAGTGCTATGAGCTGCGTGATGACTCCAAGAGATTCCTCGGCCTGAGCAGCAGCTTCAGGCTATGCATCTGGAGACACTCTTGGTTGCGCGTCTCCGGCTTTACCCCGGACGTCCAGAAAAATATCATGGACGCCCCATTCGAGGGAGAAGTCTTGTTTGGTAAGCCCTCAGAAGATTATTACCAAACTTCAGGAGGCCGGGAAGGCGGTGAGGTCGGTTCAGGCCATGTACCGACCCAAGCTTAGTTCCTTTCGCGGGAACCAAAGCCGATTTCGTGGACAGACGCCAGAGGCAACAGTCCGCCCGGCTCCCACAACAGAGGGCTCTGGCTTCGCCAGAGCCAGAAACAGCCCGCAGGCGGGGCCAGCGTACTTCCAAGCGGCCCAGCCAGCGGGACCCTCAGCCGCCACAGCCTGACTCCTTTCCGGCCCCCGCCCCTCAGGATCAACGGGAAATCATGGTCGGGGGTCGCATTGCGAACTTCCTGCCGGGATGGCAGGCTATAACCACGACAGGTGGGTTCTTCAGTTGGTTGGAAGAGGCCACTTTATAGAATTCGCAGAGAAGCCACCCTCGAGGCCTCCTTTGCTCTCCCGGTATCCGGGTCAGCACAAGTCTCTGATCTGGCAAGAAGTACTCGCACCCTTGCAAAAGGGAGCGATAGAGTACGTCCCGGAGAACCAGAGAGGACAAGGATACTATTCCCACTTCTTCCTGGTTCCAAAGAAAACAGGGAACCTCCGTCTGATTCTGGACCTCAGCGACCTCAACATGTCGGTCGCCTACAAGAGATTCCGCATGGTGACTCTTCCGGGTCTTATTCCCATGCTGAAGCAAGATGCCTTGTTAGCGTCTCTAGACATGCAGGACGCATACCTGCACATCCCTATAGCTCAGGCGCACAAAAGGTTCCTGCGCTTCGAGTTTCTCGACCACCACCTTCAATTCCGAGCCCTTCCATTCGGACTGTCATCCGCACCCAGGGTCTTTACCAAATGCATGGCAGTCGTGGCAGCGTCTCTAAGGAGACAGGGCCATTATGTGTTCCGTACCTGGACGATTGGCTTCTCATGGCCGCCTCAGAGAGGCATTGTTACGTCGATCCAGAGCACCCAGGTCCTGTTCCGATCTCTGGGCATCTAATCAACCACGAGAAGTCTCTCCTGGTACCGTCGCAGAAGCTGCAATTTATAGGCGCAGTACTGGACACCGTTCAGGGAAGAGCTTTTCTTCCAGACGACAGAGTGGAGCGCATCAGATCCCTCATCAGGGAGTTATCTTGAACAAGACCGTCCCTGCCAGGTCGGTCCTTTGCTTGCTCGGGCACATGGCTGCGGCCATTCCTACCGTCCCTTTCGCAAGGCTCCACATGCGGGTAACTCAGTGGATGCTCAAGGTGCAATGGGATCAAAGGCAAGACCACTTGCAGCATCCGGTCAAAATCACGAACACAGTGATTCGAGACTGGCAGTGGTGGCTAGACCCAGGGTCGCTCTCCACGGGTGTCCCGTTTGTAGCGCCGTCCCCGGGGGTAATCCTCACCACAGATGCCTCAGGTCTAGGGTGGGGGCACACCTGGACGGGGTGAAGTCCCAGGGTACGTGGACCCCTCTGGAGGCTCATCTCCATATCAATGTCCTAGAGATGAGGGCGGTCCTTTATGCCCTGCAGGCCTTTCGGTCAGAAATCCCGCCGAGTACTCTCCTGCTTCAGACAGACAACGCGGCAGTGATGTATTATCTCAACAAACAAGGAGGCGCACACTCTTACCCCCTTTGCAGGGAGGCCATGAGGGTGTGGGATTGGGTAATCCGACACGGCGCAAATCTGATCACTGTACATGTCCCCGGGGTGGACAACATGATTGCAGACGGCCTGAGTCACTCCCAGGCCAGAGTCCACGAGTGGGAACTTCTTCAAGAGGTAGCAGAGGATCTGTTTCTTCGATGGGGAACTCCAGAGTTGGACTTGTTCGAATCCCCATCCAACGCAAAACTGCCCAATTTCTGCTTGCTAGATCCAGGGCCTGGTGTTTTCTGGCGAGACGCGTTGTCCCTCTCCTGGGCGGACAGATTCCTCTACGCTTTCCTCCCTTCCCGTTGATCCAGAGAGTTCTTCTCAAACTGCGCAGGGAGCATGCAATAATGATCCTGGTGGCCCCTTTCTGGCCCAGACAGATCTGGTTCCCCTTGCTAATTCAGCTATCCCGGGAACCTCCGCTCCCGTTGCTGTTCAGCTCCCATCTTTTGTCTCAGGAGGAAGGTTCACTGGTCCACCCGGACTTGCGCTCACTGAACGTGCATGCATGGCTCCTAGAGACATAGCCATCTTGCGACACGGGGTCTCGCAAGAGGTTGCGGAAGTTCTTTCTGCAGCCAGAAAGCCGGCAACGCATGCGACGTACGCCATGAAATGGCGCCGTTTTTGTTTATGGTTGCGAGCATGCGTTTTTTTCCCCTTTAGGTTGCCCGGTGGGAGTGGTGTTGGACTACCTGCTCTCCCTTTTCCGTTCGGGTCTAGCCTACTCCTCTATCAAGGTGCACCTCTGTGCCATCTCTGCCTACCACCTTCCGGTGGGACATCGCACAGTGGCACAATTAGACGCCTCTCAGGAATTTTTGAGAGGGGTGTTACACCTTAGGCCACCCATTAAGGACCCAGTGCCTCCATGGGATTTGCTCTTTGTCCTGGAACAACTCACGCTTCCCCCTCCTTTGAACCTGCCGCGGATTGCGAGCTGTGTTTTCTGTCGTGGAAAACGCTATTTTTGGTTGCTGTTACTTCAGCGAGAAGAATTTCTGAGCTTCACGCTCTCATGTGCAAAGAGCCTTATTTAGTTTTCCACCGGGACAGAGTATCCCTGAGGACTAATCCAAAATTTTTGCCTAAGGTGGTCTCTACACTCACTCTCAATCAGGATATTGACCTGCCGGTCTACTTCCCGAACTACTCTAATAGAGGAGAGGCTCTGCTCCACACCCTGGATGTTCACCGCAGCTTGAGGTATTACCTCAACAGAACTAAACTGCTTCGTAGTTCTTAGCAACTTTTCGTTTCCTTTTCTGAAAGGATGATGGGCCAACCTGTATCCAAACAGTCCCTGTCTCGCTGGCTTGTCCAGTGTATTTCATTCTGTTATGATATCAAACAAAAGCCCCTCCTGGGTACAGTCCGGGGTCATTCTACTAGGGGTGTGGCCACCTCCTTTGCAGCACTCCGAGAAACGTCTCCACTTCTGCCATATGTGCTGCAGCTACTTGGAGCTCTGTGCATACATTTATCAGGCATTATAGCCTGGACATCGCCTCTCGGCGAAGAGCCGACTTTGTACAAGCATTACTCTAGGGTCTCCTGTCCTAGATTCAGGACCTGGAATGTATTTCCTAGTTTCCTCCTCCCAGAATTTTGGCAGCGTTACTGCTTGGGAATCAGTCCTAATGGTGTAACCTGCTGCAAGAGCTGTGTCTCGAAGTAAGATAGTACAGTTACGTAAGAACTTACTGTAACAGTAGATCTTCAAGAACAGCTCTTGCAGCAGGTACCTTCCCGCCCACCTTCCCCCTTGGAGGAGGCATGGCTTTCGCCTTTACTTTCAGGATTTGTTCTCTTTGACTTCTGACGGTGGATCCTCGGTCTCCCATTTCGATGTCAGCCTGCTGCCGGAAGTCTCCGGCGGGAGAACTGGGGAATTGGGCGGGACCGCCCCCTTATGTACTACGTCTGACGTTGGAGGTGGGACCGATGTCGGGGGCGGTCCCCACTGAAGATAGCTGGCTAGAGTTTTTCCGTGGGGTCCTGACGCCTGCCGGCTTCAGTCCTAATGGTGTAACCTGCTGCAAGAGCTGTTCTCGAAGATCTACTGTTACGGTAAGTTCTTACGTAACTGTACTTTTACTGTGTAAGTGCTTTTTCTTGTGTTCTAATCCTAGCCCCTCCCTCAGTTAACACACCCACGCAGCATCTGACCTCTGAGGAAGCAGGGTTTTATTTAACTCCAAAAATTGATTAGCGTTTTGCTCATAGAAGTGCTAAAACATTGTGAAAATGCATAGCACTTGCCTCACTGTGTTTATACAAGTTTTCTAGAAGTGTTATGTATGTTAAATACTTTCTGTACAATAAGCATTGTCCCAAGAAAAAAACTGCTAATCAATTATTTAAAACCCTGGGAAGGGCCGATGTGGCATGGTCACCCACTTTGCCAGGACTGGCAGAGGAGGCACTTGTGCAGTGCGATGGTTGAAATGCTCTCCCCAAACTCCGTGTGAGCTACCTCCGTGACTTCCATCAGCCCAATTGAGGGAGTCTGGCTCTCTGTACAAACCCATGTCTTGTGCATGGAAATGTGATGCACTCTGCTACTGCTGATAGTTCATTCGTAAATATTGATCTTACTTCGAGATTGAGCTTTTGCAGTAGATAACACCAGTAGGACTGCAGGCAGCAGGACCCCAAGGAAAATTTCTAGCTAGCAGTATACAGCGGGGGACCGCCCCCCAATGTTGGCCCACCCCTGAGTTCATGTGTGGTGTAAAGGGGGCAGTCCCCCAGTGTCACCTCTGTTCTATTCCTGCCATCTACTCGCATGTATTGGCTCCACGGATGCCTTCAGCTACGATCGATTGCCAGCTAACCTGCATTTTCAACGCTTTATTTACCCGAACAAAGCTCATTTCTTCCATCTACTTTCTGTATGTAATTTTCCCAAACATCTTCCATTGACCGGCACCAGTCGAAGTGTGCCTGTGGCAAACGGATACCGTCGCGAGATGGGCACTCAGCCTGCCAGCTGTGCCTAGGCCCTGACCATGAAACCAAGGCCTGCCCACACTGTCCAGAATTTAACAGCAGGACGAGAATCTGCCGCTAAAAAGCCCTCCAGACCACCTTAATGGAACAAAAACTCACTGCCATGCAGAAGGATTCTTCCAAGGAGGGGCCCCTCTCTCAAGAAATCGGGGAAGCATCACAACAAAGAGAAGAGGGGGGGAGAGAGGGGAAAAAGACAGATCCCAGTTGAGATCTAGGTCTTCCCGACTCCCGGGCCATGTCCCAGGGGAGCTATGACTCTGCATCCCAGGCAGCACGCTGTCCTACCTGGCTCACTGCAGTGAAACCACCCGCCCAGGTAAGGGCAATGGGAAGCACAACGCAAGGGTCTGGGTCCTCAAGTTCGACCCTCTAACTTCTGAAAATCTGGCCACATTCCCAGACTCTGGCCGTCTTTGGATGGTAACATCCGGTCCTCCTCCAGCGATAGACCGGCAAAAGTGTCTTCCATGTTGGCCAGTTCTTCAGGCGCAGACTCCGTGGACAGACGTGGGGGCTCGGGCCACTCCTCTGGGAGGTCTGTCTCTCAACTCCTTAGAGGCCTACTGTCACTTAAGCTGATGTTAGACAAGCGCATGCCGGAGAAAAGGCGGTCTGCCAACGTTCTCCTTCATTACCAGGCTATGGAGCCCGCCACCAGGCCAACACCCCAGGCTGCAGCTTGTGCCACCTTGACCCTAGCGTCATCGGCCTTGCTCCCACCGATGAACGCCAGGCTCATAGCCTGTTGCCAGGTAACTTGTCTGCCTCAACCCAGACTACGGCTGCCGACCCCGGGCCACCACCTAATACTCCAGCGCCCATGAACCAGACACGGGGTCCGTCAAACCACCAGACGATTGGTCAGGAACCAGGTTCATCAGGCCATCCTGACACCGGACCTGACCTTGAGCCAATGCTTCAGCTATCTGAGGTCCAGGACCTATTCAGCTCTTGTTGAGAGACAATTAAAGCAGGTGTCCTCCTCCCAAGACACGTACCAACAGAAGAACCTCCACATAGGGACTACATTCCCCTGCCTAGGAAAACCACCCCTCTCACTGATGGCAGGGTTGCTCAGTCCACAAAAGATGCTCCCGGACAAGAAGCCGGAGTTCTTTCCACTCCACAGAAGGGCACAAACCTAAGCGCCATTGTACAAGGTCTCGATCCTCCTCCCCTGTGGATTCGGACCATTCCTCCTCATCCTCATCGAGGTCCTCCTCAGCGGGAGATCTCCCATCACCAGATCAGAGACACCCCGAGGTCCCCACCGGACAATCCCTCCTTCATGGAGGTCATGTGCCACATTCAAACTAACATGGGCTGGGACACTGAGAACCTTGACCCTGAGAGATGTCATCCGGCTAAATATTTGTGCCAGAAAGACCCCAAACCAGTGGTTGTGCCACCGTTGAGGATGTGACCAAGGCAGCATGGAAGCACCCATCAACATCCTCTGCAGTTCCCAAGAAAGCAGATTGCCTCTATAAGGCACCCAGAGAGGAACCCTTTCTAGGTGAAGAACCAGTGACACTCTGTTGTCATTACGGCCACTTACACAGCCACCCGACAGAGTCCAAGCAGCTGGATTCCATGGGCAGGAAAGAATATTCATCAGCCATCGGCACCATCGGTTCTCAGTTTCCTCTTGCACATGGTGCAGTTCTAGAATGCCATGAGGGAACGTGGATGGATATGGTTCAGAACCTCTTGGATTGCCCACAAAATGCAGAGCTTGAGTAGCTCATGCAGACAGGCTCAGACATGGGCACTGACGTCCTTAGATCGGCCTATGACTCAGCAGACACTGCAGCTAGGGTGGCCGCGACTGGAGTGTGGCTCGGGCGACATTCCTGGCTTAGAGTCTCAGACTTTGCCCAGGACGTTCAAGCCAGCATCTTGGATGCCCCTTTTAAAGATTCAGTTCTATTTGGAGAAGAATCTGAAAAGATCATTACCAGGATACAAGACTCTGGAAAAGCCAGCCGCTCAGTCCAGACTGTGTATAAACCCAAACAAGTCATTTTGGAAACAGCGTTTTTGTGGCCAGTCTGGCCAACAACCCAGATATCAACATCAGCAGCAACAGAGAAGTGCCTACAGCTGTAAAGGCCCGTCTTGTAGCTCGGGTCGCAGGACCGCTAAGCCCTCCCAGGCCACCCTGCCCATCACCACCAATGCCTGATTCCTTGCCGAACCCTCCTGTTCTGCAGATCTGGCAGGAGAGGTGGTCAGAGGCCACTTTTTCCTCTACTTAGAGGGTTGAGGAAGATAATCTCCAACCAGTGGGTTCTATAGATAATTCATTTCACCGAGATACCACCAGACAGACCACCCCTACTATCCCATTATTCCCAATCCCATGCAGCTCTCATCCAGAATGAGATTCAGACTCGAGGACAAAGGAACCCGTCCCGGCCTCTCAGAAGGGAAAAGGATACTATTTTCACTTCTTTCTAGTACTCAAGGAAATGGGAGATCTACGTCCCATTTTAGACCTCGGTGATCTCAATGACTACATGGAGTACAGGTGTTTTCGAATGGTCATCCTACAGGGTCTTCTCGTGATCCATCCAGGAGACTGGCTCTCATCCCTGGGCATGCAGGATGTGTACCTACACATCCTTGTAGCCAAGCACCACAGAAGATTCCTGAGGTTCGAATTTCGGGGTCAGCACTACCAGTTCAGGGCTCTGCCCTTCGGCCTGGCATCGGTACCAAGGGTTTTACTAAGTGCCTGGCAGTAGTGGCAGCAGCCTTCCGAAGGATGGGCCATTACGTTTTCCCCTACCTGGACGATTGGTTCTTCACAGCCCCATCCAGAACAGCACTCCTTCACACCGTGGAAGTCACCTTTTCCCTCTTTGCAGAGCTGGGAATCACTGTGAACATGAAGAAGTCCTCTCCCTGGCCGAGCCATCCCAGGAAAGGCCTTCCTCCCAGAGGACAGAGCAGACTGCCTCTTGGGTCTCGCTCATTATATGTTGTCCTTAAGACAGGTCCCCACCAGAGCAGTTCTCAGAATCCTTGGCCACATGGCAGCTATCATCTCGACAGTGCCATTGGCCCGACTGTACATGAGGACGATCCAGTGGATGCTGAGGGTCCAGTGGGATCAACTCTGGGACGATCTAGACCAACCTGTCTCGATCCCAGACCTGGTCCACCAGGCCCTTTGGTGGTGGCTCACGCCATCCCACCTCTCAGCGGGAATGCCCTTCCAGAGGACACCGCCCGCATGGATCCTGACAACAGATTCTTCTGGCACAGGCTGGGGAGCACATCTGAATGATCGCAGGACTTGAGGGTCATGGTACGAGCTAGAGGAGTCCCTACATATCAACGTATTGGAGATGAGGGCCATCCTCTACGCTTTGCAAGCCTTTCAAACCGACTTGCTCCCTGGACACCACCTGGTTCAAACAGACATGTTGGTGGTGTTCTACATCAACGAAGAGGGAGGAACCCACTCGTACCAACTCTTCCACGAGACCATGAGGGTTTGGAACTGGGCCATAGATCACCATCTGGTGATCTTGGCAGTTCATGTCCCAGGGGTGCAAAACACCTTGGCCGATGCACTAAGGCGGTCAAGGTCTAGAGCACATGAGTGAGAACTCCAGCAGTCTCTCGTACAAGACCTGTTTGACAGATGGGGCCGACCAGAATGGACCTCTTTTCATCCCCACACAATGCAAAACTACCCAGTTTTTGCTCGTTAGATCCCGGGCCTGGTGTTTTCTGGCGAGGCGCGTTGTCCCTCTGTTGGACAGGGAGGTTCCTCTTTGCTTTCCATCACTTCTCTTCCCACTGATACAGAGGGTTCTCCTCAAATTGCAGTCAGAAGGAGCAGAGATGATCCTAGTGGCTCCCTTCTGGCCCCAGCAGATATAGTTCACCCTACTTCAGCAGCTGGCGAGGGAACCACCTCTGCCACTGTCGTTGAGCTCACGCTTGCTCTCACAGGACAGTGGGACCTTAGTCCACCCAGACCTGAGATCATTATAGCTGCATGCGTGGCTCCTACGGACCTAGCCATTTCCCGCTTTGGGCTCCCTGCTAGAGTGGCCATTCTGGTGGCCGCTAAGAAACCCTCCAAGGGCCACCTATCCCATGAAGTGGAAGCGCTTCTGTCTCTGGGCCACAGCCCGCCGCTTAGACCCCTTTGCTTGTCTGGTGAACTCTGTCCTAGAGTACCTCCTTTCCCTTTCAGACTCTGCTCTCAGTTATTCATCCATAAAGGTGTACCTATCTGCAGTGCCGGCCTGTCATGCACCTATACAGGGCAAAACCCTGGCACAAATGGACCTGGCACGCACCTTCCTGCGAGGCATCCCACGCATGACACTACCCATCAGGAATCCCATCCCTCCATGGGACCTTCTTTTTGTTTTCAAGAAACTTGCGTTACCTCTCTTCGAGCCAGCTGCAGATTGCGAGCTACGCTTTCTTTCTTGGAAAGTGTTATTTTTAGTTGCAGTTACCTCCGCTTAGAGGATTTCTGAGTTTAGGCTCTGATGTATAAAGAGCCATATTTGGTTTTCCACAGTGACAGGGTGTCTCTGCAAACAGATTCTAAGTTTGCCAAAGGTGGTGTCTGAGTTTACTCCTAATCAAGAAATCCGCCTTCTAGGGATGTGGATATGATGTTCTAGCCATACTGTCTGGCATGTCCTTTGCCCTTTAAGATTTGCTGGAAAGTCTTCAAGCTGGCTCCTCCTACCTACCCGGGTGGTACTTCCTTGGCTCCGTCCCATGATGCCAGATCTTCCTTTCTGATGGAAGAAGTCAGGATCCCTCCTTACTGCTCCCATGTTTAGGCCCTGGTGTTCAAATCTTCGGATTTTATACCAAACTCGTTAGAGATTCGTCTTCATCTCTGTCTTCGACCGTGATGGAGGAAAAGTCCTCACCTGGATTCCGCCAGTACCCTTGTGGGCAGAAGATGTCGCATACCGCCACACATGCCTCATGCGTTTACTGTCTGGGTCACGAGCACGATACCCAGGCCTGCGATATTTGTCGCTTGTTCTACCACACGGTACTCAATGACTGTCTCGCCTGTTTGCAGTTGGGTCACCCAGAGAAACTGAACCTGCCGGTCAAATCCAGGGAAGCCAGTTGGATGGTCTCTGTGGCTGCAGGGTCCACAGAGCAGCTGGAGCAGATGAAGGCCTTAGAGGAGGAGGCGGCTTGGGCCGCTGAGCAGTCCTCTTTAGCTTCAGCCTTCGTTCCTCTGAAGTTGGACTCCACCTTTTTAGGCTCCTTCAAGGAGTTGTGCCAGTCTCTCCCTACCAAGGGGGAGGGTCCTTTGGGCTTGTGCTCTCTGGAGGAATCAAGAGAGAGAAAAAGAAGACTCGCTGTCTGTGTTCTTGGGATCGAGAGCGGTCTCTGTCCCAGGAGATTTTGGTTTTGACCATGGTCCAAACTGCAGCCTTAGCCGCTGGCTTCATGGTGCCCCTGTCAGGCCAGCCTGCTGAACAGCGGGTCAGTGATCCAGCTGAGATTTTTCTCGACCCCAGTAGACCCGTTTTTGCTCGAAGAAGCCGGCGGCTCTTTTTTAGGACTCTGGTCCTACCGGCCGACGAGCCGACCCAGCCCTCTGGGCTGGACCCTAAGGTGACTGACCCAGCCCAGGAGGAGCCGAGGCTCTCCCCGTCTCCTTCGAAGCGCCCCTGTCGGTCCCCCCCGACGGAAGAGGTCCAGGTCTCTGTCTTCCTCTTCTAGTGGGTCGAGCAGATCCTGCCGTTGCCATTCTCTGTACGACAAGAAATGGTGCCACCGCTATTCGTCCTCCTCGGCTGACGAGAGGCTTCGACACAAGTTGCATCGACGCTATGAGGACCTTATGTGGCAACAGTTAATGTTGGGTGGTCCGAAGCCAACCTCTGCCTCTACACCAGCTATCACCTGGCTGTTGCCCACTAGGCCGATGCCTCTGGAACCGGGCAACAGCTTCCTCCGCCTACGGAGCCAGTGAAGACCATCCTGGCTCTGCCTATACCGGTTTCTCCACCGATCTTGGTGGAGACACCACCTTGGCAGCCACTGTCTGGAGCCCCGTCTAAGGAGTCTCAGCTAAAGGGCTTCCCCTTCGGCTGTCTGTCACTCTGTCGCCCAACCGTCCAGCGGGTCGAGGGTGACACGGGTGGTCAGCCCCTGTACGGGGACTCTTCGGAGTCGGATGACTCCTACTGCACTCCCGTCTGGTCTAGGAGTTGCGGGGGCTCGATGGAGTAGGGCCCCTCGTCCTTCTTGGGCATCCTCCGTCTTATCTCAGAGTCCACGGGGATGCCATTGGAGCCTGTTTAGATGTGGGTCATTATCCTCTTACTGACATTTTGGAGAAGGAGGATTCACAGACTGAGGCCTTCCCAGTGGCTGAAGCCATTGTCTGCCTGGCCTTGGAGCTTTGGCAGCATCCTCCTTCCTACTCCGTGCCATCAACCCATATGGCCCGCAAATATGCAGTGCCCGTCAGTTCCCTTTCGGGGTTCACAGAACATCCCTTGGCCGAGGGGATAGTGACTGATTGTTCGGGCCTGGAGTCGATGGTCACCTCCAGTACATAGAGAAGTCCAGTGTCGCCTTGGACTCTGTCCCATCCATCCAGAAGGATTCTGAGGGCTCCAAGCAGCAGAAGCACAAGCGCTTTTGGCCTTCCACCCCTGCAGCCAAGCCAGCCCAGGCAGCAGGCTCAGTCTTGACGCCCCCGGCCCAAGTCAGTGGCTTCGGTGCCCCGAAAGCCCAGAGGCAAAGGTCCTGGCGGTTCTTTGGCTGGGTCATCCTCCTCCTCCAAGCCTGCACAGTGACGGGATGGGGGCTGCCACCACCGTACCCGTCGCACCTCCCCTGGGGCATCCTGCAGGGGGCCGGCTCCGCCACTTCCTTTCACCTGGTGTGCCGTTACCACGGACAGGTGGATTCTGGAGGAGGTTGGTCGGGGTCTGCCTCTGGAATTCAAGCAGTACCCTCCAAGCTGAGCCTGCACCCCACGGGATGGATTGGTATTCACAGGCAGTCGGTTGGCTCTCTGAGACGACATAGCCCAACTCCTCTGCGAGGAGGTAGTGGTCAGAGTAATGGATCCTCCTGCTCACCCAGGGTTTGTCTCCAGGTACTTCTTGGTGTCGAATCAGACGGGGGCTGGCACCCCATTTTAGATCTGCACGACCTGAACAAGTTCCCTCGGGTCCTGCACCTTCAGGATGGTAACTGTCTCTGATCATGTCATCTCTCGAGCATGAGATGTGGTTCTGCTCTTCTGGATCTTCAGGACGTGTTCTTTCATGTCCTGATCCATCCGTCCCACCGCTTCCGAGCAGAGGGAGCCCTATACGAGTTCCAGGCCATGCCATGCGGCCTCTCCTCTGCCCCCAGGGTCTTCACCAAATGCATTGCAGATTGCAGTGGTGGTGGCCAACCTAAGATGTCGTGGGGTCTGAGTGTACCCCTACCTGGATGACTGGTTGCTTGCAGGTCCCTCCAGGCAAAAGGTGGAGCGGTCCAGGGATCTGGCCCTTCAGACCTGTATTGACCTGGGCCTCCTTATCAACGAGGCCAAGTCGGAACTCGTGCCAAGCAGGTGATCAACTTCCTGTGGCAGGACATGAGCCTCCAGTCAGTGGATGGACGCTCTCAGCCAGGTGAGCAAAGCGTCTCATGAGTGATCTCTCCATCTGGAGGTAGTTTACAGTCTGTTCTCCCTAAGGTGCACCTGTTTGCTTCCAGGGAGTACACAAAGCTGAGGCTGTATTATGCCCACCCCGCTCAGCAAGGCTCTCTGCAGGGGGTGCCTTCTCGAGGCTGTGGAACCCAGGCTTCTTTAGTGCCTTCCCTCAAGGTCCGTACGGACAAGGCACAGGTGATCCTGGTGGCTTCAGGCTGGCCATGCCAGTTTTGGTGCCCAGATCTCCTCAGCCTCAAAAACAGGCTCCCGAGGAGTCTTCCAGCACACCAGGACCTGCTTCCCATGAACAAGGGAAAGGTACTCTACCTGGACCTTCAGTCCCTGCACCTGACAGCCTGGTTCCTAAACGGCTAGAGTTCCAGACTTTGGGTCTTTCTGAAGATGTCTTCACTGTCGCGGAGGCCTCTCAGGAGGAGTCGACCAGAAAATGCTATGCCTTCAAGTGGTAGAGATTCTCCATTTGGTGTCAGGGCAAGGGGCTGGACCCCTTGTCTTGTCCGGTGACCAGCATTTTAGACTTCTGTGGTCTTTCTCCAGAGGGGAACTTCGGTCGACGACCCTTAAGGTGCACCTGGCAGCCATCTCTGATTACTGGGTGCGGGCTGGTCAGTGGTCGGTGGCACAGGAGACAGTGGTCTGGCACTTTTTCAAAGGTTTAGGTTACATATCCCCTCCAGTGCGTCAAACTCCACCTCCATGGGAACTGTTGCTGGTACTGGCAAAGCTCATGGGCAAGCCATTTAAATCGATGCACAGATGTGAAATGTCACACCTGCGGTGGAAGACTGCCTTCTTGGTGGCCATTATGTCAGCCAGAAGGATTGGGGAGCTCCAGGCGCTCTGTCGAGTCTCCTTGCCTAGTCTTCCACAGGGATAAGGTTGGCCTGCACCCCAACCCGAAGCTTCTGCTGAAGGTTGTGTTGGATTTTCACCTGAAACGGGTGATAACTCTTCCGGTGTTCTACCCAAATCACACCTCGGATGCCGGATACAGGCTCCATACCTTGGACCTGAGGCGAGTGCTCGCTTATTACAAAGAGCGCACGGCCAGAGTACAGGGAGAGGTTTGCCAGCTGTTTACCTACACTGAAGCCGCACCTGGCAGACCTTCAGCCAAGTGGACGATTGGCAGGTGGATCACATCCTGCATTGATCTCTGTTATAGGCTGGTGGGTGGAGAGTCTCCCGTAGGGCTTTGGGCTCATTCCACTTGCCATACCACTGCGTCGGTGGCTGCTTCTAGGGAAGTCCCTATCCAGGAAATTTGCAGGACTGCTACCTGGAAGTCTACACACCTTCAGTTTCCATTATCACATTGACTTAGAGTCACGCCAAGATGCTGGTTTTGGGACCTCGGTTCTCAAATCTCTGTTCCCGAAGTAGGGGGTGTGTGCCTTGCCTCCCTCCTTCCGGAGAACTGCTAGGAGTTTGCTAGACAGTGTGTATAGAAAAACATAGCCACATTCCTAGAAAAAACAGGTTACTCACCTGTAATAGTAGTTCTAGGAGTGGTATATGGTGTTCATCCACACGAACCCACCTGACCTCCCCAGCTTTGGCGCCCACACTCTGCTTTCCAGCGGGCAAGATCTGGTGTCATGGGGCGGAGCAGAAGGATATACCACCCGAATGGGTGGGAGCAGCCTGCTTGAAGACTTTCTGGCTAATCTTAAAGGGGAAAGGACATGCCAGACAGTGTGGATGAACAACATGTACCACTCCTGGAACTACTGTTACAGGTGAGTAACCTGTTTCTACGGTTTATTACCCTGCGCACTTGAATCGCGGGGAAGCTCTCTTGCATACCTTGGACATGCACTGGGTTCTTTGTTATCTGACCTGAACCTAGAAATTCAGACAATCTGACCTGTTGTTTGTTTCTTTTGGCCCCAGAATGCTAGGGGCACCTGTTACAAAACAAACCTCATCTAAATGGTTGGTTGTGTTCTGTTACCAGAAGCACGGTAAACCCTTACCAGGACTGATTTAAAGGGCCACTCCACCAGAGGAGTCGCAGCTTCCTTAGTTTCCTTGAACGTGTCTGCTGCAGATAATTGGGCAGCTGCCACCTGGAGTTCAGTCCACATGTTCATTAAGCATTACAGTTTGGACATTGCTTCCAAGCGCAGGACTGGCTTCGGCCTCGTGGTCCTGCAGGGACTTCTTTCCGTTACCTCCCCACTGAATGTAAGGGCCTCTGTACTGCTTGGGACTCAGTTCTGCCAGTGTTACTTGCTGCAAGAGCTCAATCTCGAAGTAAGATAGTACAGTTACAGTTTCATAACAATGTACCATAACAGTAGATCTTCGTGGAGCTCTTGCAGCAGGTGCTGCTTCCCGCCCACCTTCCCTGCTGGGGATTCCTTCTGCATTCGCAGTATGACCATCTGACCTATTTTAGAGGAGTATCCTTGGTTTCTCCATTCATCAGTGTCTAGTCCTGTGGCGGGAGAACTGAGGTGATGCTGGGGGACTACCCCCTTTATACTGCAGGTACCGTTGGGGGTGGTCCCCTGCTGTATACTGCTAGCTATAAATTTTTTGTGGGGTCCTGCTGCCTTCAGTCCTACCGGTGTTACCTGCTGCAAGGGCTCTTCTAGAAGATCTATTGTTAGGGTAAGTTCATGCGTAACTGTACTTTCCTTAAACTAGGATAATCCTATAAATTGAGCCACCTCCTATTGATCACGTCCTGTATAAGTCATCTTAATAAATTAAACTGATTTCCTTCATGGCCATTCAGAAACCTCGAGGGCGTCCCAAATCTTCACTTACTGAGCGAAAAATGAAGAGGAACCCGGAACACACAACCCGGAGACAGACTAGGTCGATGGGCAGGGTGGCATCTCCCTCGCCAGAACGGTCCCGAAGACTCGAATTGATGAAATCCTTGGCAGAGGACTTCCTGGAGGTGAGTCCTGGCTAAGACTACATGTACCCAGAAGCCTGCTGGCATATGGCTACCAGTATATTGTGTCTATACTAGGATGTTGTTGCTTTTGGTAGTCCATCTGATGCCCCAAGTCATACCTCTCAGCCTATCGGTACCATAATGTGCAGTGGTTGGCCTTGTGGTTAAGGTGCCCACCTTCTACTTGGGGGACTTCAGGTTCACGTCCTTTACCCCACTCACAATCTACTGTTGCAGGGTCTGGAAAGGGTGTCCCTGGGAGGGGTCTCCTATGCTTCTTGCAGAATGTCTCCCCTGGTGGTCTTAGCAGGATCTACGCCATTCCATAAGGAGCTCCCTTGGTCATGTCTGCATCTTCCCACCAACTGCAAGGAGGATCCTTTAGTGGAAGGATGTGGAGATGTCAACACCAGGCCTTGCCCCTCTGCTTCCTGGATTATTGGATGCTCAGTTTCAGATGTGGCATGATCTAGGCCTTCCTAGGGCACAGCAGGTGGGGATGGTAGTAGCTGGGAGGGTGGGTACTGGGGAGAAGAGTAAACGTGATGAACAGAATGAGTCGTAACGTGTAGCACTATCTTCATCTCGAGAATAAAAATATTGAGGATTGGGTCGCAGGCTTAGTGCCGGAACGTTCATTTACCAGGCAGGACACCTGGGTTCATGTCCTGAGCCGAGGATGTCCACCTCCGACTGGCAGGGACAGGTATGGCACTCACCCCTATAGTAGTCTATTTGAAGAGTGTAACGAGTTAGGGAGAAACTTGATGTAGACAACAATATGGGCAGTGTAAATTATGCAAATAATAAACTCTTGAATATGCTGGCTAAAACAATTAAAAAAACAAAAAAAAAAACTAGATGGCTGGTCTGCGCAGCAGTAGGGCAACTGTTCATGATACTGGCAACCTGGGTTTGGGAATGGCCGGGGGAGGCGGTGGTTATGGGTCCCAGAGGATGTTGTCCCCCTCCTGCGAGGCGACCAGCTGGCTCTGCCACGATACTGCCACCTGGGTTGACCACAGGTGGTATTGAAGTCACAGCAGCTTCATGATGAGGGGGGATGTGGGCTGGTGCCGTGCTAGGCATGCGCACACTTACTGACCACGCCCTGAGAGCACCAGGACCAGAAAGTGCAGAAAACTCCAACCAGAGCAGGATGAACTCTGGCCTACTGTGAGCCCCGGCCCCACACCTGTGACTTGGCCCCTTCTTACTGGATCTTGTCCGGGAGTAGAGAATCCCCTGTGCCCCCACCATGGGGGGCAAGCTGTTGTGGAATATAGGGAAGGTAAGCCCAAGAGAAGCCGGGTGACAGGGCTGGGGGAGTTCGGCACAATGGGGACATAAGAAAGTAACTAAAGACCTGAAATGTAAGGCCAGGGATGACCTTCATCTTCAAGTCTTTACTTACTTTGATTTTAAAGACTTCCAAGAGAGGTGGACTGGTGAATGCCAACAGAAGTACAGTCCACAGGACAGGCAGCTACTGTGAGGGTTTAATCCTCGAAAGGTGGCAAAAAAACTCTGGCCAGGGAAGGAGGATTGAGTGTCCCAGTGGACTCTCCCCTCTGGGGTGGGAAGGGTTGGTCTGCCACACAGTGCTACTGCCACCTGTAGATATAGGAGTGGCAGAGAATATGCCAGGATGCAAGGGGGGAGTGGGGATGTTGTGTTGTGCTTGGGTGGAGTGTGTGTGGGGCTTAGGTCCTCATGCTGCTGTTCTTGGAGGGAGAGGGGACTGGGCAGGGTCCCATGTTTTCTGTGATTCTGCGGTTGCAGCAGTGGCTGCAGAAATCGGGGCTGACTGCAGAAATCAGTGCTGGCCGCAGAAATCAGGAAAATGAGCTACACCGCCACAGAAGTGCTAGCTATGCTATGCGGTCACACGAGGCAAGAGCAAAGCTACAGATATGTTAAGTATGCCATGGCATACATGCTCATTAGAAGGGGTAACAAACTGACACCGCCTGCTACAAAGCCAAAAAGCTAGTGGGTGCATGGCATTTTGATTCGTGCTGTCTCTTGTTACATAATTCCGTCCAGCCAGTATTGTGGGGGGAGGGATGACTCAAGAGTAGCAGAGCTTGATTAGGTCCACGGCAGTTATGATTTGCTGCTATGTAGGTGCAGGTGTGGCTAGCTTAGACGTGTTAATTTTTCATTGTGAGGCTGCTTATGGTGCACGCTGAATCCTTGGATAATGAATTTGGAAGGAAGAACTGGAAGGTGAGCAGTAGTCAAGAAGTGAGAAGATTCAGTGGTGCCCGTGCAGGTGGAATTGATCTTGGTGTGGTGGCAGGTATCTGAGGAGGAGTTGATTGCAGAAACATAGGGCTGGCAGCAGACTGAGCAAAGGACTGGGTTCCCACTGGTGGATATCGATCACAGTTTTGATTTGTGGGCTGCAGATCTGTACTTGCAAGTGTGAGAGTAATTTCTTGGCAGACTTGAACCTGCAGCCTAAGTGGTGGCATCAAGCTCAATTCTTAAGGATGGTCAAGTTGCCCAGCTGCAGTAAAGTTGGGGACCAGGGTGTACTAGAACTGGAGCGAGCAGATACGGAAAAAAATCAGAATGGAGAGTTGTATTGATTGCTGCTGTACATAAGTGAAATGAGGGTCACTGCCTGAAGAACACCACCACCCCCTGAGTTGCTGGGAGAAAACATGCTAATCGGGGTTACGCCAGCTTAATAAAAGTGAATTGCTTGCATTTCTTAGTGTGTCCCCCAAAAGAAAAATCGGGAGTCAACAAATCCTACAAACACTGCAAGGTAACTCTCCTTCACTGTTATAGGAACACAATCTCTCCCCAAAAAAAAAAAATACAGATTTACACACTGCACTTAACATGTTTATTGCAAGGCAATTGGGGTATTCCTAGTTTAAAACATAATCTAAAAGAGTATTGATCAAAATCAGAAAAAAACAATGGCTTTCAAGTTGGAGTCTCTCTTTATATCTGCTTACTGTAAATATAAACCAGAAGAAATCCAAGTAGGTTTTGCATTCTGTGTAATTTTAGCTGAGTGTGGATGTCCTCCTCCGATTATAAACCCAAGAGAACAGCAAAGGTCACCAATTTCCAGAAGAACAGATGAGCCTTAAAATTTGTGGTGGGAGGGAAAAAGTCATTAAAAGAGAAGACTGATGCCCATTGCTGCACCAGGGTTGGGTTATTGCAGTTTAATATTTGTGATAAGACTACATACTGTTAAATGGCCTGGTGTTCCACTTTCAGTGTAATAATAATAATAATATTTAAGTGCCTTTCAAAGTTTTCAAAGCACTGTACATCAAGAAAAACACAGACATATTCAATACATACAATAAAACAACTCTAAACGAATATTACAAAACTACAGTGTACAGTTAAAGCAGAAAGTGTAGCAGTGGTGTTGCATGAAGGCAGTCAAAGGGTTAACTAAGACTTACTCCCCTTGAAGGTGTGCTGTTTTAACCACAATTTATCTGCTGCATAATGGCTGCAGAATCAGCAGTTTTGTGGCAGAAAGTATGATGTCCTGCCGCAGAATGTAGGTCCACTTTGCTGCAGTAAACATAGGACCCTGGAATTGGGAGGGAAACCACATGGAGTAAATCCTATCTGCTTGTGCTCCATGACAGCTGGAACATCTTGCCTGAAGGTGGCATATCAGACAAGTGACAGTGCCAGCACACAAAATTACCTCGCTATACTATCGTATCAAAAAAAGTAGTAGCACAACATTAAAACGCTGAGGTAGTATGGCTGTCAGCACCCCAACACTATTTTTTTTTTTATTTTATTTATTGAACTCTTGGATGACACCTGTGAGCAGATGCTCGTTGAGAGGTCCCACATCAGGTACATTAACACGAGAAGACACAGTATAGTTACAGTAAATTATAGAGAGTACAAAAAAAAAAATTCAACAGTACGAGTTGCAATGACAAATGGTTACACAAATTGTGCTACAGCATAGTACATGGTATGCCAGCGTCCTGTGGAAGAGAGAAAGAGAGAGGGGGCAGAGGCAGACTGTTAGGGTGAGATAGGGAGGGGTAGTGGGAGCTGGGATAGGAAGGGCAGAGGGAAAGAAAAGAGCCAAGGGGTAGGGGGTGGGAGGCAAGTGCTAGGGCAAAAGGGGGTGGGAGGCAAGTGCTTGGGCAAAGACTTAACTTGGCGGGTCAGGAGTTGAAGTGCTGAGGCAGACTACATAGAAACATAGACTTCGGCAGATAAGGACTGCTTGGCCCACCTAGTCTGCCCATTTCCCTACCTACAGGACTAGCGGGGGAACCTACAGGTACTATTGTCGGTGAGGTGCTGACTGAGTTTGTACATCAAGGAACCAAGGGTTGTGGCTCTGGCTATGTCGGGTGGTAGACCATTTGTCCACGGTGAGCAAAGTATCACTGGGCCATAGTTGTGCGGCACCTGGGCACATGGTATACTTGTGTAGTCGAGCTCCTGTGTGCCTGGCATGTGTAGATGGTGATAGAAGGCTCAGAACTCCTTGAGGAAGTAAGTTTAGTGAGAACTTTTTTGCGAGTAGGCAGGTTTGATAAAGTATTCTGTCCTTCAGTTGAAGCCAGCCCGATTGTGCATAAAGCTCACAGTTGTGGGTGAGTTTTGGGGCTTAGTGAGCAGGCGGCAGGCTTTGCTTAAAAGCAGCAGTGCTATATACCTGTTTTCATAAATGTGGATAATAACATTATGTAACAAACTGTCCCTGCCAATTTACTTCAGATACTTTCCTAACCTTTTTTAATTTTTCTTTTTAATGATCCAGTCACCTGATCAGCACACACCCTCACCAGGATCACCATATTTAATCAGAGTGCATCATGGTAATTTTGAGATTGATTGGTATAACCGTGATGCAACTCTGTTTTACCGTAATGCAGAGTTTTGTTTTTGTCTGTAAGCTGTACGCGTTCACGATCACTGCCACTTCACACAGTAAAAAATGAATGTTTCTCAGTTAGTCTGCAGCGCTAGTAGTTCTTAGTGCTCCTGCAGTAGCCCATCCTAGTACATCTGATCGATATTCTAAGTTTGTGTTTTCATTTTGTATGCTGTTTTAATAAAAATGTTGAAGTGTAAAGTAATAAAAAAAAAAAAAATTTACTTCTACCACACGTGTGCTAGTCCATCGCTGTTGCCTAAAGGGTAAGAGGCCCCCAAAAGATTTAGTCCGATCTAAAGGAAGGCACACTTGCTGGAAACCATGGCCTCAAAATAGGCCAAAAATGGAGCTAATGCAGATGGGAAAAGACAACAGATACAAGTACAAACTGCCAACAGAAAGCTTGTGTGTGTGTGTGTGTGTGTGTGTGTGTCTGTGTGTGTGTGTGTCTGTGTGTCTGTGTGTCTGTGTGTCGTGTGTCTGTGTGTCTGTGTGTCTGTGTGTCTGTTGCTGTGGTTTCTTTGCACCTAACTGCAGATCTCTTAGCGAGCCACTAATTTGTCGGCATCTGAGTGTACATAGATGTTCCTGCATTTTGGCTCGGCACATGAGTGCATTTTTTTTTTTTTTTTTTTAATACTTCAAAAATATTAAAACACTAAAATAGGTTTAGTGTATGAACTGTTCTATCAGTTCAGTGAGTTTAATACCAACTTCGGCTACATATCAAGCAGTATTTGCTTTTAGACTCTGGAGACACAGACTGTACCTCTGCCACTTCCTGCGTGACAAAGCATTTGCAGCCTATAGCAATAAATGGGCAAGACTCATGCCTCAGTCACCGATTGTTGCTCAGTCCATGTTTTCTTGAACAATGATCAGTGACTGAGCCAGGAGTCTTACCCAATTATTGCATCTTTGACGCGCAGGAAATGGACGAGGTAAGGGCCGTGCCTCTGGAGTCTAAAAGCAAATGCTGCTTGATGTGTAGCCAAGGTTGGCATTAAACTCCCCGCACTATATATATTCTGTTCAAAATCTGGCATTTTATTTTAAGCTGGTGTCAAATTGCTGAGTCTGGAAGCAATGTAAACAGTTCCCTCCTCCCCCCAACCCCTGCCGCCGTGCGTTACTAAGTTTGTTATTCCACTTCCCAAATTTTCTTTTTTTTTTTTGAAATAATAAACTACGCAAGCATGTGCAGTTTGCACTTAAACGTGTAAAACACTGAATGCATGTAATACATTTTAATCAATAACCGCTGGATAACAACAGATGGGTACTTAAGAGCGAGCACGTTTCACAAGCATTGCGTGCAAACGAGAGGCATTGTGGGGGTACAGGTACGGACAACAAACATGGTGTGTGGTCATTTAATTTGCACAAATTAATATAAAAAATAACTAAACACACAAGAACTGAATAAACAACCTGGAAAACAAATACATATCAAAAAAACGGAATGAATACCACATTTGATAGTCGGGTCAAACAATGAAATTCATTTTTTATTTCTTTACGTCTGTTCATTGCATTGCTGCTTTAAGGCTGTTGAGAGGCGTTGGAGCGCTGTGTCTGTAGCAGAGCCATAGATGGCTAGGCCATAGTCAGTCAAGGTGGTGATGAGTGAACTGTTAATTGCCAACTTCAGAACTTCATAGGTCAAGCAATGTCTGTGTCTGTAGGGGATACCGATCCTGTTGTTAATAAATAATAATAATAATAATTGTATTTATATAGCGCCTTTCACAATATCAAGGTGCTGTTAAAGCGATTTCACAAGTTTTACCTTGAGAAGGCATCACTGGAAAGTATGTAGAAGCAAACCGCAATGCTTATGTGTAGAAACGCCCGATTTGATGAAATAACGTTACTTTTTCCCGTCGCAAACCCGGAAGTCTGTGTGTGTTTATTTTAATTGCTATTTGGAGACTTTAGCCACTCCTCTCCATTGCAGTGTCACCACAGGGGGATCTGTGCTCCTAAATTGCTGCACTTGCTCATTGAGGGTCATTGTTTCAGCTGTCTGCTTTCTAAGTCAGCAGTGGCAGAAAGTGATTATTCCGTGTCTGAGCTAGACAGTATCATTGTGTCCGGCAGTGAGAGCAACTATTCCGATGGTGATATTGGACCAGTATGCCAGCGTATCTCTGTGCTGGACCCCTATCGGGATGACCCATACGCCAGCAGTGACAGCGATGAGGGGAACAGGTCAGATCGCCATGCCAGCAGTCCCGATCCATTGGAGTATGGCAGTGTCCACAGACTTGGACACAATGGATGGCAGTCGCCACTGCATTTTACTGTTTGCTGTCTAGATTTCAAATTCCTATATTTATTGCTGTCCCCTGGTTGCTTTGTAGAAAGTCAGTGGCATTTTGCAGGGTGTTTACCTTGACAGGTCGATCGATTTTTCAAGACCGAGTGGTAGGCTGTAGCTTCAGCTGCCGTGTGTCATTACTGCTGCATTTTCTTTACAAGAGGAATACAGGGTCCTGTTCATGAATTGCCCACATGAACCAAGTGGCACAGTTCTTTCGGATCCTTTTAGGCTGTGCCAATGAAAATATACTTCGTAGGCCACATGTGATCAACGTCTTTGCACCTGCAAGTTCGGAAGTCTGGCCCTTTGTGCAACTGGGTGCAGTGGTTTGCTTAGTCAGGCCATGGTGCGCCAAAAGGCAAAACAGGAGCTGCTGCTTACCATAGGCAGTAGACAAATAACACAGAAAAGTGTTACAACAAAGGCTCCAAAAACATGCAGCATACTTTATTGAGGGGTTCACCATTCTGCTTCAGTACCCTAAAGCACCTGGGTATGTGTAATTTTGTAGCAACGGCGGTACACTTCCCATTGCCTTGCTTGGTGCTTGACCCCAGTACTAAGCTGCAAGAAAGCTATCTTGCGATGCAGCCCTACCGATTGTGCTTCCCGTAACGAATTATGTAAGCAATTATACTTTTGCTTAGTGATTATTTGTGTTCACTCTTTGTCCTATTTATTTCCCCCAAGTTCTGTTCTCTGGCCTGCCTGTATTTGCCTTATGCTTATTCTGAGCAGCATCTTGGTGGTTGTGTTGGGGGTGGACAGCGGTATAAAGAAGCCTGCTTTTCGTTTTTGGGATGTGCGGCACCGTTGTGAATGCTACATGTATAGACTTCTGTGCATTCATATTCCACTGCTGGACTGCTGCTACGCATTTTCCCCCATGCACCAAACCCTCAATTTTCTGTGTCCAACAATGATTTTTCTTGTCATGTTGCCCCTGACAGTCTCGATCAGACTTGCCATGTCACTAAGACTGACACAGGCAAAGGCAGATTTCATTTTGGTGTCATGCCCCCTCTGTACTGCTCATCACTAGACTTGACATGTTCAGTAATGCATCCCGATTGTTCACTATTGGAATATCAGCAGCACCCGATTGCTCACTGTGCAGTTCTATGACATTGCGGGGTGAACAATGGTGGTAGGGGTGGGGTGGGGTGCATATGCTATTTATTCCAAATGTGAACAACCATGCTGCATTACTGAATGTGACAAGTCCAGTGATGAGCAGTACAGAGTGGGCATGACAGCCAAAATGCAATCTGACTTTGCCAGTGTATTGCTTTGTGGCATGCCAATTCATATTACCCAGTCATTATAATATAATCTCGATGACATTCATTTGCCTGTCATTTCGAAATTAGCTTATTGTCCATGCGGTATACATCAAGTGGTGCACAGATACCTTTCTCTCAATTGTGTATGTGTTGGTACCAGGGCAGAATGTTATAGACTTCAGTTTTCCCACAATACACCTCACAGTTATTCTGATGTTAATTCCGTATCATGCCCATGTAAAAAGCATGGTGGCACGAACGGAGGGAGGGCTCCATGCTGTGAGCGACGAGTAACTTCACAACAACAGCAGCTCAATATATTGATCCCGAATGCAATTTTCAGGGGCAGGAGACTGTTTCACTCTGTTTCTGTCATGGATTATTGAGTAGTCCAGGCGATATTGCTAAAAAGGACTCTCCTTCCAGCAGCAGCGCACAAAGCCGATTGCAAAAGGATGGCAAGGCTCTGTAAGAATGCCTTCCCTGTGCTGACGTCATGAGCTCCTGGGATCGCTATGCACACTCGCGAAAGTTAAACGAAGAAAAAAAACATGCTGGAGACGGCAGCATCAGTAAAATACATTAAAAAAAGGCGGCTTGCACTTTTTTACTTTAATTGCTGGCGGTTCTATCAGTTGCCATAGTGGGACATGAATGAGCAGTGGAAAACAGGAAAAATATAAACTTGGTAAGTCTCTTTAAAGGCTTTGGCCGTAATGTGAATGTGCTGTGTGTAAGACAGGACAGTGTCCAGTGTGATTACCAGGTACTTGAAATGGGGGACTAGTCCCAAGGTGTTGCCAGAGTCATTCTGAATTGCCAGGGAGATAGCCTTTTAGCTTGTTTTGGGCAATGCGAAGAGCATGGTCTTGGTGTTCGTGACCAGTTTTTGCTGTTTGAACCATTTTTCAGCCGCTGCAAAGCCACTCTGGAGGTCTTATTCCAGAAGTGTGGTGTCAAGGTTGCTAGTAGAGATCACCGCATCATCTGCATAGAGGATCATGTGGCCATTGCAAGCAGCCAGGAGGTTGTTTAGGAAGGCACTGAAGAGTAATGAACTGAGTATGGATCCTTGTGGTACCCCTGATCTGACCAGATGACTTTCTGATAGGATGTCCCTGATCTTTACTTGCTGTGATCGCAGGCAAAGGTAGCTACAAAACCATGGTAGGGCTAGCCCTATATCCGAGAGCTGTTCAAGGAGGAGGGCATGATGGACCGTGTCAAATGCCTTTGATAGGTTAACAAAGGCCATTCCTACAATGTGCCCTTTGTCAAGAGCACTATGTACGAATCCAGTAAATTCCAGGAGAGCCGTGATGGTGCTATGGCCAGCTCGGAAACCATGCTGTTCTGGGCATAGGGGCTGATATTGATTGAAGTACTCCACCAGCTGGTCAGCCAAAATCCTTTCAAGGGCCTTGGAGAGTTGGGGGAGTATAGAGATCGGCCTGTAGTTGTTTTGAATAGACTGGCCACCACCTTTGTGTACCGGGGTGACCGTGGCAGCTTTTCAGATTTGGGGGAATTTGGAGTGGTAGAGGGATCGAATCATTATCTTTGTCAGTGGACCAAGTACTTCATCTAGTGTTAGTCGAACAAATTTTAGGTCCAGAGAGTCCCCACTGTGTCTTGATTTGCCAAGGGCTTTTTCAAGATATTTTCTAGCAGTGGCTTCGGAGACCAGTTTGAAACGGAAGAGTGGCTGGTTTGGTCGTGCTGGGGTCTTCTCACTGACCCCTGGAGCAGGGTATTGAAGTTTGTTGGGAGCACACTACTGAGATCAGAGAAGGCGAGGTTCAGAGGGCGATGAGCAGAGGGTCCAAGGTAGGGATGCTTTCAACATTTGGCATGGCTAGGGCTATTTTAGGGTCCTTACTAGTGATATTGTTAAAATTTACCCAAAACGATTTGCTGCTATTCCAGGTGCTAGTGAGCGCATCCTTGTAGAATTTGCTTTTTGCTTCATGGACTGCCTTTGTGCACTCATTGCGAGCCTTTTTATTCCTTTGGATGTTAGTGTGCCATGTGCCCATGCTGTTTGCCAGAGTTGGTCTCTTGGGTTTAGTTGTGCCAGTAGTTCTAGGGTAATCCAGAGATTTATAGGTCCTCTGTTTGTTTTTTCTGTCTGTGATGGGAGCATGTTTGTCACAGGCCGCAGTGAATTTTGCGATAGAGATCTAGTGCAGTGTCCACATCCGTGATTCCATACAGGTCTGGCTGGTCCTGCTGCTTTAGGTTGTCATTTATTTATTTGTGTCTAGGATTACAAAGTACCTTTGAGCCAAGGCTCTTTTACAAAGGTTCCACGTCATGCTGGTTAGAGGGTAATGGACACGAAAACATGAAACAGTTACAGGTACATGGTTTTAGATAGTAACTTTGCTTGACAAAATCAGACTGAGCGATGAGTAACTCGAAACAATAGGAGGAAGAGGGCAAGAAGGGGAGAGGGCTGAGGGTAGGGGAAGGCATAGGCGTAGAGGGTCAGGGTGAGGCAGCCGAGGGGCCTTGTCAGGACAGACACAGGGCAAGTGCATTAGAAGTTGCATTGGACAGTTGCGTTGGACATTGGACAGACACTTTAGTTGCGGAAGGTGGCCCTTTAGGAGTAGGCTTTTTTTTTTTTAACGGTTCTGGGAGGGGGTTTGTGGTGGTAGTTGTTTCACAGGAAACTAACAGGGTAATGGTCACTCAATGAGTCGGGAAGCATGGTGAGATCTGTGATGTGGGAAGGGCAGTTCGCGTGAACCCAGTCCAGAAGTGTGCTGGTGCTCGTCTTGTAATTGGTTTGAGTTGGCGCGTCCACCAGTTGGGAGAAGTGGATTGTGGCAAGGGTGTCTTTGATGGTGTTAGCAGCAGGTGAGACCCAACCAATATTGAAGTCTCCCAACAGCATTGTTTGAGTTTAGGCTCAGCGTGCTGATGGAGTCCAGTAGGTTGTTGATGCCAGGTGTGGTCTGCTTAGGTGGGATGTATACAGACAGAAGGGTAAGCACTCTGTGTGCTCCTAGCATTAGTTTGATGGCTAGTACCTGGAGATTGTCATTGCTGGGTGGTGGGGGTATGACATATCCCTGGAGTGTATTTTGTGGTATAAATGATGCATCCTCCATCTCTTTTCGAGCGCGGTCCTGCCGGTACAGCGTGTAGCCGGGTAACGGATATGGCAGTATCTGATATTTTTGCGGAAAGCCATGGTTCCACAACAGATATGACATCAGGGTGGTGGTGTGAGACCCAGGCCTTGAGACTACACATTTTTGGGAGGAGGCTGCAGATGTTTAGGGATGAGAACACGAGACCTGTAGTTTTACACTGTCTAGTATTGAGAATCATTGGAGGGTCTGGGTTGGGATGCACATTGCCAGACATCAGGAGTAGGAGAAGCAAGAGCAGTCTTAGGAGCTGTTCCAGCATTAGTTTTTTCTGTCGTTGTCTTACTCCTTAGCTGGGTGCCTGCATTTTCATTTTGTGATTATTGTCCTCGGGTGGTAGTAGCAGCAAGCGAGTAATGTGGTCCAGTAAGAGTTTAAATTTTCTTGACACTGACCACCAAACGTTTAGCAAATAGCTTAATCAAAATGACGTCACCATGAGCTGCCCCTACATAAATAGAAATGGTATTAAACCTAATAGGGAAAAGCTAGTGGTGCTAAACAGCAATACAGCAGTCTGATTTATAAGCACATCTGCGTGGAAAAGGCACACATTAAAAAGTGGAGCAGTGCAATGAAATTCCATAAACCCAGTATAAACAATCGTACTGCACCCCACTGTTAACCTGAAAGATTAACGCATAAAAAAAGTGTGTGTGTAATGTATGTATGAAGGGGGTGTGTGTGTGTGTGTGTGTGTGTGTGTATATATATAATATGATTTTTTAATGTATGTAATATACATGATTTTTTAATATACATAAACTCTATTTTTGCTCCTCTTGACAGCCAGGGCATGCTTCCCCATGCTCCGCATTGTGCGCTGGCGCTCAACCTGCCTCACCAGCCAGCCTCCGCCACGGATGCATAGTGGGAAGCACTGTGGTTTAACCCCCCCCACCACAGAGGGGGCCCCCGGCAGGGGGTGGGAGGGTGTGAGAGACCGCATGACCCTTGGACCGCCGCCTTGACTTACTCCGGGCTTTGTTTGGCTGGGGCTGAAGTTGCCGTCATTGTGCAAGTCTTGAGGGGATTTCTATCTTCCAGGTTCCCCTAAGGCGCGGACATGAAGTGACGTCCAGCACATGGCGAGCACGCTTCTGTGCTTGCCCACAGGACATCCACTGCTGCCCAATCCCTCTTACAAGGCCCCCACTGCTGCACTCCCAGTCTCCACTGGGGTCGCTAGAGTGACTGGAACACACCCCTAACTCTTCCCAGGAGAGGAGAGGAGAGCAGTCCTCTGGGTGCTCAATCCTCTCCTCCCCTGCTGACGCCTGAGTCCGTTCCTGAACCCGGGTCACCGGCGTGGAGCGAGGAATGACATCCAGCGCCTCAACCCTCGGCGACACTGGGCCGGCCACATATAAATGTATTACCAAATACATGTTAAAACATTCAGATTACAAAAAAAAAAGTACGTTGCATACTATAACGTATAAAAATCACATGGTCACTGAACTTGTTTCGTAGCCATATCCAATAATGCCACCATAATGAGGCATAAAAGTAAACCGTAAATCCTTTTTATTGTGACCAGAAAAGTGTCATCATAAGGAACATAAATTTGTATCTGACCACATACAACTGAGAAGTCGCGCGTTGATGACATTCGACTTCACATTGCAGAATGCTCCAGGTAGCCACAGTCTACATTAACCGCGAGGAGTTTAACACTTAAAGGAGATGCTGACAGTCAGAGGGCAAATGGGAGGGATGATGGAAGGGGGGAAGGGAAGGAAGGGGACAGAGTACTGAAGAAGATGGCCAAAATTGTTTAAACCAATAACTGCTGTGTACGTGATTAACTACTGTATATCACAGGCAGTCAGAAACCGGGCAATTTTGCCCGAACTGCTACAGTTATGAAAATTCCAAAAACATGACAAAACTGCTATAACATCAGGGAGGTCAGACGAAACTGCAAAAGGTCATATTCAGCAATTGCCTCAACTATTATAAAAATGAAGTAATGCACAAAATTGTCATTAAGTTCTGGATATTCAGGTGCCCCAGAGGTGTATATCCAGTATCTTTCATGCCTATTAAGATGAGCTTCAAAATCTCCTGCCCTTGGATATTTCCACACTTTTTCGATACCCATGGTTCTGACCTTATGAAGTAATTTGTTTGCTAATTCACTAACATATTTAGCCATGACATACTCTTACCATTACGGATAGCTTTGTAATGCTCTGCCAGTCTTGGCGTTAATTTCTTTTTAGTTTGCCCAATGTAGTATGCTCCATAAAGGTGAAGGGGGTGGGGCATCCAGCTTTACTTTTTGACATGGGGGCAACTTTTGCCCCAAATTATGCCAGTCTGTGTATTTGGGGACTAGGAGAATGCAGTGGTTTACAATTCGGACAGTAATCCATTTTCCATCAGTTAGACTGATGGAAACACGTTATGTTTTTATTGTGTGGCAGGGGTCACCGGGAGACAGTGGCACAATTTGTTTTCAGTATTTTGGAAAATAGCAACTCTAATTTGACGTTCCAAAAATAGCAACTCTAATTTGAGGTTCCAAGTCCTATGTTGATTTGAAACGTATTAATTTCTTGAATTTTGCTATTAAAGAGTGTGGAGGGGCTTGTTTGTGACTGACCTGTACCGGAAGCCCACGGACAGGAATGGTCCTAGCCTCCAGTTGCCACCCCGGCCACACAGTAGACCACATCCCCAAGGGGCAATTTTTAAGAGTTAAGAAAAAAATTGCAGTTTGGACCGAACCTCTGAAACAAGGGCTACTGAACTCACAGAAGGGTTCAGACGGAGGGGCTGTGGCACGGTAATGCTGGAAGAGGCACGTAAAACGGTTGCTAGCAAGGGCAGAGATTTCTGGTCGCAAACACAGAAGAATAATATAGCTAGTGAGACAACAGCTGACATTTGTTACCAGCTTTTCAGTACAGTCTTACCAACTGGCTAAAATTCTACAAAAGAACAGTGACCTTCTCAGCGGTGAGACTGTACTTGCCCCATTGTCTACAATACCTATTACGATGCCCTATAGAAGGGCATAAAATCTAAAAGAACTTAATCGCAGTCTTCAGCCAGCATCTAGTTCAAAACCTGCCCCCAGGAAGCCACAGATGTGTCAAATGGCACATCAAGGCATACATATGCTGGATTTATAGCAATTTGCTACCCAAAAAAATATTTAAGTGCTAATCAAGTGCAAGCTTGATTATCAGAAGTTGCTAATCCACTGATTTGCTGCACCGTAGTAAAAATTTCCAAACTGCAGTACTAACATGTTTTTGGTAGAGTGAGTGTGAGTGGTTTTTTTTTTTTTTTTAATATAATTTTTTATTGCAATTTTCCAACTTTACATAGTCACAGTTCCTTCCATCATAAAAAGAAAACAGCTTTGCTTAGTTTGACAGGAGTATACATTACATAATATTTCATCATTAGAGAGGGAGCTGTTATACTATTAGTCAGTGGAGAGTTAATAAATATTTCATTCATTTAAGCTATATTATTATCATGCATTTGTCCTTTCCCTGGGGTTTTTCATTTCGTCTTCCTGACCTTCTCATGAAAACACCTGTTATTCCCCTATTCCCTTCTCTATTTAGCTGCCTTGGGTATGTGTGTGTACTCCCTTATTAGTGATATTACTGTTGGCGTAGGCGGAAGATGGTAGGAGAAACTCCTAAGCTACGCCCTTCTACTCTAGGGGACAAAGGCCGGGTCCTTAGACATGGCATAAATGAGCCATCTGTTCCATTTCATTGAGCATACTTCTGCTCTGTCATTCAGGGAGTAAGTAATCTTCTCTGATCTGTAAATACCATTCACTATAGTGCTCCAGGATTTTATGAAGGAACCATACTGGTGAGCCAGCACTTAGTTATTGACTTTTTTGCAGTAAGTAACAATATTCCCAGCAAGGGAGCATTATAGGGCCCCCTTAATTCTTGGGGGGGAGGGGGAGATATAACTCTCCTGTCCAGGGGATCCCAGGGCCCCAGATCTCCTCCAGCTCCCTCTGGAGGGTCTTAAATGGTTGCAGTTTAGGGCATAGCCAGAACACGTGTATGATGTGCAATTGTCTCTTCGCAGAGGCGCCAGCATGATGCCGGTGCAGCTCCACTAAAGTGGAATGTAATGGCAGGGGTACGAAAGAATCTAATGAGGAGCTGCCATGAGAAAAGCCGCCATTCATGGGAGCAGGTCAGCTTGGAAGTCGCATAACAAATGTCATCCCATGTCTCATTGGTGAGGCGGAGTCCCATCTCTGAGTTCCACCTCTCCGTAATTAAGTATGTATTTTCCCTGCGGTCTCCACCAGTGATTTGTATATGATTGAGATGGCATGTGGTAAGTTAGTGGTTCGATACACCTACAGTAGCAATCTTAAGCGTGGATATCTCTCTGGGTTATGTACTCCGGTTGGGAGGGAGTTAAAATTAATGCCTTATTTGCAGGTATCGAAATAAGTCGGTGTGTCTTAGTCCAAATTCCTGCTGGACCTCCACAAATGTCTTACACTGCTGTCCCCTGAGGAACTGTGATAGGCTGTTAAGATGTAGGTGCCTCCAGTCCCTAAAAGTGTGGTCGAACTGGTTGGGGTGAAAAATTTTCTAGTAGAATTATCGGGGTTAACAGAGCTAAGTAAGGGGTGAGTTGTAGAGCTTTACATATAGTGTGCCAGATGCGTATTTGGTGGTGAATCAAAGGATTTATGATGCCATGTTTGTGTGTGTGTGCGTGTGTGTGTGGGGGGGTTCGATAGAATACTGCTTGTTTCCATTCTGGGTTCGACCAAATGTCTTCCTCTATTTCCCTCCACCAGGCCACCATGGTAGTTGAACCTCGTATCAAGAATGCTATATGAGAGGCCCAGTTGTATAGTTTAAAATTGGGGAGTGCCAGGCCTCCTTGCACTCTGGGTAGCGTAACAGTTTGTAGTCTGACTCTAGGGCGTCTACCAGACCAGATGAATTTAGAAATCACCGTATTCCATTTGCGAAACATCTTAATTAGGAGACTAATGGGGACATTTTGAAAAAGGTAAAGGGCCCTCGGGAGCACGACCATCCTGATTGCCTCCACCCTTTGAATCAGATTTAAGGGAAGGAGATCCCATCTCTCCAGGTCCTGTTTGATCTGCTTCAGAAATGGGTCATAATTCTGATGGACTGTCTTCCGATTTGTGGGTCAAGTAAATGCCCAGATATTTTAATTTGTCTAGCTTCCATCTGAATGGGTATCTTTCCCTAAACCACCCTGGGGGATTGAAATGAAAAACAAGGGCATCGGTTTTGTTCATGTTGCGCTTGTATCCCGAGCAGGACCCATATTCCTCAAGTAAACCAAACACCGCCGGGAAATGCACTGTGGGATTAGAGAGAAAGAGGAGGACATTATCCGCATATAAGGCAATGCGGTGTTCTGTGTCCGACACCCTCACACCCGTGATCCCTGGTGCCACTCGAATTGCTTGTGCCAGTGGTTCAGTGAATATGGCAAAAAGGCCAGGAGACAGGGGGCATCCCTGCCTCATGCCCCTTCTCAAGGGAAAGTAGTCTGAGTGATGTCCGGATACCTTAACGCATGCCTGTGGAGAAGAGTAAAGGGTATGAGTGATATCTATAAAATATGGGGGAAAGCCCGTCTTATGCATGGTGGAGAAGAGAAAAGGCCAGGACACTCGGTCGAACGCCTTCTCAGCGTCTAGGCTGAGAAGGGTATTTTGTGCTCCGTTGGACTGCATCTCCTGAACCAGGTGTAGGGCTCTACGAGTGTTGTATGTGGTGGATCTAGCACTCACAAAACCTGTCTGGTCCAGGTTGATCAGGGTCGGTAAAACTGCATCAAGTCTTGAGCTAATCTAGATGTAAAATATTTGTAATCTGCATTAAGCACCGATATGAGCCTGTCACGAGTTGCACTGCAGAGGGTCCTTTCTGGGTTTGGGTATAAGGAGTAGTCCCATGCCCAACTGGGGGCATTACCTGCATAACCTCATTTAGAGCAGCTAACAGAAGGGGGTTTATAAATTGGGGCATGCTTTTTATAGAATTCTGCCCCATATCCACCCGGTCCAGGGGCCTTTAGTGTTTTTGATTGACCTATCGCTGCAGCCAATTCTGAGGGGGGCAATAGGAGTTATAAGTGAAGCATGTTAGTCTTCATCCAGCTTAGGAAGATCTAGCTTGCTCAGAAAAGTATTGCCTTGATTAGGATCAGGGGGCTGTTCCGGAGTATAACGTTCTTTAAAGTACTATGTAAAGGTTTGGGTAATATCTTTAAGTTTAGTTAGATGCTGACCTGTGGTGGGTTCCTTAATGACTGCAATCATGGACGCCTTACATTGCCCACGTAGTCGATATGCTAATAAACGGGTGGCTCTGGGGCCTATCTCGCCATATTTCTGCTTTAAAAAGGCTAATGTTATTTCGGTCTGTTGGGTGCATATATCACCCAACTCTCTCTTTGTTTGAGCTGGCCCAGGACTGAGGTGTCACCTTGTGAGTGTGCCATCTGGAGGAACTGCAATGTATATTCCAGCTGCCGCTGCTTCTCTAGTCTTACCTTGGTAAGGTGGGCCATGTGCTTTATTGGATGTCCCCTGAGGACCGCTTTCAGGGTGTCCCATTTCATCACTGCTGTACTATCCGGGTGTGCGTTATCCCCGATTTACCTCTTCTATTTCTCTGAGAAATTCCCGGAAGGGTTCACTCTTGAGATGCGTGGGGTTAAACCTCCATCTAGTGCGGTGCTTCTCCCCCAAAGTGGTTTCCACTGGTGCATGGTCCACATGTGCTATGGTACACACTTTAGCATCTATCAACTCATCTAAGTTTTCCTTTTGTGTGTAACAATGGTCTATGCGGGTATTGGTGCCATGAACTGCTGAGTAATTCGTATAGCCCCTAGCACCTGGGTGCATACACTGCCACACAACCAGCCAACCCACTTCCTGGACAAATGGTTTGAAGAATTTGTGAAAAGAAGCTGCTTGCCTCTCCGTGCCCTTGTGATATCAAGAGATGGGGTGGGAGCTATATTAAAATCACCCGCCAGGAGCAAGGTCCCCTTGGTCATACCAATTACTTTGTCCAGGAGGTATTTAATAGTTGGGGTGTTTGCCCCTGAAGGGAGATATATATTCGCTAGTGTAACCTCTTGATCCTGCAACCATCCCGGTGCAATTATTAGTCTCCCCTCTGGGTCTGCCCATTCGTTTACTAGCCTAAATGAGGTATGAGTTGAGATTAGAATGGCGACGTCTCACCTCCTTTCTCTGCTCACCATTGCTGAGAAGACCTGGCAAAAACCCCTTCCCTTTAGTTTTCCATGTTCCATTTGAGTTAAGTGCATTTCCTGGATATACACTACCTCTGCTTTAGTTTTTTTCGGGTTGGTAATAACCCTGGACTGCTTTATGGGACTCCCAGACCATTAAGATTCAGTGAATATACTGTTATTTGTTGATTATTCAATTCTAAAAATACTTCAGAGATTCTGTAGCATTATCTCCATCTAATAGTATAGTCAAAAACAAAATTCCTGTCCTAAATAATAGGAACCTGCGACCATCTGAAAACCTCAACATCGTAAACTCTGCCTTGTATAGAGTCTGTGCCATTTGGCGGGTAATTTGCTGGAATTCAGCTAGAAGGTAAACCTGGTCATTAACCCTGTGACCATTAGAAACAACTAGTTGGGAGTGGAGCTCCCAGTTTTGGTGGGACCAGAAAACTATTTGGGCCAACTGAGCCAACAAAACCAGTCTGGTCGACCATCGGGAAAAGAAACTTCCATCACGGCGGTCATATGTCATGACCTTGGTGTGTGTCCACAACACTCACCTGTGCTCCCGTAAGTGTTGAGAGCAATTGACACCTCTTGGTGTCAAAGAGAACGGGTGTTGGGGACGTCATTTGCAAACCTGTTCCTCCCCATTGGTATGTCGTCGAGTGTTAGAGAGGGGTGTAGATTTTGGGAATAAGGTGGAGGGCACCACCCTTCAGCTGATCTCGGTATATAAACTTCCCATTGGGATCAAATCCCAGTCCCTCCTGCGGCAGGGGATACAGGCAGTAGGGTGCAGAAATTGCAGGTTGATGGAAGGGAAGCTGGGGAGGGGGGGACCGCGCATCGGCCCCTGTCTAGCGTTACCTAGTGCAGCCATTTATGTACCATTGGCTTAACGCACCAGTCCCCCACACACACATTATTTGATCAAACATGGATTACATCTGTTAGTAGGCAGAGTAACCTCATATCCCTCCCACCAATTCCCCCCTCCGGTCAGTGGTTAGTAGGTAGTAAGTGTAGACCTCAATCCCAGTCAAGTTAGGATAGCACAAGCCTTCTCCCTCATCGTCCCTGGGATGGTAGGATGATAGCCCGTAAGTCTAGGCCTGGGAAAAAGTTTTGCAGAGAAGATTGCTGCTGGGGGAGATTCAGTGTGTTGTTTGTTTTGTTTCTGTTTTTTTGTTTAAATAATCTTTCCAGTTACTGTGTTCCCCCTACTGAGTAAGGCCCACTAGGCACAATTGCCTGTTTTCAGGGGTGACCTGGGAGCACAGAGGAGGTCAAGCAACTTGCCCAGAGTTGCACAGTATGCAGGTGGAAATTGTGGGAGTCGAACCCAGGTTTGCTGGATGTACCAAGCTCATTCCCAGCTTGTTACTCTAACCTCTAGGCTATACTGTCAGCTTCCTGTGTGGTGTACTGCAAATGTTTACACAGGGTGTATGGAATTCAACTGCACATCTCCACTTTTTAATGTGTGTTTTCATGCAGATGATCTTATAAATCTGGCTGCTGTATTGCTGTTTGGCGCCACCAGCTGTTCCCCATTAGGTTTAATACTATTTCTATTTAAGCAGGGGCAATTCATTGTCACCTCTGATGAAGCTAACTGCGAAATGTTAGGTCGTTGTTGGGGTGCTGGCAGCTACGCCCATACCTCTCAACCTTTTATCACCCAAATGTGTGACAAGATGTGTGACAACGGGACAAAATGTGTGACACATCATCAAACATGACATTGCAAGCTCAGAATACTGTGGAAATAAGTGCACTAATATTTATAATGTTTGTGATAACCTTGCAGCTTATATTGTTATACATTTCTGCTTAAAAGTCTCAGTGGTCAGTGTGGATTGTCACCTTCTCGGTGTGGGACAGAGGGTTTCTGAGGGATAAAATGAGTGACGTACCTCATAATGTGTGACAGTTGAGAGGTATGGCCACGCCAGCTCAGCATTTTAATGTACTACTGCTGCTACTTTTTGGACATGATTGGAACGAAGAGGCAATTTTTCTACTTCAATGGTGAGTACCTGTTTCTTTTTACTGGAGTGAGTGCTGTCTCCTGTCTGTACTTGTTATTGTCTTTTTGGAGATGGAGCACCCAGGACAGAATGTAGCGGTTTTGATGTTTGTTTGGTACCAGCAGTAGGCTGTTGTTCGTCTTGGAGAAGGTTGTTGGCTCCTGATGATCTATGGCTGCCCCTGCTGGACTACAGGCAGGGACCCGTGCGAGTAGGAATAAGCAATTCAGTAACCACTTCTGCTGTTGATCTGTGGGATCTGGAGATTCCTCTCATCCAACCAGACTTGTGTCAAGATCTTGAGTTCAGGATCTAGAGATGTACATGGCGGACCACGCCCTGGGGATGAAGATTCTAAGGAGGGCTGACAATTTAGAGAAAGGTAAGAGTAGTACTGGCAGATGGCACAACCACCCCCTCACTCATCGAAATGCAGTGTATGGATGTCTGGGTTCTTGGCCCGCCCCCCACCCTCCTTACTGAAGTGGAACATCTGATCCATCCTCCTCCCCTTTTTTTTTTTTTTTTGTGCTGGGTGGCTGGCCTTGCCCACTTCATTCAGCGGTGGTGAGATGACCAGTACTTGGAGACAAGTTACAGGCTCCCACGATGTTTGGATAGGAGCTTGTAAATGAGCAGGAGTGGTTTGACTCCACAGCATGATGGGGAAAAATAGAAAGTAAAAAAAAAAAAAAAAAAAATTCAAGATAAGAATTTTAGGGCATCATGTTTATTTTTAAGCACTGTTTTCGTAAAGATACAGCAGCAGTCTGTTAAAAACAAAAACAGACTTTTTTGGCACTCCTTTGCAGCTGCCTGGTGTTAATTCTACACTTCATTTTTGTTTCCAAACCTGTTTATATGGCTCCACACTTCATTTTATCCTCACCAAGTTAGAGCTTATGTTTTCTGGCCTGGAGTTAACACTGATGTCTCTGGAGTCTCAAAACGACAGGGAGCAGTGTCTGCATGCAAATTTATCTTGCGAACAAGAAACAGAATATTTACAACCATAGCTGAAGAATATTAAAGAAAAGCATGCAACAACCAGCAAAGCAAATAATCATAACATGCATCAGTAAAATCCTGGCAGTGTCAGTACCCCTCTATGACCCCCAAGGCTAATGGACAGTGTCAGTACTGCTTTCCCATTCCCAAACCTAGGGAACTGTGTCTATACCACTCTCCCATGCTAAGGCTAGGGAACTGGGTCAGTACTGCTGTCCTCTCCCCAAGCCTCTGGGACAGTGTTGGTACCCCTTTCCCCTTCCCAAGTCTAGGGGATGGTGGTACCGCTCTCCCTTCCCAAGGGAACAGTGCTAGTACCGCTCTCCCTTCTGAACCCCCCAAACCTAGGGAACAATGTTGGTATCTTTCTCCCCTCCTTAAACCTAGGGGATAGTGTTGGAACCATTCTTCACCTCCACAAGGGACAGTGTCAGTATTACTTTCCCCTCCCCAACCCTAGGGTACAGTGTCAGTGTCACTTTCCCTTCTCCAGCCCTAGAGGACAGTGTCAGTAGTGCTTTCCCCTCTGCAATTATAGGGGACAATAACAGTACTGCTCTCCGCTCTGCAACCCTTGGGGACAGTGTCGGTACCACTCTCTGCTCCCCAACCCTAGGGGAAGGTATTGGTACTGCCTTCTGTTCCCCAGCCCTTGGGGACAGTGTTGGTACCGATGTCCGCTCCCCAACCCTAGGGGACGGTGTCAGTATTGCTCGCTGCTTGGCCAGGCGGTGCTGAGTGTTGAGGTGCTGGATGCCACACCTCGCGCTATGCTGGCGACTCATGTTTGGGAACGGGCACGGGTTGTTAAGGGTTGGTAGGGTTGGGGAAGGATCGAGTGTCTGGAGGACTGCTCTCCTTCTCTGGGGAGGGGGGTCATCAGCAGTCTGCATGCGGCTGCCCCCTGGTGGAAGCTGGGGGGGCAACACTGCCAATGTTGCAGTAGCTAGGGGCAGGAGGAGAGCGTATGGTAGCGTGCACGCTCCATCCTTTGGCGTCATTGCACGCCTCCTCCGACAGGGGAACCACACCAGAAAAAAATCTCCGACAGCATCAAGACTGCTCGCTGGCGTCGCCGTGGTCCCATGCGAGACAGCTCCCTCCTGGATCCGCCTCTTTGTCTCCACAGTGGTGGGGTATGTACCCGCTGTGATGCAACCAGGAAGGGTTGCCATCAGGAGAGCAGAGCTCTATCTGGGACAGGGGGCGGCAGCTGGCCTAGTTGGCTGGATGGAGGGCGGAGAAACCAAAGGCACAACCTCCCCCCTGCCGTAGAACTACAAAGAAATTAAGAGAAAAAAAAAGTATTGCCCTCTGCTCCAGTGTTGGTACTGTTCTTCTCTCCCTCACCAACCCTAGGGGACAGTGTCAGTACCGCTTTCCGCTCCACAACCGTAAGGGACAGTGTCAGCACTGCTCTCTGCTCTGCAACCATAGGGGACAATGCTGTTCTCCGTTTCTCAGCCGCAGGGGACAGGGTGAGTACCGCTCTTCCACCACAACCCTGGGGGCAGGAGCAGGATACCACTCTCTCCCCAACCCTAGGAAACCGTGTCTGTTCCGCCTTCCCAAACCCTAGGATAGGGGAGAATGATACTGGCATTGTTTGCAGCATCCAGAGCTGCCATATCCTCCTGAGCCTGTCGCTGGCCTCCACCATGGATTGTCTATGATGGCTTTCAAATCAGGATGGCTTAGAAGGGGTAGGTGTTGCAGGATCGTCAAGATATTTATTTATTGTTAATTATTCTTTGTCTCCTTCTGTCACCACGGCTGCCCCTTTCATAGGGGTCCCCAGTGTGACCACACAGGCTGTGCTAGGAGGACCTGGGGATGCTGGCCCCCAGTAAGTGCCCCACTCCTGGACATTCAAGCATCCGGATAGCCCCCAGGGTGGGGCGGGAGGGACCCCATCCCTCGAATGTCAGGTGGAGTGGATCCTCTGTTTCTCTCCCCCGCCGTCACCGGCCCATCTTTAGCACAGCTGTGGGGTGTTTTCCTAGTTTCTGATCCACACCCCCTGCAGACGCCAGCGTTCGAGGAGGGCCAATGAGACGAAGGCTTGGGGAGACGTGCCTTTGCTCCACGCCCTCGGCTGAAGTCTGTCCTGCCCTGCAGTGCTGCTTCCTCTGCTGCACCTTCATCCGTGGTCACTCAGGTGGTGGTATGGCAGCGAGGGCTGCAGCCCACCCTCCCCGGAGAAGTAGAGCAGCCCAACGGGCGCGTGATCCTTCTCTTCCCCCAACCCCCCTCCCCCGGCCGTCCCTCCAGGTTTTAGACCTGTAGATGAAACCTGCCTTTCAAGTGGTGCCACAAAGTTGCCTTTCTTGCTGCAGATCTATACATCTTAGCAGAACTGGATTCCAGTATTTTTATCTGCTCAAAATATAGGGGATGGGAGCATTAGTCAAGAAACCTAGACCTGATAGCGCTGTTCCCTGATTTTGTTTGTGTTGTAATATTTGGCCAGGAAATGCATACTGAGCTGTGACGACTTGTTCCCTGGCACACTGGGAATGTGGTTACATAGATCTGTTTTACTGACTGGGCAGGGGGTGTTGTCCAGGGCAACACGGAAAATCTAGTATGATAAACTTCCACCTGGGCAGCCACCAAATGTGCAGAAGGGACCTCTGTTTCATGCCTAATTTGAAGGACAGCACCTAAACAGTGCAGTGCCCCCTAATTTCTGCATTACAGTGTCAGTATTAGATAATAGGCCAATTTCCTTGTGAGGGACGAGATTCCACAACCTTCTGATCTTCTAGCCCTAGAGGTGAGCGTGCAGCCTACAAAGTCACTGACACTTGACTTTATTTCTCCCCATTTCTTTCTCTGAGTCCTTATACTTTCCTTTTCTGTTGTTGTTGTTGTTGTTTCTTTCTCTCTTGTCCGTTCTTTTATTTGTTCTTCCCTGTGATCCCACCAAATGCAGCAGCTTTAGGCAATATTGGGGACCATTTCTCTGCCTGAAACGTGGTGGGGAGTATGGTAGTGTTTTAAAACCATGGGGACACTCTTCTATCCGTGTATGCTTCATGAGAAACACTGGATTCTCTCAGTTGCTAAAAAGTTGGTTACTGTTTTATTTCTGCTCATTTCAGGAAAGTGCCCCGAAGCAGAGGAGGGCCCCACGTCCGAGTGCCCTAACAATCTCCCATGTGGTCAAGCCAGTTAAAGAAGTCACTCCAGAAGACTTGGATGGCATTGCAATCACTGTGAGGGACAAGGTTTACAGCAGCATTAACGTAAGTTCTGGAGGGATTTGGGGGGTCTTTATTTTTAAAATGTTAAAATCTATTGTTGTATATTGCTTGAATATTAAATCTAGCTTTTTGGCCGTTGCCATTTGAAACGTTCATCCAGCCCATGACCCAGCACCTCCCAGCCCCGCTGTCAAGGCCAGTGGAGATCCACAATGTGGGACCACAGAGGACCGACGTCCATCATTAATGGCAGCAGGAAGACATAGTATTTATGTTTTCCGGAGAAATGTGAGGAAATAATTCCTCACAGAAAGAGTGATGGATTATTGGAATAGCCTGCCAACCAAGGTGGTAGGGGCAGAAACCGTGGTGAGGTTCAAGAATGCATGGGATTGGCGTAGGGGAATATTAGTAGAAAGGAATGGGGGAAGGGAAAGAGCCAGCGATCAAGCAGTGTCTGTGGTGATATTGGTGGTAGGAAAAAACAGGCAGACTGGGTGGACCAAGCAGTCCTTATCTGCCAACAAAATCTATGTTTCTAGTACCTGGAATGTTTAGAAAAAAAGAATGCTGGTTGGCTGTTTATGATGTAATGAGTTATAATTGTTTAGAAAATGGCTAAGTAAATCCTAGCATTCTGATTGGTGAGGACAGCAGTAGTAGCGGGCTGGTATATTTCAGTAGGGCTTGCAGTCCCAATTCGAGGTGCCATATTACTTGCGGTATTATTGGGCACCCCGAATTGTCAAACTGATCAGCTGCCATTCTTTTTGTCCCACTTTGTGGCGAGTTGGTGGCTAGCCAAACACCTCGTCCCTGAATTCCTTTAATATTTCCTTCAATAAATGTAAAAAAAATTAATAAAACTTGAAAAAACTGCGTACTTCCGATAACTGAACATTTTCAGCCACACCAAATTAAAATATCATGAGAGCAAGTCGGGGCTCCCAGTACCTCAAAAGCCACCCAATTAAGTAATTGCGCCAACCTAGGAACATTTCTCCAAGGTCCAGGGAGCATCTGCCACTGATCCCCCTCCACATTGTCTCATCCCTCCAGCCTTTCTAAGTTGTCAGCACAACTCCCAATCTGCGATTTCCCCCGCCCCCTCTCACGCATCTCCAGGAACAGTCAACTCCTACTCCTACATTCTGTCTCTGCGGTCCGAGACCGCTCTCCTCCCTTAAACCTCCAGCACAGAATACCAACAGATGCACAATTTTGTAAACAAATAGCAGCTTGCTTTCAGTAGTGTTCCTCTTACATGTCAACAACAACAAAAAGACAAGAGCAGGACAGGTTGGTTCACCCAGACCTCCAGTCCCTACACCTGCATGCTTGGCACCTGCAGACGTAGCCACAGCATGTACCAAGGTCTTGGTTGCAGCTAGAAAACCTTCCACTAGGGCTACCTACGCCATGAAGTGGAAGCACTTTTGCTTGTGGGCCTCCAGTCGGGGTCTGGATCCCCTCCTGTGCCCTCTGAATGCTGTCCTTGAATATCTCCTCTCCCTGTCAGATTCGAGCCTCTGATATTCTTCCATCAAGGTACACCTGTCGGCAATCTCTGCCTATCATGTGCCAGTGGATGGAAAATGTGTTGCTTAGATGGATCTGACCCAAACATTTTTGAGGGGAATGCTTCATGTTAAATCTCCCATTAGGGACCCCATCCCTCCTTGGGATCTTTTGTTTTAGTCAGAAAGACTTGCGGTGCCTCCCTTCAAACCAGCCGCAGATTGCGAGCTACGTTTTCTGTCGTGGAAAGTGTTATTTTTAGTTGCTGTTACTTCTGCTGAGAAGATTTCCGAGCTTCAGGCTCTGATGGCTAAAAAGCTATACTTAATTTTTCACAAGGACAGGGTGTCCTTGAGGACTAATAATACTAAGATCTTACTTCGAGAGGGCTCTTGCAGTAGGTAATTACATATAGGACTGACGCCGGCCAGCGGCAGGACCCCACGGAAAAATTCTAGCTAGCAGTCCTGGCGAGGACAGCCCGTCAGGTGACTGGCGTCATATCGGCGTCGGTATAAAGGGGCGGTCCCGGACGCCCGCCTTCCAGTTCTTTCCCGCCGTTAGCTCGTGCAGTGCCTCGCGGTAAAGTTTGTGCTTCATCAGCCCTGTCTTTCGTCGGTTTTACCAAAAATTTTAGTTATTTTTTTCTTATAACGTCAGGTCATCGTCTGTGTATGTCGTCCTCTACACCCTCCGAGCACAAAAACAAGTGCGACTTGTGCGGCACCCAACTGCCACACAAGGACGGCCATTCCCTGTGCCTTTTCTGCCTAGGCCCCGATCATCCGGTCGAGAAGTGCCAGCACTGCCTTAACTTCAACGTGGCTACCCGAAAACGGCGCCAACAGTCCCTGGAAGCCCATCTTCTCAAGAAAAAGATGAGTTCTATGGAAAAGGAGCTAAAAAAGTTAAGGCAGGCGTCCACTTCCCCAAAGGACATCAGAAAAAGAGGGACAAGGAGAGGCACCGGGAGAAGACCTCCTCTACTGCGTCTCCCGTGGGAGACGCAGGGACACCGCTCCTCGATGGCCGCCTCGAAGACTTTGAGAAAATCTGACCAACTTTTTGTTTCCTTCTCCCTGAGAACCCCGGGGGCACCCGTGGCAAAGCAGACAGTGTCCAGATGGCTAGTCCATTGCATCACCTTCTGCTACAAATAAGTACAACAAACCCTTACTGGGCTCGGTTAAGGGTCATTCCACCAGAGGAGTTTCTGCCTTCTTTATGGCATCTTGAAACATTTCTGCAGCAGATATCTGCACATCAGCTACTTGGAGCTCAGTGCACACCTTTGTGAAGCACTACAGCCTGGACATTGCTTCCCGGTGGAGAGCTGAATTTGGGTTGGCGGTGCTTCGAGGTCTGTTGTCTTGAAGCTTCTCCCGTTTCTCTGTTTTCCACATCCCAGTCCGTTCGGGATCATTTTTAGTGCTGCTTGGTACTCAGTCCTTATGGTGTAGCCTGCTACAAGAGCTCCCACTCGAAGTAAGATAGTACAGTTACGTAAGAACTTACTGTAACAGTAGATCTTACTTTGAGAGGGTTCCTGCAGTAGGTCTTCTCATATAGGACTGCGCCCCCTGGTGTCAGGACCGCACGGCAAACTTGTAGCTAGCAATTGTCGGCGGTGACCGCCCCTGTCGGCGGGTGACGCAACGTTAGCGTGACTATAAAAGGGGTGGTCCCCCGCCCGCCCTTCAGTTCTTTCCCGCCATCGTTCAGTTCGTTCGACAAACGCGGTAGAACAGCATTCAGTCTCCAGAGTGTTGAATTGCCTGGGTTTTTCCCCAGAGCGCTTCAACAGGGGGGAATATCTCCTGCACACCCTTGGCGTGCACAGGATCTTGAGGTACTATACCTCTCGGACTAAAGAGGTTCAAAAATCAAACCAGCTTTTTGTCGCCTTTGTCTCCCAGTGTCAGGGCAAGGCGATCATGAAATACTCTGTCTAGGTGGTTGGCTAACTGTATTCATTACACTTACCAGAAGTACGAAAAACCCCTTCCAGGAGGCGGTCAAAAGGCTACTCCACTAGGAGTGTGGCCACTTCTCCTGCCTTTTTCAGGAATGTGCCTACTGAGGACATCTGTGCAGAGGCCACTTGGTCTTCCGTCCACACCTTCACTAAGCATTACAGTCTGGACATTGCCTCCAAGTGTCGAGCTGGCTTCGGCCTTGCAGTTCTGCAAGGCCTTCTGTCTTGAACAGACCCTTAGTTGGCAGACATCTTCCTCTTCCCGGAACCTCGTCTCCAAATCCTTTTCTTATGTTTGACTGCTTGGTAGTCAGTCCTATATGTGAAGACCTACTGCAGGAACCCTCTCAAAGTAAGATATAGCAGTTTCGTAAGAACTTACCGTAACAGTAGATCTTCGAGAGAGATTCCTGCAGTAGGTCTAGTTTCCCACCCACCTTTCCCCCAGCTCCTGAGTTTTTACCTTGTTCCATGCCCAGGACTCTGTCTCTTCCAGAGCTCAGGGTAACAGGAGTCTGTTACTCCTCTTTTCTGCACTCTTTCTTTAGGTCTCTGGTGGGAATGAACTGGAGGGTGGGAGGGGGAACGCCCCTTTTATAGTCATGCTGACGACGTCACCTGACAACAGGGGGGCAGTCTCCGCCAGCCATTGCTAGCTACAAGTTTGCCGTGTGGTCCTGACGCCAGGGGGCGTAGTCCTATATGTGAAGATCTACTGCAGGAACCTCTCTCTAAGATCTGCTGTTACGGTAAGTTCTTGTGAAACTGCTATATCTTCGAGAGGAGCTCTTGCAGCAGGCATCATTTCCCACCCTTCTTCCCCCTGGTCCTTTTTTTCTTTACCCTTGGTGGAGTTTTTCCACTAACCTCTGTTCTCTATAATTTGTCAGCCGGGTCTCCAGCGGGAGAACTGGGGAGTGGCTGGGGACCGCCCCCTTCATACCACTGGCGGACATCGGAGGCGGTCCGACGTCAGAGGGCTGTCCCTGCTGGGTACTGCTAGCTAAGAATTTTCTGTGGGGTCCTAGTGCCTGGCGGCATAGTTCTTATGATGTGGCCTATTACAAGAGCTCCTTTTGAAGATCTACTGTTACGGTATGTTCTTACGTAACTGTACAATTCAGCGATGGTGTCCGAAACCCATGTTTGGGATCCAGGGGTAAAAAAAGAAGTGGTGTAGATGCCTCTACTGCCCCACTAGCCAGTCACCCCCCAGGCTGTGCAGTGATGGGTTGTGCCTGTTCAGTTCTTGTCAAAGCTGCCAGTCAGGGGTCAGTTGTACCACTTCTTGCCACAATGGTCTGCCATTACCTTGGACAGGTAGGTCCTAGAAGTGGTGGGCAGAGGATTGCCTCTGGATTTTAAGGCTCTCCTGCTGTACTGACTCTGAGCTCATTGAGAGTCCAGGGTGTCACAGGACATGTCTGCACTTCAAGCCCACATCACTCTGCTCCTAGAGTGACCCTTGCCACTCTAGGATATGTGTCCTTGTACCTCTGGTTCTGAACCGGCGAGGGGGATGGCGCCCCATACTGTATTTGCACCAGTTAATCTGGAAGTGCAAGATCTTCATCAAGGATGTCTCCTCCATTAAGTCACACCTTTGGAACTGTAAGCTGTCAGTGTCAGGACCACACAGCAACTTTCTGCTGTCTGGGGACTGTCCACAGTGACATGGGCAGCCTCAACACTCCAGTTTTGTTTTTCCCCCTACTGTCGATCATCCTCATCGGACCTGCTGAAGGAAACCTCAAAAAAACTGTTATGTTTCTTTTCAGTATTTCCATAGTCCTCTCTGCATGCCGCCGAAGGACAAAGAGCCTTGTGCCATTATTGTGTTTGCGCTTATAAAATCTACAAAGACTACACTCACAGTATCTGTTTGGGCTTTTCTCCCAACATGGCGGCCTGTGCGATTTGCTGAAGTTTTAAGCTGACTACAGGAAGATGCCATTGGAAGGCTTTGGAGACCTTCCTCCTTCAGAAATCACTAAAGGCCATGGAAAAGGCTGAAGGTTTCAGGCCTGCTTCTCCCTCACCGCTGACCAACAAACAGTCGCTTGAAGCTGGTAGACGGGGCGGCGGGGGACGACTCATCGCTATGCGCCTCCTTGCCATTCATCTGCGGGCAGAAGCATAGCGATAAAGCTGCTTCACCGGCGACGCCCCGGTTGCCGTTGAAAAATTGGGTATGTTCATGACCGTTGTTGAGACACCTAGGTTGGGGCTTGGCTCAATCACTGCCATTCCTACTATGAGGAGTACATTTTTATTGGGCTCTGGCACTGTGACGCAGGTAGTCCTGGACCCTTTTCAGGGCATCAATGACTTCTAAGCTGTCGTGTGTTTTATTTATTTATTTATTTATTTTTAATACTTTATTATATTTTGAAATTTGCAAAATCATAGGACAGTTTTTACAGTGTAAGTTAAGACAGCACATAATTACATCAGTCAGATACGTAGCAATACATTAGTCAAAGGTCTCAGGACAACTTACATATTTTACAAAGCAATTCATATAATGAGCACTAAGACATTTACAGAAACCATCATCTGGGTCGATATATTTCTAAGGTACAGAAGTAGGATCTAAAGATGAAATATATAGAATCCATTTCCTCCATTTAAGCTCAAATGCAGACCATTTATCTGTGCTTTTAGCTATTACTCTCTCTAATACATAAATTTCTCCCATTATTCCCCACCAGCTCTGTATGTTTGGAGACATCTTCTTCCCCCAGTTTCTAGTAATTGCTTTTTTAGCTGCCAGCAGATATGTGATTAACAGTGATCCTCTGGGTATTGGGAGACCCTCTGGTGGAATTGAGAGTAATGCTAGCTCAGGGGTCAACACAGCTTCTGCATCTACCAATTCTTTTAATGCCCCTAAAATATCTCTTCAGTAACCTGCTAACTGCGGGCATGGCCAAAAAATATGGAACTGATCCGCAGACATTTCTCCACAATCTCTCCAGCAATTGCTTGGTGTCCCTGATGAGAACTTGGCCAGTCTTGCCGGTGTATAGAAAAATTTATTTGTAGTTTTCCAGGCAAATTCTCACCAATAGGAGGCTCCCAAAAGTCCCATTGAGAATTTAGTATACTTTTCCCAATCCTTCTTTGATACCTGGAGTGGAAGCTCTTTATTCCAGGCATTCAGAATTCCCTGAGTTGAGTTTTTTGATAATTCCCTCAAACTCCTGTATATTAGTCCCACAAAGTGGGGCCACATCTCGCCTCTCCCAGTGGTCATGGCTAAAGTAAACAATGGGGGGGGGGGAATCTGGGAGCCTACTAAAGGCTGGTCCTTTACGTTCAACACCCTCTCTTAAGTTTGTATAAATTGGAAAGTCTTCTTGTGGAAGATTGTAAGTTTCTTGAAGTTTAGTAAATGAGAGGACCCCCCTGGCGTCCACCAAGTGGAACATAAATTGAAAACATTTTTGTCTCCATTGAACGAAAGTACCCTCCTGTTCTAAAGTAAGAGATTGGGTTCCGAAATTTAATAGATTAAGATAGGGACCTAATGGTTCTAGCTCTCTTAAATGGATGAGTCTCCTCCAAGTCTCCATAGTAGAATTTGTACTATAAATAAGTCTAGGTCTTTTATTTACTGGGACATATAACAATTGTAAAAGTTCACTCCCCTTCCTCACCCCATTAAGGGTGAATTCCAAATTCTTCCAGGGTATGTCATACAGTTTTTTGTTTTTTTTTCCCTTCATACATGATATGAAGCCTGCTGCCATCACTACCACAGCTGGTAGCCGTGCTGCCATCAGGGCTGTCTGTTCTAGGGCCTTTGTCGATGACTTCTAGTAGCATGCAGCAGATTCCTTCCTCTCAGCCACTGTCAGTTCCCTCTGTGGTCTCTGTTGTCTGTAATGACAGCTGTGACGATGAGATGGAATATAATCGTGAGCTCATGGATCTTGAGTGGGATTTAGAAGAGGAATGAGGGTGAAAGGCATTTTGAAGAAGGGACTCTGCCCTCTAGCTGCACCCTCTCATCTTGCAGTGAGGACTCTGTAATGTCTACTCCTAGGTCTCCTCCTAAGGACTCCTCTTTTCAGGCTATGCTGCAGCAGATGCAGTCTACCATGGGCTTTGTTGTTGTTGAGGAAGATTCCACTAAGAGGAATCCATGGAATTTTTGGAAGTGCCTTGTAGTCCTTCCCTTATAATTCCCCCTGTATACACTGCCTGAGAGGATGTTACCTTTGCTGCTGAGCATAGGCCCAGTACCCTGCCTGCAGTTCCAAGGAAGGCTAATGAACAGTACCTTGCTCCATCTGCTAAGCCTTACTATGCTAATCAGCCTGAAACTCTAGTCATTTTGGTTGCTTATGATGATCTAAAGCTCCTAGACACATGAGTACTTTGCCTCCAGATAAAGAATCTAGGAGGCTGGATGTTATGGGCAAGCATACTTATGCCTCAGCATCCTTGTGCCTTCTAATCAGACCAACATAATTTTCACATCAGAACCGCCTTTGAAAAGCTGCTCATACTGCTGCTGCCCAGGCTTTGCCTGATGGTCCTACCACAAATGATTTGACTGAAACGTATCTGCTGGTGCTGAAGTTGGCAATCATTTGCTGTGTTCAGTTTGATATTTCTGATTCTTCCAGGGCTGCACCTCTAGTATTTGCATTAGATGCTTTCTTGGCTCAGAGTAACTGGTTTAGCCACTGATGTGCAACAGACTGTTTTGAATGCTCCTTTCAAGGGCTCGGAACTGTTTGGTTATGATGGTGAAGAAGCTGTCTGTGGCCTTCAGACATCTACGATGACTTTTAAAATCTGTTAAGTCCCTCTACCCCACTCCCAGCATGGTAGGGGCTCTTTTGGCAGGCCTACTTTCAGGGGTAACGGTGCATACTGTCGTCAAGGCAGAGGTGCTCCCCTCCCCCCTGGTGCCCATGCCAAGGCACCCAAGGGAATCTGTTCTGGTGGCCCTACTGTCCCCCTCATAGTTCCACCTGACTCTCTTCTGTCCCACCCAAGCTATTGCCTCCAAGGGTGAGTGTGGGGGACAGGATCTCCCTGCTTTTTAAACAATGGCAGGAGATCACCACAGACAAGTAGATCCTGGAGAGTCTTGCAAGGGAACATGCTCTGGGGTTGGTAGAAATCCATCCAGATCATTCTCTGCCTCCTTCCTTTTTATCTTCTGGGTCACTTGTTCCTTCCTAAAGGAGGAGATTCGGACTCTGTTTTAAGTGTGCCATAGAACCAGTTCCTTCTCAAGACAGGAACAAAGGGTTCTATTCCAGATACTTTCTAGTCCCAAAATGGACAGGAGATTTATGTCCTGTATAGGCTGTCAGAGGTTTCAGCTTGTACACTGAATACAGACCGTTTCGATTGGTATCTTTGCAAGCCATGATTCCCCCATTACAAACAGGGGACTGACTTTGTTCTCCGGACATGAAAGATACATACATTCCTATTAAAGATCAGGAAGTCTCACAGACAGTACCTCTGCTTTATGCTGGAGGGCAGGCACGATCAGTTCAAAGTGTTGCCCTTTGGCTTGGCCTCTGCACCATGGGTCTTTACAAAATGCTTAGCAGTGGGTGCAGCAGCCTTTCGCAGGGAAGGGCTTTACATCTTTCCTGATCTGGACGATTGGCTTCTGAAAGCCAGTTCCAGGGAAGCTCCTATTCGTACTGTTTCCAATAACACGTCCGCTGTTTGGGGGTCACAGTGAATGTGCCAAAGTCTGTGTCTCTCCATGCCAAAGACCCCAATACATAGGGGTGGTCTTTGACACAGAAAAGATGTGCCTTTCTGCCCCAGGACAGGATGGACACACCAATTGCTCAGGCACACTTGGTTCTCAGGAGCCACTACGTCTTTGCGCGAACAGTGTTGCGTCCAAGGCTGCACTGCTGCAGCTGTAGTGACTGTGTCACTAGCTTGGCTTCATATGTGAGGGTCCAGTGGGATCAGCTGATGGACAAATTGGAACAAATGATCGTCATGTCTCCCCTTCACAGAGCACTGCTATGGTGGATGGCCCACAAAGGCATTCCATTCCTTGCACCAGCTTCTGTACAGATCCTCACCATGGATACCTCTGGCTCCGGTTAGGGTGCTCATCTTGGTCCACTCCACACTCAAGGGTCGTGGATCAACATGGAAACTGAGCTGTGCATAAATGTCTTGGAGATGTGGGCTGTTGGGTACAGCCTCCAGGCATTTCAGAATCGTCTCTACCCCAGTCCTCTGTTAATCCAGACGGACAAGTCAGTGTGATGTATTACATCAACAAACAAGGGGGCACTCCTTCATATCCCCTATGCAGGTAAGCAATGAGAGTTTGGTGCTGGGTGCTGCCTCACGCCCTTCAGCTATGGCTGTGTTTCTCCCAGGTCTCCAAAATGTCTTGGCAGACAGGTCAAGCAGGTCCTAATCCATGGTTCATGAGTGGGAACTACTGACCTCTGTGGTAAATGACCTCTTTGCAAGGTATGTTTGTCCAGAGTTGAACCTTTTTGCATGTCCACACAACGCAAACCTGTCATGTTTCTGCTCGCTTGCTCCATGGTCTGGATTTTTTTTCCCCAGACATGTTGTCCCCCCTCTTAGGAGGGAAATGCAGGGATACAGTTTGAAGGGGATGGCTCAGGGCAAGTGAGGAAGTATTTTTTCAGAGTGTGGTGGACGCATGGAACTGCCTTCCTGAGGAGGTTGTGGGGTCTAAAACTGTGGGAGAATTCAAGAATGCATGGGACAGACATTAGGTAATTCTTGAGGGGGGGTTAGGAAGAAATAGGCTGTTTAACTAGGATCTGCAGCTTATCCAATAGGTAGGGAAATGGGCAGACTAGGTGGGCCAAGCGGTCCTTATCTGCTGTTTCTAAATTCCTGTATGCATCCCCCTTTTCTCTAATGCAAAGGGTTGTGCTCAAGATACAGATAGAGTGCTACTCTCATCCTCATTGCTTCATTCTGGCCTCATCATATTATAGAGGCCACTCCTACATCTGGCTGGTTTCTCTACCTTGGTGTTGGCGGTTTGTTGTCGCAGGGCAAGGGGTCTCTGGTCCATCCAGACCTGAAGTCTGTACATCTGTATGCATGGCTCCTGAAAACATAGCCATAGCACATTCTGGGATGACGCCTAGGGTTGTTGTCCCGCTGGTGGCTAGAAAGCCTTCTGCCAGGCATACATATTCCTTGAAATGGAAGCGCTTCACTCTGTGGTCTGCTTCTGGGAATGGGGACCCTCTTAGTTATTCTGTGAATTCTATGCTGGAATATTTGCTTTCCCTATCTGATTCAGGCCTGCAGTATTCTAGTATGCCCCAATGATGGTCGCACAGGTGCTCAGTTGGAGGTGTCCCATACTTTTCTGAGAGGTATCCTGCATACGAAACATCCTATCTGTAATCCAGTCCCACCTTGAGACTTGAATTTCATACCTGAGAAATTGACGTTGGCTCCTTTTGAGCCGACTGAGAGTTATGGCTTATGCTTCCTGTCATAGAAAATCTTATTTTTGGTTGCTGTGACTTCTGCTCGATGGATTTCCGAGCTTCAGGCTTTGATATGTGAGTGTCCTTATTTGATTTTTCAGAGTCTCTTTGCATATGAATCCTATGTTCCTACTAAAGGGGGTATCTGAATTCACACTGAATCAAAAATGCACCTCCCTGTTTAGTATCCTCAGAATACCAACCAGGGTGAGGCACTGCTCCATACTGTCGATGTACACAGAACACTGAGATACTGTTTTAATCGCACCAAAGTCAGCAGAAAGTCTGCTGGATTTGTTTCATTCGGCCCTGGGGAAGAAGGTGCCCCTGGGTCTAAACAATACCTGTCCAAATCGCTGGCTACAAATGCTCTTCTTTTTGGCTAAAGGGGTTTGAGAGGGTGACCCATTGCTGCGGGTCCTCTCCCCTGGCAATGATCACTTCTCTCGCCGAGCCATAAGATTTTTCTCCATGGGGTGAGGCGCCTGTAGTGGCCGACGTTCCCCGTAGCTTGCAACACCTGCCTATAAGCCTCCGGGACCTCTGCCTAGAACGACTTGCTGTGGGGCTGAATTTTTACACTTGATCCCTCAACTGAGCGCTACTTGCATCCTCCGAGCGTGCAAATTTCAAAAAATTACAACCTCTGCTCATTGGATCAGCAGCCAGTGACGGTCGGGCAGCTGGACTTAAAAGCCGGCACAGAGCCCCACTGGCTACAAACGCTACAAACGCTTTTCCCTTCGGCTACATGGGTTTGAGAGGGTGGCCCATTGCTGTGGGTTCCTTCCCCCTGCAACGATCATTTCTGTCACCGAGCTGTAAGACTTTTCTCCACGGGGTGAGGTGCCTGTAGTGGCTGACCTTCCCCATAGCTTGCAACGCCTGCCTATTATGCCTCCGGGACCTCTGCCTAGAATGACTTGCTGTGGGGCTGAATTTTCGCCCTCCTCCCCTTAAATGGACCTAAAACCCTCCCACCTCCGGAGAGGTCCTATCTCTGTGGCAAACACTGTTGTGGCTATGGTTATGCAGCCTGACCTAATTGTGCTAGAACTGTTGCTTGCTTGTTTTAGCCTTGACTGACTGCTACAGCTTAATTAATCCTTCTGTTTGCTTTTGCCTTGATTGCCTGCTATAGTACAATTAATCCTTCTGTTTGTTATTGCCTGGGTTGCCTGCTGCAGTCTAATTATTCAGTTCAGTCTTATTACTTTTTCTGCACCTGAGGATAATAATCCCTAGTGAAGCCTGTTCTGCTGCTAATTTCCACCTGTTAGATTGTCTGCTCCAAGCCTTGAATGCCTGTTACAGTATTATCAATCTCCCTATAGCCAAGGATAATTATTATTCCTGGGATAGAACTGTTGCTTATATCCACCCGTCCCCTACCTGAACTGTCCTATTCCAGGAACTTAACCCTTATAGCCTTTTAGCCAATTGAATGTTTTGGTTTTTTTCTGACTTATTGTTATAGCTATGTATTTTAACTGAATTGATGTCTGATGTTTGTATGATTTTGATCTGTTTTTATATTGTTGGGCGCCTTGGCAATTGATAAGGCGCTTTATAAATAAATTTATTATTACTAGCTATACTCATGTTCACTGCTTATTACAGCTGTTACCTTTAGTCCAGTCCCTATCCGTTATTACCCTGGTTCCTATTCGTGCCTGTTCTGCAACTAGTATCCCCTTGCCGTGTAACAGACCATATTTTTCCAGGGATTTTTGCCTCTACGCTCCCTGCCTTATCCCAGGTAATCATGAGGGGCCTGGGACTCATGGCAGCCTTTGCCTACATAGCTCTGATCTTGGGAGCTGATCAGCTCTACTCCTGGGATATTGTCCCCTGAACCAGAGTGGGAAAGTTGGTCCATCCTCCTACCCCCTCGAACCCCTGGTGGAGGGGACCAACGTGCTACTCCTTTCCATCTATGGAGTAACCTGCAATGGAAATTGTTGCAAACTTTTTTACTACTTCCACCTGAGAAGCAGACGAAGGTACTCCCTCTCTCTAGAATCACTGGGTACCTTTCCAGGCTTAAGCTTGCTCTGGTGGGAGATGTTGAACCCAACCCTGGCCCCCACTCCCCTAACCTCACTCTTACTGACCCCACTAACCCTCTCTGGGCCGAGGCCAAGGGCCTTCGGCTGGCCTATATGAACAGTGGCAGCCTAAGGCATCAAGTCCATGACCTTGAAGCTTGAACTACACTGTACAAGCCTGACATATTAGCGGTGAGCGAAACCTGGCTCAAGCCGCATATCCTTCCTCATGAAATAGTCCTGGTCGGCTACAATGCCTTCAGACGGGCTTGTGTAGGAAAGAAACACGGTGGTGTTCTCATCTACACCAAGACCAATCTCAATGCTGTGCAGTTAAATTATCCTCCTGTCAGTGACTCGGCATATGAGATCATGTTTACCAGAGTGCTCCTTGGAGACACTAAGCCTCTCTATATTGGGTGTGTCTATCTTCTGCCCCTATCGGCTGCCTCTTCCTTAGAATCTCTAACCCATGCCCTAGCAGAGCACCAACTGGGGGAAATGACTCTCCTTGGGGGACTTCAGTCAAAACTGGCTTATCCTGGGGACCTCAACTAATAAGAACCCCATTCTTGACTCCAACCTGACTGAAATCATCGCCCTGCCAACTAGGCACAATGCCAAGTCCGGCAATCACTCCTTTCTCGACTGGGCCCTTGTCTCTTGCCTGGACCTTATTATGACAGCTGGGATCATGGCAGATTCATTGAGCGATCACTTGCCAATCTTCTGCACCTGGTCCAGTAAGCCTCCTAAATTGTCTGCCAGAATGATAGAAGCCAGGAACTTCAGCAGATATATAGCAACTGATTTCTGTTCAGACCTTCATGCAGTAGACTGGGATCCCATCCTCACTCTCCCTACCATGGATGAAGCGCTGGAATATTTTATTAATTTGTTTCTGTCCGTGGCCAACGCTAAAGCTCCACGAAAGAAACTAAGTTCAGGGGAAGTGCCACAAATGGCTTGGCCCTGGCCTCAGATGGGGCATGGTGCTCAGGGACAGGGCCTGGGGATTATATAAATCCTCAGGCTGCAATGCTGACTGGGGAAAAATACAGGGCACTGAGGAACCACTGTAATAAAAGCTCCAAACAGGCTAAGTCCACATACCTGCGTGACCTCCAGACTAGTCACCTACGGGATCCCAAGAAATTTTGGGGCCAAATAAACCTGCTACTTAAGGGTGCCCCCAATGCCCAGGATGGAGCTTTACTGGTCAGGAATACCCTGACCAATGACCCCTCCACAATAGCTGAGGCATTCAATGCCTCCTTTTCAAGCACAGATGGACTGTCACCCCCGTCCCATCTGGTGCTTCCCACTACAACAGTATCAATTGGGGAGCATGCTCTGGCCCCGTTCCACCTGAAACTTGTTAAACCCTCAGAAGTACTCCCTCGTACTCAAAATTAACCCCAATTCCTCCCTGGGATATGACTTGCTCGAACCTAGGCTGCTGAGGGCCGCTGCTTCTGCCATCTCCCTCCCTTTCACCTGGTTCATCAACAGGTCCCTCCTTGAGGGAACAGTTCCAAGCAAATGGAAAGTAACGACTATAGTCCCAGTCCACAAAAAAGGGCCCCGGGACAAGGTGGGGAACTATAGGCCCATCTCCATTCTCTGTCCCCTTGGGAAGGTGCAGGAGAGATTGGTCTATAACCAACTGCAAGACTACCTTGAGAGGCACTCTTTCCTAGCCGACATACAACATGGCTTTAGGAAAGGCCATGGCACAGACACGGCCCTTATCCGGCTCACGTCTGATGTCCTCGATGCTATGGACAGGGGATCTCAGACGGGAGCTCTATTTATCGACCTGTCTAAGGCCTTTGACCTGGTCTGCCATAAACTACTTCTCTCCAAACTCCACCTCCTCGGACTAGATGGGCTCTCCCTCTCCTGATTTAAGAGCTACCTACTCAATCGAAGCCAGAAAGTTCTCTGGAGAACAATCCAATCTAGTATCCGATCGGTGGTCTCTGGGGTACCTCAGGGCTCAATCCTGGGCCCCCTGCTCTTCACCCTCTTTGTCAATGACATTGAGAGGGTTTGTGGGCCGAGCAAACTCCTCCTCTATGCGGATGACACAGTTGTCTACTGCAGTGACCCACTACCTAGTGTTATCACTGCCAAATTGCAAGCTAGTCTCTCCGCACTCGAAGCCTGGTTCTCCACCAACTCCTTAGTGCTGAATGAGAAGACAAAAGCTGTCCTGTTTGAAACTAGGCGTCTGGGCACCGACAGATGTGACCTGCTCCAACTCCAAACAGCCCAGGGGAAGAGAGTTGAGGTCCTTGATAGGATCAAATACTTTGGAATCCTCCTTGACCAGGAGTTGTCCAACAGACCTCACATTGACTCTCTATCTAAGACCATCCACCAGAGGATTGGACTCCTCTACCACCTGGGAACACTCTTTCTGATAAGGCTCGGCGAGCTATCGCCAATTGCACCCTGCTCCCTATCCTCCTCTATGAGGCCCCCGTTCTCCAGTCCCTTAGAGAAGGGGAACTACATAAACCCTCTGTGCTCTACTGTAGAGTGGCACGCTTTGCCACCAGTGACCCCCCCTAGTAGGCACCACTGTGAGGTCCTATCAGACCTCCACTGGGCCACCTCACAGCACAAATTGGCCTACGTCTCTATCTACCTGACCTACAAATTCTCCACCACTGGCCCTCCTCCTCACTTGCGTGGCCTGCTCAACCCCAAGAGTACACTACCATGATACGAGATCCTCAGCTGGCTGTCCCCTGGACATCCCAGGGGTACGCACCAACTCAGGCAAGCTGTCAGGAGGTCTAAACCTCACTTTCAGGTTCTTGGCAATAGTGGGAATGCAAGTAATCACAGACACATTGCAGAAGAGTAATAAACAAGTCTATTACTACCAAAGGATAAAATCACAGTTGCCCTAAGCAGTTCTTACCAATACGAATGGGAGCCAGTGCTAAGCATTCCCTATACCTCGAGGTTTCTTTGTGTCTCCTGGGATCTCTGAGGTACAAGACCAGTGTATTACATTATATACCTATGATAATTACTATGGTTACTGTAAGATAGAAACATTTCTAGTTACAGAGATGAGCCGTATTGGCTATATTAGAGGTGACTCCACTGTCCAAGATAACATTATACAATTTTGTATAGTCATCAGTTTGTGTACAAGAGTTCTTATACAGTGTCTTACATAACTCAGTGTAGTAGTACAGATCACCAAAAGGTGGCAGTGCCGACTTACATATCATAATTATTCCAAGGACACAGATGCCTTGGCATCTTACAAGTAAGAAATGTACAGAAAATACATAGAAGAATGTATGTATTAGCAAGCAAAGTGTATTACAACAATATGCATACCTATCCTGACATCTATTCTTGTACGGTAGATGTCCTTAGCCCTATATGTTAGTATAACATATATATGCTTAATTACTAGCTGTCTACGGTGTACCTCTGAGGGTACCAATTAGGGTGCAGGGACCTCATGTAACAAAGCGTTCCTTTAAATACTCTGCCCCGCACTTACGGAACACACTCCCAGCAAACCTGGTCAACAGGCCTTCTCTCCCAAGGCTTCAAGTTGGGCCTCAAAGTTTATCTCCTTGAACTCTGCCTCTGTGGCTGTAATCGTTCACCCCCACTCATGGAGTTGAGAGAAAGGTTGTTGTCGCTGGCCCCGAGAAAAAAGGACAAGGAGAAGCACCGGGAGAGGAGTCTGTCGCCACGCGGGAAGCCTGCTCCAAAAACTGAGCACTCCTTCAGGTACCCCATCCGCCTCTTGGGGCCGGGCACCTTCTCCCCCTCCTGCCGAGGTGAGCAGGCAGCCAGGGGTAGCCTCTATCGAAGTACTTGTTTCTCCTCCCAGCACTGCCGATAAGTCACCCCTCAACTCCGACGAGTGCACGGCCTCTACTGATGAGCCTAGCGGAGGCCTTGCTGCTTCCATTAGCCCGGTCCGATAAGTCAGACGGTGGATCTTCTGTCGCCCGCCCAGACCCGTCTTCTCGCCCGTTGGGCTCCCGTGAGGCCCCCGACGCCGGCTCGAGTGTGCTGTCAAGAGACTCTTCATCCCTCTGGGTCCTTCACCCCAGGGATTCGCCACCCGATCCTGTCTTTGCCCTGCCATCAGGATTGTTAATAGACCTTTCATTGGGGTCTCTTCTGGAATTACCCCCATCGCCTGGTCTCTTGTTGCCTCCAGACAGGAGTCCGTCGCCAGCCAAGGATCTCTTAATGGAGCCCCACCGTCGAGGGGGCCTCGAGATCCCACGCCACCTTGTGGCCCTCCGGCACCTCCCGGTGATCGTCATCCTTCATGCGGTCTTCAGGGCCAGACCCACTGCTTTGCCGCTGGGTGACCCGCCTTCGGCACCAATTTAGCTGACACCAGGCTACATGCCTCCATCGCCGGGATACCCTGGGTGCAGTCCTTGCGTCTATAACCCGGGATTGCCCTTCTTGGCAATACCCAGGCTACCTGGGCTACCAGCTGCCTCCTCCACCACCAGATCGAGAGACTATCCCTGTGTGGTGGCAGGACGCCAGGACCCAGCTCATCACGGAGTTAAGGGGATATCCTCCTACCTAGGGCCCCTCCCCCACCGACACCCTCCAGACAGGCAGCGGGTGCTCCCCCAGTAGGCTCTCTGGGGTGGACCCTTCCATCCCCAGCGGGTCTGAGCCTTCCAACTACGACCCTTCGGACCCTCGGTCCCCATTCGAGGTTCCACCCAAGGAGTCCCCAAAATCTCCTCCAGAAGATCTCTCCTTCGGGGACCTTCTGTGTACTATACAGGCAGCAAGAGGCTGGCCTTCCAAGGAAGTGGATCCCCAGCATAAGAGACTGGCGGAACACTTGGATCTGGCCACTGCAGATCCTCTACCGTCTCCCCCGGATGGGTCCTCAAAGGATCTGGTAACTACTATCTGGCAACAGCCATCCTCTATCCCTGCTGTTTCCAGAAAGGCCAATCATACCTACTATCCCCCGGAAGGGATTCAACATTTTTCTGCTTATCCTAAGGCTGACTCCATGGTCATTACTGCTGCTCACAACCAGTCGGCCCAACCAAAATATTTGAATTACTCGCCCCCCGACAAGGACTCAAGACAGTTGGATCAGTTTGGCCGGAAGGTTTACTTCTCTTCCTCCTGTGCAATCCGGTCCTTGAACTATGTTTCACACATGGTGGCCTTCCAGAAGGCCTCCCTCTCTGAGCTGGAGAGGGACCTTCAGGAGGTCCAGGATGAGACACTCCGTAACAAGTTGCTGGACAAAGTCCAAATGGGCAAGTCCTCCTGTTGTCATGCTTTAAGAGCAACGTATGACTCTGTGGACTCAGTGGCTAGGGCGGCAGCCACAGGAATCTGCTTCCGTCGCCTTTCTTGGCTCAGGATTGCAGGTTTGGCATAAGACATCCAGATGTCCCTCCTGGACGCCCCTTTTAGGGGTTCTGTCCTTTTTTGTGGTGATGCAAAATATATAATCACTGGGCTGCAGAAGAGCGGGCGCTCCCTTCAGGACGTATGCTCCATGTAGCGGACGGGGAAGAAAAAGCAGCTTTTAGATGCAAAGACTATGGAATAAAACCAAGGTAAATGTCAGGGACAGTGATGAGCCCTGGTTCAGGTGTCAAACCCCAAAAGCCAGATTTCCTAAGCTGACCTCTGAGCTCAAGCTCCCTCCCCTCTGTCTTGACTCCTTTCCCTCCTCCGCCACCTCCAACCGGCAAAGAGGAACCGGTAAGAGGGAGGTTCGACCTCCACCTGAAGGGGAGGAGGGCCGTCACTGCAGATTCTTGGGTGTTACAGCTCATCCAGCAAGGTCACTCGATAGAGTTCACAGAGTTCAGAGTTACCTGCCCCTCATCCTCTGGGACGGTCTTTTTATCCAAAGGATCAGATTCCCATAGTCTTCCAGGAGATTCAGGCCCTCCTGTTAAAAGCAGCCATGGAACCCGTCCCTCAAAACCAACTAGGAAGGAGATTTTACTCCCACTTCTTCCTAGTTCCAAAGAAGACTGGCCCATCTGAGACCGACCCTGGACCGCAGCATGCTTAACCTCTTCGTCGAGTACAAGAGGTTTCGCATGCTGACCCTTCAGGGGCTTCTTCCCCTGCTCCAAACAAATTCTTGGCTGTGCTCCCTGGACATGCAGGATGCCCACCGCTGCTTTCTCTGTTTTACTTTTCAGGAGACCCATTTTCAATTCTGAACACTCCCCTTTGGCCTTTCCTCGGCCCCATGGGTGTTCACAAAGTGTTCAGCGGTGATTTGCGGCTTTTCTTTTACCATGGCATTCTACGTGTTCCCGTACCTGGACGACTGGCTCCTCGCAGCACCCTCTCTGAATAGCCTGAAAGAGTCCCTCTCTTTCACTCTGAACTTGTTTGCTCTTCTGGGTATCATGGTCAACCTGCCCAAATCCCAACTAGTACCTTTCCAACGTCCCCAGTTCATTGGATCAGTACTAGATATGGTTCAGAGCAAGGCTTTTCTGCCATCAGATCGAGCCGAGACCTTAGTTTCTCAAGCCACTCTCGTGGCCCAGGCTTAGTGGATCCCAGCGCACACTGTGCTCCGTCTTTTGTGGGACTCATGGCAGTGGTCATCTCGATGGTTCCCCTGGCCAGATTACACATGAGGGTCACCCAGTGGTCTCTTCGAGTCCAATGGGATCAGAGGACGAATGACATGAATCAGAAGGTCATGATTTCCAACAGCTTGCAGAGAGAGAGCTTCGCTGGTTCCAAGATCTTTCAAATCTTCAAGGGGGAGCCCCCTTTCATTCCCTTATCCCTATTCGGATCCTAACCACGGATGCCACGGACTTGGGCTGGGGAGCCCATCTGGGGTTCTCAAGGGTCTTGGTCCAACCAGGAGCTTCTGCTCCACATCAACGTCCTGGAGACGAGAGCAGTTCTGTATGCCCTCCAGGTATTCCAGTCCCTCCTTCTACCGGGATCACTCCTTATCCAGATGGACATGTCCACAGTCTGGTATATCAACAAACAGGGAGGAACTTGTTCGTACCTTCTCTGCAGAGAAGCAATGAGGGTTTGGTACTGAGTGATTCAGCACAGCCTTTTCTTGACAGTAGTCCACGTCCCAGGCGTAAGCAACGTCCTGTTGGACAGTCTCAGTCAATCAGTGGCCAGGGTTCACGAGTGGGAGTTAAAGCTAGAGGTGGTCGAAGATCTCTTCCTTCGATGGGGTCGGCCAGAAGTGGATCTTTTTGCCTCCCCATTCAGCCTTGTGGAACCCCCCTCACAGTGGGGCCCGTGCTGGCCCTAACCGTGTGGAGAGTCTGTATCTTTGTCACTGCCATGGCTGGAGGTAGTGCCAAGCCCAGTAACGTGGCTGCCTGAGCCAGCCATTAAGACCATTGGCATTTTTCCTAGTTAGATGGCACAGAGTCAGGCAGAGTTCTTCTGTTAGACCCCTTCCCTGTTTCTGCCTATATATTGTCCCCACATGGATAACAGTGACAGTATCTTCCCTACTGTTTCATAGCAGCTAATTAACTTGGGAGAGGACATCCTCCACCCTTGCCCATGGAGGGCAACAAACCCTTTGGGTTCTTAGAGTCTCTGCTGTTTAGTTTCCCATCTGAAACTCTAATAATTGAACCACTACTACCATCAGTTGTCTCCCTACCCCATTCTCAATCTTTCCTCTTCCCCTCTCCATCATGGGGGATCCTGGATGCTTGGCATCCTCATCACACCTTCTTCCTATCTGTTGTCCATTTCCCTTCCTCCCAACAAGGTTTTCTGCCATGCCTTGAAGTACTGAACTTTGCCCTTGTTCTCTACTTGTATTTGTTGCAGATGTACTCCCCCGACGGGGTGCACCAGGAATGCATACAGAAGTACATATAGCAGACTACCAGTGCAATACAGTGGAATCCCCTGCCTTTCCAGTTTCACTAATTATCCAATTGTTCTACACAGGTTCTGTCACCCTGCCTTTGCTTCGTTCAGATGTCTCCATTTTACTGGCCTGTCTCAGCTGGCTTGCAGTCAGTGGTTGCTAGGTGTAGGCAGGCGTATTCACTGTACACATCTGTATGCAGTTTAAGGACCAGTTCAAAACCCAGTGCTTTTCCCTAACTGTTCTTTCTAATTTGAACTGTGCCACTGTTGCATTTTCAAGTGGCTAGCGGTTAGTAACCGAATGCTTAAATGCTGTTTAGAGCATGGGTTTTAGTGTGCCACCTGCATTGAAATTAGTTGACATTCAGTTTAGAAAAATGGGGAAAACCCTCTTTCTGGTAACAATCTGTTATAGGATCGTGGATATGATGATCTATCCACACTGGCATGTCCCTGTCCCCTTTAAATCTTGCTGGGATGTCTAAAAGCTGGCTCCTCCCACCCACCTGGGTGGTATATCCCTTGGCTCCGCCCCGTGATGCCTGATTTTCCTTAACGCTCCCACATTGAGTAGGCCCTGGCACGTTATCCTTTGGACAAATTACCAAAAATGAAACTCATTAGAGTTGCTCTGCATAGATTTGCGATAGCGACCACGATGGAGGACAAGTCCTCACCCGGGTTCCGCCAGTGTTCTTTCAGGCAGAAGATGTCTCGTATCGACCCACACGTCACATGCGTTTACTGTCTGGGCCATGACACCCAGGCCTGTTTTTGTCACGCGTTCCATCCGTCAGTATTAGACGATCACCTTGCACGTTCGCAGCTCAGACGACCGGAAAAACTGTACCCACCAGTCAAATCAAGGGATGCCCGTTGGGTGGTCTCTGTGGCTGCGGGGTCTGCCGAACAGCTTGAGCGAATTAAGGCCTTTGAGGAGGTAGCAGCTAAGGCTGCTGAACAATCCTCTGTTTCTGTTTTTGTCCCGCTCAAATTGGGCACTCCTTTTCTGGCTCCTTCAAGGAGTTGTGCCAGTCTCTCCCAACAAAAGAGGGGAGGGCCTGTCCGGATCTCACATCTCCCGCTCCCATAAAAAGGAGTCTGAAGGTGAGTAGACTCGTTGATGATGCTCTTGGAACAGAGAGAGGTATCTTGGTCCTAGGAGTCTCTTAATTCAACTGCGGTCAAAATTGCGACCTCGGCCGCTGGCTTCACTGTTCCCCCGTCAGGCCAGCCGGCTAAGATGTGGGACACTCCTGCTGGGAAACCCCTCGAGGTCCCTGTCCCTGACCTGGAGGCCACTGTTCTCCTGGCTCCTTTGGAGATTTCTCTCCCCCCACACAGCGGTTGAAGTCAAGGTCTCACGGCCCCTCGACTGATAGGCCAGGGAGACTCACAAGCAGTGTTCCAAAAAGTGGCAACGCTGCTATTCGTCCTTGTCCTCCTCGGATAAGGAGAGGCTTCGACCAAATTGTGTCGATGCTACAAGGACCTTATGTGGCAACTGTTGGTGTTGGCTGGTCCCAAGTCGAGGCCGGCTTTCACTCCAGCCATCACGTGGCTGTCGCCCTCCAGGTCAACGTTGACACTGTCCCTCCGCCTGCGGAGCCAGTGAAGACCCACCTGGCTTGGCCGAAGTTGGCCTCTCCACCGATCCTGGTGGAACCGCCACCTAAGCAGCCTCCCTCAGGGTTCCTCCCAAGGAGTCTCAGCCTGTTAAGGGCCTCCTACACAGGCTGTCAATCACACTCACTCCTGACTGTCCGCAGCAGGTGAGAAGGTGAATCCTGGTGGTCGGATTCTCTGTCTGGACTCCCCTGAGGGACTGGGACCCTGAACTTTCGCGTCCCTGTGGCGACAGTTTTCCATGAGTCAGGTCCCACGTCTTTCCTGGGTATCTTCCCTCGTCTCGTCTCCAAATCCACGGGATCAATTTAGAGCTGCTGAGCGGGCGGAGTACCCCCTCACTGACTTCCTCAGGAAAGGGGATACTCCGTCTGAGGCCTTCCCAGTGGCCGAAGCCATAGTTGGCCCAGTCTTGGAGCTTTGGCAACACCCAGCCTCCTGCCCTGCACCTTCAGCCTGGATGGCCCGCAAGTATGTGGTTCCCATCGGCTCCCCTTTGGGGTTTACACAGCACCCCTCAGCTGAGGAGTTGGTGACAGAGTCTGTGTTTCAGCGCTCTGGCAACTCGGGGGACACGGATAGACCTCAGGATAGAGTCCAAAAAGTTGGACCACTTTGCCAGAAAGGTCTATGCTGCCTCCTCGCTTGGTGTCAGACAGGTGAGTTCGGCCATCATCATGGCACACTTCTCCCATATCCCCTTGGGCTCTCTGGATGAGGTGCTTCCTCATCTCCCTGCAGACCTTCGGACCGTGGTCATGCAGGTCTGGGACTAGGGTTGGGCTGTTGCTTAGCAACTCCAAATGGCTCTGGATGTTGGGGATTCTTGTGCACGTTCGGTGGTGGCCGCAGTCTCCATGTGCTGCATAGCCTGGCTGAGAGTCTCTACCTTTATGGCAGACATTCCCTTCCTGTGTACCTACTTGTTCGGTTCAGGAGTTGAAGGTCATCTCCAGTGTATCAAGAAGTCCAGTGCCACCTTGGGCTCTGTAAATTCCACCCAGAAGGAACCTCAGGGTTCTGAAAAGCAGAAGAGAAAGCCCTTTTGGCCTTCTGCCGCTGTGGCCAAGCAGCCCAAGTACCAATCTGGGCAGCAGCAGCAGGCTCAGTCTTGGCGCCCTCTGCCCAAGTCAGGGGCTTCGGCAGCCCGGAGGGAAGGGCCCTGGCGGTCCCCCTGCTGGATCCTCCTCCAAGCCTGCCCAGTGACGGGATGGGGGCAGCTACCTCCATGCCCGTCACGACCACTCTGGGTCCTGCTTGGGGGGGGGGGCGGCTCCACCACTTGTTTCCACCTGGTCCGCTGTTACAATGGACAGGTGGGTCTTGGAAGTGGTTGGCCAGGGACTGCCTCTGGAGTTTGATCAGTACCCACCATGCCGAGCCCACGTCCCACAGGAGGAGAAGGTATCCGCGAACACTCAGCCTGCTCTCCGAGATGACATCGCCCAACTCCTCTGCAAGAAACTAGAAGTTGATGGCAGATAAGGACCGCAAGGCCCATTCAGTCTGCCCATTTCTTTTTCTACCTTATGAATGTGCCATCGGCCTTTGCTCTGTCAATGGCCTATCTATTCATACTTCTCTGTATTGCTCCCTTATGCCTATCCCATGCCTGTTAGAAGCCCTGCACTGTGTTCATATCCACCACTTCCTGAGGTAGGCCGTTCCATGCATCCACCATCCTTTATGTGAAAAAGAACTTCCTCACATTACCCCTTAATCAGCCTCCCTCTAATATCATGCTGTGTCTTCTTGTCCTATTTTTCTTCTATTGAAACATGTTGGACTCTTTCACCTTGTTATTGCCGTTAAGGTGTTTGAATATTTCGATCATATCACCTCTCTCCCTCCTTTGCTCTAGGGTATACATATTGAGCTCCGTTAATCTGTCCTCATATGTTTTCTGATGCAGTCCCTGCACCATTTTGGTTGCCCTTCTCTGGACTGCCTCAATTTGGTTAATGTCCTTGTGAAGGTGTGGCCTCCAGTACTGCACGCAGTACTCCAGATGGGGCTTAACCGGTGTCTTGTAAAGAGGGATTCCCTCCCTCTTACGACTTGTTATACTCTGCTAATACACCGTAACATCCCCCTAGCCTTACCTACTGCTTTAGTGGTCTGCTTGGGCATCATCATCACAGATGACCTGAAATTATCCAAGTCTCTTTCTTCCCTTATGACTGCCAGCAACTCCCCTCCCAACCTACAGGTGGTTTCAGGGTTTCTCTTCACTATGTGCATGATCTTGCACTTCTTTGCGCTAAACCCCAGTTGCCACTGTTCCGACCATTTTGCCAGTTTATCCAGATGTCTTCTTATTCTGCCCACCCAATTTGGATCATCTACTCTTGCAGATCTTGGTGTCATCTGCAAACTGACAAATGTTACATTCCAGTCTATCTACAATGTCACTGATGAAGATATTGAAGAGGATTGGCCCCAGGACTGATCTCTGAGGTACCTCACTTGTGACTTGCATCTCTTCTGACTGTATACCGTTTATCACCACTCTCCATTTTCTGCCTCTCAACCAGTTTGCCACCCAGTTGACCAACTTCTGACCCACCCTGAGCCTACCCAGCTTATTAATCGAACTTCTATATGGAACAGTATCGAAAGCCTTGCTGAAGTCAAGGTAGGCAACATCAACTGCTCCCCTTTGGTCCACCACTCTGGTTACCCAGTCAAAGACATCTATGAGATTAGTTTGACAGGACCTTCCTGTTGTGAACCCATGCTGTCTTGGATCCTGTGCTCCTGTGGATTCCAGGTGTTGCACTATCCTTTCCTTAAGGAGTGCCTCCATAATCTTGTCCGCTACTGAGGTAAGACTGACTTGTCTGTAGTTCCCTGCCTCTTCCCTGCTACCACTCTTGTGGAGCGGGATCACATGAGCCCTTCTCCAGTCTTCTGGGACCTCTCCTGTGCTCAGAGACTCACTAAACAGTTCTGATAACGGCTCTGCTAGTTCCACCTTAACTCCTTTAGTACCCTGGGATGTATGCCATCAGGTCCCATTGCCTTGTACACCCTGAGCTTATCGAGAGCTCTTGTAGGACCCTTTCTTTTGTGAAGGGACTAGTGCACACCTCCCTCCCCCATGTCCATGGTGCTGAGCTGTGGGACCTGCCCTACCTTCTCCTCAATAAATACTGAGCAGAAGTATCTATTTAGGATAGATGCTTTTACATGGTCCTCCTCCTCCTCTCACACACTCTTATCCCCTTTGATCTTAGCAATACCCCGTCTGGAATTTCTCCTTTCACTAATGTATCTATAGAAAGTTTTGTCACCTTCTTTTACTGTTTGTGCTAGTGTTTCCTCGGTTTGGGCCTTTGCCTGCCTTACTGCCTTCATTCTCTGCTTCCCTTAGGGCAGTTTGGTATGCCTCCCTATCTTCATCTCGCTGTGTTCCCTTATTTCCTGAAGGCCAGCCTTTTGGCTCTGACCTTTTCTGCTACTGTTTTTGAGAACCAAAGTGGTTTCCTTCTTCTGTTGCACTTCTTTTTGTCTCTAACACAGTGGGATGTTGCTTCAAGTATTGCATCCTTAATGCTTGCCCACTTTGCCTGTACCCCCTCACCTGTATTTCTTCTTGCCAGGGCTAGCTTAACTCTGTTGGCCATCTTATCTAAGTCAGCTCCACTGAAGTCCCATATTTTTGCCTTGGAATGGGATGATTTAGTTCGAGTGGCCAAATTGAACCATACCATGTGATGGTCACTGGCCCCCAGGTGACCTTCTACCTGGAGATCTGTGATCCTTTCCTTGTTAGTCAGTACTAGATCTAGGATAGCCCTGTCTCTTATGGGTTATTCTGCCAGTTGTTTGAGTCCCTCCCCCTGCAGGGACTCCACTATGTGTCTAGTTCTGGTAGATGTTTCTGCTGGTATTGACCAATCTGTATCTGGCATGTTGAAGTCTCCCATTATCAGAACCTCCCCTTTAGCTCTCATGTTTTGTATATCTTCTAACAGTAATGTGTCTGTGTCCTCACCCTGGTCTGGAGGCCTGTAGACAACCCCAGTTCGTATGGCTGTCCCATTTCCTGTGTTCAGGGTGACCCACAGTTCTTCTGGCTCCTTATGTGTATTCTCCATTATTGTAGCTTTGATATTTTCATTGACATACAGGGCCACTCCACCTCCCTTTTTGCACCTCTGTCTCTTCTGAACAGTACATAGCTGAGTACTGAAGTCTCCCAAGTGTGGTTACTGGTAAACCATGTCTCGCTAATGGCTACTATGTCCAGTTTAGCCTCTGTCATTATTGCCTGCAGGTCTGGGATCGTGTTTCCTAGACTGCGAGCATTTGTGTACATGATTTTCCATTGGCCAGATTTCAGTGTATTAGTTGTTGGGCGAGGTCTGGTGTTTCCCCTGTGCGTCGTATGGGGAGCCGGATTTTTTCCTTACCTGGTGATGCAAATGAACTACGAACATGCTGAACTCCTGTGTGATCACTAGCTGAGATGGGGTGGGGGGTTCTTCCCATTCGACGCATTGGGTGCTGCACCCCTCTCCCTTTTTGCTAGTTTAAATATTCTGCAAATATGTCAAACTTCTGCCCCAATGCACTGACTCCCTCCTTAGTCAGATGCAGTCCATCCCTCAGGTGGACCTGTTCGCCTCCAGGGAGAACACAAAGCTGAGGCTGTTCCATGCCCATCTCCCTCAGCAGGGCTCGCTGCAGGGGGATGCCTTCTCGAGGCCGTGGACTCCAGGCCTCTTCTATGCCTTCCCTCGGCTCACAAGGTGCTCCTCAAGGTCAGGAGGGACAAGGCACCAGGTGATCCTGGTCACCCCAGACTGGCCCCGCCAGTTCTGGTATTGAGATCTCCTCGGCTTCGGCACCAGGCTCCCAAGGCGTTTTCCAGCATGCCTGGACCTGCTCTCGATCAATCAGGGGAAGGTATTCAACCCAGACCTTCAATACCTGCACCTGACAGTCTGGTTCCTGAGTGGCTAGAGTTCCAGGCTTTGGGTCTCTATGATGATGTCCTCAATGTTGTCAAGGCATCTAGGAAGGAGTCTACCAGGAGGTGCTATAATTTCAAATGGAAGAGGTTCTCCATTTGGTGTCAGGGCAAGGGCTTGGACCCTTCCTCCTGTCCAGTGACTAGCTTCCTCGACTACCTTTGGTCCCTTTCCAAAGGAGATCTTTGGTCTACGACCCTTAAGGTGCACCTGGCAGCCATCTCTGCTTACCAGGTGCAGGCCGGTCAGTAGACAATGGCACAGGAGAAGGTGGTCTGGCCTTTCTTTAAGGGCCTTGACCACATTTTCCTTCCAGTGTGTGAACCTCCACCACCATGGGATCTACTGCTGGTACTGGCAAAGCTCATGGGTAAGGCATTCAAACCGATGCACAGGTGTGAGACGTCACATCTGTCGTAGAAGACCGCCTTCTTGGTGGCTATCGCATCAGCCAGAAGGACTTGGGAGCTACAGGCGCTCTGTCAAGTCTCCCTATCTGGTCTTCCACAGGGACAAGGTTGTCCTGCACCCCAACCCGAAGTTCCTTCCGAAGGTTGTCAGAGTTTCATCTGAACCAGGTGATGACTCTGCCGGTGTACTACCCCAGTTACACCTCGGAGGCAGAGTACAGGCTCCATACCCTGGACCTGAGATGAGCGCACTCTTACTACATGGAGCGTACTGCTGAAGTTCGGGGAGAGGTTCGCCAGCTGTTTGTCACCTACGTTGAAGCTGCACCTGGCAGACCTGCAGCAAAGTGGAGGATTGGCAGATAGATTATGTCTTGCATTGATCTATATCAGTTGGCAGGCAAGAAGCCTCCCGTAGGGATAAGAGCTCATTCCACTTGCCATACTGCTGCGTCGGTAGCTGCTTCTAGGGACATCCCTATCCAGGATATCTGCAGGGCTGCTACCCCGAAGTCGGCAAATACCTTCATTTCCCATTACCACATCAGCCTAGAGTCATGCTGGGATGCTGATTTTCTCTGTTTCCCAAGTAGGGCGTGTGCACCTTGCCCCTCTCCTCCCGGAGAACTACTAGGAGTCTGCCAAACGGTGTGGATAGAACAACATATCCATGATCCTAGAAAACCGGGTTACTCACCTGTAACAGTTCTAGGAGTAGTATATGTTCATCCACACGAACCCACCTGACCTCCCCGGCTTTGGTGCACAACCCTCTGCTCCCAGTAGGCAAGATCTGGCGTAAAGAGGTGGAGCCGAGGGATATACCACCCTGGTGGGTGTGTGGGAGGAGCCAGCTTTTAGACCTTCTGGCAAGACCCAGCACGATTCTTAAAGGGAAAGGATATGCCAAACAGTGTGGATGAACAACACATACCACTCCTAGAACTACTTCAAGAATACATGGGACAGACATATAGAGGATAGTGGATGGGCAACAGTGAACAACAAGACTGTTGTTCACTTCGAGAGGTTGTCATGACAACCTAGAAAACCTCAAGAGTGAAGCTCGAGAGGTTTTTGGTTGGCATGAAAACCTTGAGAAGTGAACCAGTGTTGTTCACTGTTGCCCATCCACTGTCTTATACTGTATGGGCAACAGTAAAAGGGAAAAAAAACAACAACTTGAGACTGCCTCCAGGGTCACCCCGTGATGTCTGTGATCCCCTCCCCGCCCGTGCACACTGCACTCCTTCCCGTGCGATCTTAAATATTTTTAAACAAATGCGGTTATCCTGCTGTGTGCCGGCCACTGTTTTGAAAAAACGGCACTTACTGCAAGTTTTAGATGTCCTCCTGTGCCTCCGATGAACTGTGGTGCCCATTTTGTATTCTCCCCGAACCGCAACTTGCGCATGCACAAATGTGGGCAGAGCCGTTGTACCATCATGGGTACGTCACATCGATGGTACAACAACATCGTGATGTCACATTGATGGTACAACAACACTAGGGAAACCTAGAATTTTAACGAATACAATGTTCTAACATACACTATAAGGCAATTCTTGTTGGGGGTAAGAAGAAATAGGCTGTTGGTTAACTAGGATCTGCAGCTTATCCTGTAGGTAGGGAAATGGGCAGACTAGGTGGGCCAAGCGGTCTTTATCTGCCATCAAAGTCTATGTTTCTGTGGTACTGTTGTAGGTAAGTAACCTGTTTATTTTGTATATTGGACTGTTAATATTGTTATGATACATGACCGCAGAATTGGTGGTGGGGTGGGCATCAGTTTGGCACAGTGTACAAAACTGAGATTCCTGGCTGCATGCCTGGGAGATGTATGTGTGTTTTTTATGGGGGGCTTACAAGCTTTATTTAAAGGATATAGCTGAAAACAGAACCAGCTAGTCAAAAATGTCTGCACTACAACAGTCCACAAGATGGAGCTGTCTAACCCCAAATTGCTTGTCCAGAATTCATTTCACCCTCACTCGTCTTAGAGTCCAGGTACAGTCAGAAATATGATTGACCAAACATTTTTCTGCACTACTGATATGGGAGACAAAACTCTACTCTCTTGCCATAAAGATGGAACAAGTTCAGAGTGGAAAGAACTGAGACTCATAACTTGGGACAGGGCAGGATCCCCAGGGCTGCACAATTCTGTATCCCCACAAATACCATAGTGTTTTTTCTCCCGGCCACCTAGGTCCTTCCAGGGATACACCCTGATCACAGTGATACACCCCGTCCGGTCCAGAGCCCCCTTTGCTTCCCCAGGTTCTGGTAACCCACCAGTTTCCCCCATGGCTTGCCCTTCATAGCAGGGGCTCCAGGGGGAGGGCTGTCTGCCACCCTTTAGGAAGTCCACTGTGTGTGGACTAGGATCTAGTGGTGGCAGGCACTGCGACAGGAGCCACTGGGCTGGATTATGTAGATGGAGTTAGATTTTATCGCTGGTTTCCCCACCCCCACCTCACATGCGAGCATAGCCTATGACCCTCTGACAGGAGCAAGCTCTCTAGCCCTGCTGCAGGGATCACTGTGGCACCAGAGCTTGCCGCTGACCCTGCCTGGCTGAGGTGAGCTGCCTCCCGGCAGCTCCGTGGCCCAGTCTGCTTCCCTACATGGAGATCTGAGCTCGCTACCGAACTCTAGTCGCCTGCATAGCAGCGCATTGCACTGTTGGCTCATTGGGGACGGTGGGCTGCACAATTATGTCTTGAAATCTTTTTGCTGCTCGCCCCTGGTGATGTAATGATATCATAACCATGTATGATGATATTCCCCTCTGATAGTTTATATCTGTAAGAAGTGTAACCTTGATTATCACACAGCATGATGTACAGCAATAACTCTTCTTGTTTTTCTCACTGCAGCTATTTGTGTCCTTACATGGGTGTGGGGAAGAGTTCTAGTCCCCATCTGATTTTCATTTTTTTCTTAAAATTAGAAAATACGCACATTATTGTAACAAATATATCGTTGTAAAAATTTATACAGTTATTACAGAACTCTAAACTTTCAATCGTAACGTCATGTGCCTCCATGGTTGCCCTAGTTGCTACTGTGAGGTTGGAACACACAGAATGGTGAGACGTTATCCCAGTTCACAAGACTAGAAGCATAGTAGCAGGGCAACCCTTTTTTTATTTTTTTATTTTCTGCCCCCTTCAATCTCTAGTTTGTTTCTCTCCAAAATCCCAAGGCACAGGCTGGCCCACCGTCACCTTTGTCAATCCATGGAGCCGCTGGCAGGCAGGGGATATAGTCTGGAATTTTCCCAGAGTCTCAGGTGGCAGTGCAATGGACATACAGAGCCTGGATGTACCAGGGTCCTATCTATTTGGGCGCTGTGGCCTGCTCTGCCTCCCCCCAGGTTGCTGATGTGCTAGGGGTGCAAGTGGGTACCCGTAAAACAGTGTGCCATCTATATACTTGGCTGACTAACTTCCTTCCTTGCCTGCTTATCGCTGTGCTGCCACCTCTGGTCATCTAGGTGGCAGCACTGCAGCGAAGGCAGCAACCCTCCCTGGAGGAGGGGAGTGTCCTTGCTCAATCCTCTTCCTGCCTCCTCCCCAAGTCCTGCCCCTGATGACTCGAGCGCATTACCTGTTAAGAGGTGAAGAGACAAATTCTGCCTTTTTTTTTTTGTCTGAAGGGCTCCACCTGTCATCAGTGTCGTCAAAAAACCACAGACACCAAGACTAACTGCCGGAACCCAGAGTGCCAAGGAGTGCGAGGACAATTCTGTGGTCCGTGTCTGCGCAATCGCTACGGTTAGGAAGTGAAGGAAGCACTGCTCGATCCTGTGAGTAACTGGACAAATCACCTTTCTGAATTCGGCACGTAAAGAGGATACAGTTAAATGTTAGCCCCCCTCCCACCACTGTTTTGCACCCGTTTATGGTGGCAGGGAGGATAAAAACACTCACTATCCCACGAGTAAATTCTCTTATTTTATCCCCCCCCCTCCTTTCCAGACACAAAGTCCTCTTACAGCCATCCTAACTGGAACTTATCACCCATCATTTCATTTCCCTGGGACCTGCCTTCCCAGACATGGCTCAGCTTGGGCAGTGAGACTAGAATATTCAGCGATGACTCAAGTGGAGCGCCGCTCTGACATCTCGGTGGCTCAAGTGTGTGGGGTCAGTCGTTACAAATAGACTATACATTTTGCCACTGGAGACATCTGGGCCCAACTCACCTTTTGTAATTCATAAAGGACCATGCCCTTTCAAGCATTGCAAGATGCTTATGGCCTCATAGGACAGGAGTATTTTGAGTACCTCAACTCAGAACTGATCTTACATAAGACTACGAGGGGTCACGAACTCCTGGACCCTTTCACCATTACTGCTCCGGATTTGTAGGGACACCTTAAAAGGGAACTCCTGGCAGCATCTCAGTGGCCACATCTGTAGGGGATCCTCTAATCCATTCGTTCTCATATAATTGAATATATGTATTTTTTAATTTTTTATTTACTATTTTTCTGGCCCCTTCTCTCCATTGTGGTGGTTCCTTTCTGGGCACACTAGGCTTTTGATCCCCTAATCCCTCCCCGGGTAACTCTCGTATGGAGCCACTGGACCCTGCCTCCACTTCGTGCCTTGGCCTACCCTCCTCGGGTGGGATGGGGGTCTATTCTTCCTCCCAGTCCATTTAGTGTGCATCAGGAGGTCCTCTATGGTCTCTGCAGGAGCCCGGTTGTAGGATCTGGAGCAGCCGGTTCCATCTACGACTGCCACAGTGGGGTGGTTTTCCATGTTCTGATGCCACCCCTCAGGATGTCTGCTCACTAGGGGAGCCAAAGGGAGGAGCACGTTGCAACATGGAAGCGCTCCAGCTCCTGGCTGACGTCCTCCCGCCCACTTCATGCTGTCCCTCCAACCGTGGTCACCCGGGTGATGGTAAAGCAGCAGGACATGCAACCCACCCTTCCCGGAGGAGGAGAACGGCCTGTGGGCGCTCAGTCCTCCTCTTCCCCTCACCCTCCCCGGCCGGCCCTCCAGCAGTCAGAGTCTGTTCCCGAAGCCAGGTCGCTGGCTCTGTGAACAGTAGCCCTACCGCTGCACTGGTGGGCCGACAACTAAATTATATTTTCAGTAAATTGAATCTGGAGCTATCCAGATACCATACTTGTACCACCTGGACTAAATTGTCACTGCCTGCCCTCAAAATTACTACATCTAATATATGCGAGAGTGCTCTTGGAAGTGTCTGTCATTTCTTCTGCATTCCAAGGATTCCGGCTAAGTACATGGATCTGAGATACAGGACTTGCTGGTGTAAATGCTGCACACAGCATGCAGACAATGCCCAAATCTTCTGGGACTGCCCAGCTAATTATTCCTACTGGTAGGACATGAAATGACAGTTGGGAGTCCATCTCTTTGGAAGCAGACTTGTTTTCTCTTTCCATGGTCTTTCTGTAAATCCAGTCTTAAGGAATGAGGCTGGGACACCCAGTCCATCGCCCCTGTTCTATTACTAGCAGCTAAAAAGGCAACAAATCACCTCTGACTTCAGCTGCAAACATCAACAGAAGAACAGTGGCAGAATATACTTACCACTGTATATAAGTTTGAGAAATTGACGTATGCCCTGTAAGAACTGAGTTCCAAATCTTTTGGCAGCAGTGAGTGATGTGTATCATGCTCATAGATTCTGATTTAATACCGTACATTAACAATTTGCATAAAATTCTAATTATGCCCAACTGTTTTATTTATCCCCCCTTCCCTTGTCTGCTTGGACTGGGGCCAAATTGTACAGGGGAAATGCGTATGCCCTACATCAATAAAGTCTTGCCTAATTTAATGCTGTTTATCAACTGCTGAAATGTATTACTTGATTTAAATGTAACATTTTCCATATCCTTCCTTATGGAAGGGGCAATAAGTATCTGTGACTTTTTTCCTCCTTTTTTCTGCCCAGAGGAGACTGCCATCGGTTCCCGGCAGACACTCTCTCTCCCCCCACTACTTGTGTCCTGCCTGGCTTACCCCAGCGAGGTTGCAGGACTGGGCTGTGCCCAGACAGAAGGCTTTACTTGGTCATCAGCGAATGTCTGGTGCAGTGGAATGGGCTCCTCCATTGGCCAGCATTTTGCAGGCTTTATCCCAGGAGGTGTGGCATGCAATGATGCAAGGTGCCGGCATGCCTCCCCATTGCCTCTGCCAGGGTTGATCATGCCCAGGTCATTCACCCCCCTGGAGGAGAGCAGTACATGGAACGCTCAGTCTTCCTCCCTGGCCCGGTCCTTCGACTCCCTGGGACCATTTCCAAACCTGACTTATTCTTTTGACATTGATCGACAGACTTACTCTGGTATTCTGTGACAAATGACCCTGTGTGTTGCATTATATGTATTGCCATGTGGTCTTGTTTATAACATTATAATAAATTTCAAATTAAAAAACAATATGTGGGGGTCAGATGTGAGGCATAATCTACCAAACATCCATCCATGTTTCCTGTTCTTTTTGAAATAGCCAGTGGATGCCTGCTCATGTCACTGAGCAATACACAGGCAGACTATCTTCTCTTCCCCCCCGAGCTGTCCATACTGCTTTCTCCATTTGGCAGTCAAAATGTGCGACAGCAGGTACAGCTCCCCTGCTATCCCATAGTGTCCCCTAGGAATCTTTTTTTTCCTTCTTCTGTTTGTGCTGCTGTTGCCCTGCTGGCTCTTCTTTGACAGTGACCCCCCAGCCCCATCACCTACTTTGTTCGGGTCTGTCTTCGATTCCTTCATCTCAGTGCCTTGGTCTGTAGTGCGGGGCTTGCCTTTTTTTTTTTTTTTCCACTCTGCATTATTGTGTGCCCTAGCAGTTCCTCCTGGGACTGAGTCATGTATGTGACGATGCTCCGGCTGTACATGCATGTTACAAGTATCTGTGTCGTGGTCTCCTTCCCAGGGTCCCGCTTGTGCACTACCCAGTCTCCGCTTAGGTGTTGATATCATAGTCCCCCCAAACAAAGGAGGAAGAGCAGCACATGGGACGCTCAGTCCTTCTTCATCTGGCCAGCCCCCGAATAACCCGGGTCTGTTCCCAAACCCAGGTTGCTGGTATGGTAGGAGGTATACAGTATAGCCGTACTAATAAGGCCCTGTTCAGGGTGCAAATTACCCATGTTGCAAGTAATTCCTATTGGCAATGTTGGGGCTAACTAAACAAAAAAAAAAAAAAAACATGGCACATCTAATAGGGTTTCTTCTTTGGAGGGCTTTGCTCCTGGCTTCTACCATACAAGGAACTGCCTTTGCTAGCATACCACTGTAGGATAGCAGTGTACACAAGGGACAGTTATCTTTGTTTTGCTGCTTCATGTGACTGGTTTCAGTTTTTAATCTTTGAGTCTTTTCTGCCCTTCTTCCCTCTACTGCAGAACTGGACCTGCCCACCATGTCGAGGAATTTGCAATTGCAGTTTCTGCCGTCAGAGGGAGGGCCGATGTGCCACAGGAATTCTCTATCCCTTAGCCCGCTACCACGGCTTCAAGGACGTCCACTCCTACCTGAAGAGGTAAAAACTAACTTGACATAAAACACCTTCCTTTCAGTACTGTAACAAGCTAGTTACGCCCTCAAGCAGTAAAGCAGCAACTTCAAATATGACTATTTTAAAACGGCCAGTGATAAGGCCTGCTGCATTTGGCCCATTTGCAACTTAAGGAGAGGGAGTCGAGAGTGACTGTGGTCCAGATCCGGAACCAGAAGGGCCATGACCAGCCTTGCCCTGATGTGGTGTTTGGAGGGGCAGTGGCAGATTATGTAGTGCTTGCCCACTTAGACATCTGATCACCCTGCCAGCCAGTTAGCCCTGCCCAGAGGATCACGCCCTTGCAGATGCAGTGGAGCTCAAGCAGAGGTATGTGGGGACGAGCTGCAAGCGCTTCAGAAGGTGTTTAGGGTCTGGCCATCTTGCAGGAGTTGGAGTACCTGGCTCTACTGAAAAGGGGGTAAAAATATCAAGTATAAAACATGTTGATTTTAAACATCAGTTTTCTATAAAGACTGCGAACACTAGTGGTATAGGTGAAAATCACCAGGAAGTACAGGGATACCTTGCAGTGCAACTAGTGCTTTGCACACTATGTCCCATGATTGAAAAAGAAAGAAAAAAATGTTTGCTGGTGAGAAAAATAACACTATCCGTAAGATCTGGTAGATGCTATCTCTGTGAACCTCTGCCATTCTTCTTCTTAAACTTTTATTTTGTTGCAGTTTTGTAGTATAATACAGCACAGTACTGCAACCAAGAAATGGCAAAAGCATAAAGAGTTTATTACACACCCAGTGATGAGGTGAGGCACTGGTTGCTGCACCACTTACCACACTGGTGACCGGGTTCGGGAACGGATGTGGGTCACGTGGGGGCTGACTGGAGGAGGGAGGATTTGAGTCTTTAGACAGCTCTCCTCCCTCGGGGAAGGGGTGTACGCCTTCAGGTAGGTGGATGCAACCTGGTGAAATCTGGGTGGCAGCAGGGAAGGCACGCAGGTCAATATCACCCACAGGATGTGGGTGGGTCTCAGTCTTGAGTTCCAGAAAGCCAGGTGGGGGGGGTGGGGTGGGGTTGTGACACAATACAAGATAAAATACTGATTTTTTTTTTAAAAGAAAGAAAAAAATATTTTAATATTACACATTCCTTTGTGACACCACTGAGAAGGCAATCCAGCAGTTATATATAGAAAATAATGGGCATTACAGCGAAGCTTTTAATACAGCCAGTGCCGGAAACTAAAGCAAATAGATCTGAGAATTTGTGGCCCCACCATCCTGCTGTTGTATAAAGCCCTGTGAAGTTCAGCACAATATGGGCCTTCCCCAGAGTTCAGTTGAAAAACGATAGTCTCATTAAGTCAACAAATGGCTGGCCCATTGGCGCAGCAATAGTGCTACCGCATGCTGCGCCAGTGACCGGTGTTTGGGAATGAGCTTGGCGTCAGACCATCCAGGGGAGAAGGACTGAGCATCCCAGAGGATGCTCTGTTCAGGGAGGATGGGATCCTGTTGTCATCGCGTGATGCCACCTGGGTGGCAACAGGTGGTGATGGTGGTGGTGGAGGTTGGAGCACCAGTCTAGTAGGGGAGAGATGCTGATTGGCTGGCTTGGTCTGTGACCACATCCATGTGCCCACTCCCTTACTCTGCACTGCCTGGCGTCTTCTCAGTGGGCAGGGAAGAATGAAGCCTGCAGAGATCTGGGAAGAAGTGCTGCTGGTATGTCTGGACCCAACTCGGTGACTGCTCCCCAAAACTACAAGTCGGTGGGGAGCTTGGACAACTCCCCGCCACCCCATCTCTGAGGGGTAAGTCCGCAGGTAAGGGAGGACAGCATAAGAGACCAAGATGGTGGAGATGCAGGGGTCAGTACGCCAGTGGGGGCAGCTACGTGAGAGGGATAAAGTGTAAATAAAACGGTTAACAAAACTATGCAGTTATATATGCGAACAGTAAGTGAACAGATTAGCATTGTAATTAGACTTTTACTGTATATCGTAGTGAAGCAACTATACGTGTATTCACTTGAAGCAAGCCCAATTTGAGCAGGACATTCAATAAATAGGGACCTGCAAGAGTGTGCAAGCAATACACTGTAAACTTAACATGCGACTTGTGCCTTCCTGGCTGCGTGAGTTACCTTTCAACTCTAGGAGAAGGAGCATTTGTGCCAGAAATGCTAAAGCCAGTCTGTGCACACTAAAAGGAACCCCTATAGCCAAGCGCCACCATTACTACAGAGCAAGAAGAACATGTGCTTGCCCCTTCATCATAGCCTCCACACTGCTCAACACCCCAACAAGTAATTATCACAGGATCTGTACAAGGAAAAAAAAAAAAACATAAACCATTTTAACATGTACGAGAGTTGGAACACTTCACCTAACATTGAATTTCATAACTCAGTTCTCCTTTCAAGTTCAAAGTACTTGTTTTTGTTTTCAAACAGACTAGTCCCAGCAACTGGCAAAAACTAGAAAAGGGTACTTGGACTATGGACAGAACCCTCTGTTTCATGTCCCAAATGGATCTGATAAATTTATGTTCCAACTGATTAAAATTTGTACTCGTGCCGGCCCGGTGGTGCTGAGGTGCTGGACACCTTACCTTGCGCTATGCCGATGACCCGTGTTCAGGAACGAGCATTGGCCGCCGGGGGTCGGCAGGGGAGGAGAAGGATCAGGCATCCAAGGGACTGCTCTCCTTCTCTGGAGAGGGGGATCACCAGCAGTTGGTGCTTTACTGCCCCCTAGTGGCAGCTGGGGGACAGTGCACCGGCACTCCGGAAAGGGGAGGGGCACGTGCGGACGCGTGCGTGCTGTCTCCATAGGATGTCATTGCACGCCTGCTCTCCTAAGGGGAGAAAATGGAGGGGAAAAGTGTACTGGGCGCGGTAGGATGAATTCAGATCCCACAGGCCCTGCTCCCGGGCAGTAACCTCCGCACAGATCTGTTCCGGTCAGTTGACGGATCCCCATTGCCACGCCATGGGGGGCAAGCCGTGGAAGGAAGCGGAAGGTAAGCTGTGAACAGGAGACGGGGCTGGGGGATCAGGTATGATGGAGAGCTGCCGGGGGACAGAAAGAGAAAAAAAACTAACTGGAAAAAAAAGTGTTTCTAGGGACATGGATATGTTGTTCATCCACACTGTCTGGCAGGTATCCTTGCCGCTTTAAATCTTGCCGGAAGGTCTTCAAGCTGGCTCCTCCCACCCACCCGGGTGGTAAAACTCTCGGCTCCGCCCCATGACGCCAGATCTTCCTTACCGCTAAGCTCAGGTTTCCTCCTTAACGCTCTGCGTATAAGACTGGTTCCTAATTCTTGAATTTTCGAAATTAAAAGTTTTTGCTTAAAAGCTTGGGTCTTCTCTCCCTCGTGGCTGCGATGGACAGATCGACTCCGGTTTCGGAGATGCCCTTGGGCAGAAGATGTCTCGGACGGATCCGCACTCACGTGCGTCTACTGTCTGAGCCTGGGCCCGACGCGGAGCCTCGACCTATGCTCTTCCTTTTAAGCTGGCGTCATAGAGCCCGTGCTGCCCGTTTACAACTGGGGCGTCCCAAAAAGCGTTTTCCTCCGGTGAAGTCAAAAGAGGCCCGGTCGGCGGTTTCCGCAGCGGAGGCTCGGCGGATCAGCTTGAGCAGATGATCGCCCTCGAAGAGGAGGCGGCGCGGGCCGCTTCTACCTCGGCTGCGGCATTTGTCCTGCTCTCTCTCGGTGCCTCTTATTCAGCTTCTTTTAAGGAGCTTTGTTTGACCCTCTCTACTAAAGGTGAGGGACCAACTTCTGCTGGACCGTTTTCTCGGTCCAAAAAGAGCAAGGGTAAGTCCCACCATCGACGCTCTTGGGAGTGGGAAAGATCCCTCTCTCCGAGTTATCGGCTGTCGGCTTCGGTCGACCGCTTGGCTTCGGCCACTGGTCTCATGGTGTCCCCGTCAGGCCAGTTGACCGAGACTCCGGTCGACGCGGTCGAGATTTTTCTCGACCCGTTGGACGGGTTGTCGGCAGGAGAAGCCGAGAATCCCCTCTCCCGGTTCCCCAGTGGGAGTTGAGGACCCCGTTGGTTTGTCTGTGCCTCCGGTTCCGGAGCCTTCGGTTGAACCCTCCGAACCGAGGGGAGTGCCGGTTCCCCACGACACCTTCCCGCACCGTCCTCGGGAAAGCCGAGGTTCTCGATCTCGGACTTCTTCGCGGTCCAGCCAATCCCGCCGTCATAGGCGGTCTCGGCACCGCGGCAAGCGGCGCTGCCACTTGTCCTCCTCCTCAGACGAGGGGAGGCTTCGACGTAAGTTGCGTCGACGATATGAGGACCTCATGTGGCAACAGCTCCTTCTGACTGGGAATAAGCCAACGCCGTCACCTTCCCCGGCCATTAAGTGGCTGTCACCGGAGCGGCCGAAACAACCCCTCGTTTTATCCGAGGAGCCTGTTCCCAGGCGGTTGTTCGGCCAAAACCAGCTGCCCCACGATTCGGTGGAATCTCCGCCTCCACAGCCGTTAGTTGGGGCTCCGACCAAGAATTCTCGGTCGGCTCAGGGACTGCCCCATAGGCTGTCTGTCACCCTCACTCCCGATCGACCTCGGCAGGTGGAGGGTGGCTCAGGCCCGAGGCAGCTCTTTGAGGACTCTTTCCGAGTCTGAAGACGATTCCTCCCTTTTCTCAAGCGAATGGACTTGAAGTCCTCAGGAGGACAGTCGGTGGGCGATAGCCCTCCGTCCTTCCTGGGATTGCTTCGGCTCATCTCGAGTCCACGGGATGAAGCTCTAACTTTCGTTTCTAAAGCGGGCCAGGTATCCCTCCAGGAGATTCTGGACGGGGGGATTCCCCTCTGGAGGCCTTTCCGGTGGCCGAGGCCATAGTGGGCCCGGCCTTGGAGCTCTGGCGCCTGCTTCTGCCCTGCGCCTTTGGCCAGGATGGCCAGGAAGTATCGGTCCCTACGGTTCCTTGTCCGGTTTTCGGAACACCCCTCGGCTGAGGGGTTGGTTACCGACAGCGTTTTCCGGCGTGCCGACGCTAGGGATGTGGACAAACCTCCCGACAAGGAGTCCAAGAAATTGGACTGTGCCGGGCGAAAAGTCTATGCTGCGTCCTCCTCGGCTTCGCCAGGCCAGTTTCTGGCCCTCATGGCATTTCTCTCATGCCCTGTTGGGCTCCTGACGAGGTCGTCCCTCATCTTCCCGCGGATCTGCAGACCACGGTTAGGCAGGTGCGGGACCAGGGCAGGGCAGTGGCCAAACAGCAGCTTCAGACTGCTTTGGACATTGGGGGACTCATGTGCCAGGTCTGTGGCGGCTGCAGTGGCTATGCGTCGTCGGGCTTGGCTGAGGATATCCACCTTCACTCCGGATACCCAGCATAAGTTGGCGGATGTCCCCTTCTTGGGGACCGACCTCTTCGGCCCTGGGGTGGAAGGTCACCTGCAGAGGATCGAGAAGTCCAATGCTACCTTGGACTCGGTCTCATCCGCTCAGAAGGACAAAGGGCGCAAACCACAGCCTAAGCCCTTTCGTCCTTCTGCGCCTGCGACCAGCAGGCTCTGGCTTGCATCCCAAACCCAAGCCTGGGGCTTCCTCCAACAGGAAGTAGGGAGGTAAGGCCCAGGAGGTCCCTCGCCAGCCCTCCTCCAAGCCTGCCCAGTGACGGGCTGAGGTGTAGCCCCAGCCCGTCACCTCACCCCAGGTTCCCCGTGGAGAGGCTCCGAGCTTCCTTTCCGCCTGGTCCGTTACCCACGGACAGGTGAGTGTTGGAGAGTGGTGGGAAAGGCCTGCCTCTGGAATTGAGCAGGCCCGCCCTTCCAGAGCCGTCAGACCTCTGGGGGCTGAGTCCTAGCTTCACTGTCGGCCAGCCAGCCGACAGCATCTCCTCCTCCAAAAGGAGGTGATCAGGGAGGTGGCAGACCCTCCCTCAGACCCGGGGTTTGTGTCCAGGTACTTCCTGGTTCCAAAAGGGATGGGGGGCTGGCGCCCCATTCTCGACCTACACGACCTAAACAAGTTCCTAAGGTCTCGAACCTTCAGGATGGTCAGATGGCTCAGATAATACCATCCCTGGAACCCAGCGTGTTGTTCTGCTCTCTGGACCTGCAGGACGCGTTCTTTCACGTCCCTATCCGTCCATCACATCGGAGATTCCTCCGCTTTCGAGCGGAGGGATCCCTTTTCGAGTTCTGAGCCATGCCCTTCGGCCTGTCTCCAGCTCCCAGGGTCTTCACCAAATGCATAGCAGTGGTGACAGCTTTCCTGCGGCGCCGAAGGGTCTGGGTGTACCCTTACCTGGACGATTGGCTGATAGCAGCCCCCTCCAGACAGGAGGTGGAGCGGTCCAGAGATCTGGCCCTCCAGGTTTGCTCTCAGGTCGGCCTACTCATCAATGAGGCCAAGTCGGAACTCGAGCCAAAGCAGGTGATTCTTTTCATCGGGGCAGAGCTCGACTCTCTTCGAGCCAGAGCACGGCTCCCGGCGGACAGGGCCGAGGTTCTTACCTCCTTTGCCCAATCATTTCTGGTTGGGCAATCGCGCCCTGCCCGGGACTTCCTGCGCCTCCTGGGTCTCATGGCGGCCTGTACCAGCGTGGTCCGTTGGGCACGCTGGCACATGCGCCCTCTTCAGTGGGGACTGGCCAGCCAGTGGTCACAACGCTGCGATCCATTGGACCAGCTAGTGACGGTGACCCAGGGGATGTGGAACGCTCTCCGGTGGTGGACCATTCCAGTTCATCTGCAGGAGGGCATCCCGTTTGTCCGCCCCGAGCCGACGGTCTCTCTATCGACCGATGCCTCTCTGATGGGTTGGGGTGCCCATCTGGGGGAACACCGGGCGCACGGCCTCTGGTCCCCGAGGGAGTCCCGATGCCACATCAACCTGCTGGAGCTCCGAGCGGTCCGCCTAGCTCTCACCGCCTTTGCTCCGTTTCTCCGGGGTCAAGTGGTCGAGTCCAGATGGACAATACCACGACCATGTACTATCTAAACCGCCAGGGGGGCCGCGCTCCATGCTTCTATGCAAGGAAGCTCTCGCATTTGGTCACTCATGCCGCAGCCTGGAGGCGGATCTCCCAGCCATTCATGTGGCAGGAGCCTCCAACACCCTGGCCGATGCCCTGAGCCGGATAGGGGCTGCATCCCACGAGTGGTCTCTCCTGCCGGAGGTAGTACAAGATCTGTTCTCCCATTGGGGCACACCTCAGGTGGACCTGTTTGCCTCCAGGGAGAGCGAAGCTGAGAGCTGTTCCATGCCGCCCCCTCAGCAGGGCTCGCTGCAGGGGATGCCTCAGGCCATGGACCCCGGGCCTCTTCTACGCCTTCCCCCCATTTCCCTTGATACACAAGGTGCTTCTCAAAGCAAGGAGGGACAAGGCGCAGGTGATTCTGATAGCCCCAGACTGGCCCCGCCAGTTCTGGTATCCAGATCTCCTCAGCCTCAGCTCCAGGCTCCCGAGGCAGCTTCCAGCTCGCCCGGACCTGCTCAGTCAATCAGGGGAAGGTGTTCCATCCGGACCTTCAATCCCTGCACCTGACGGCCTGGTTCCTGAGCGGCTAGAGTTCCAGGCCTTGGGTCTTTCCGACGAGGTCCTCAATGTAGTTGAGGCGTCCCGTAAGGAGTCGACCAGGAAATGCTATGCCTTCAAATAGAAGAGATTTTCCATTTGGTGTCAGGGCAAGGGCTTGGACCCTTCCTCCTGTTCCTTGGCAAGCATCTTGGACTATTTATGGTCCCTTTCTCGTCAAGGGCTTAAGTCGACGACCCTAAAGGTGCACCTGGCAGCCATCTCTGCTTACCGGGCGCGGGCCGGGGAGCAGTCGGTGGCGCAGGAGAAGGTGGTCTGGCGCTTTTTCAAAGGCCTTGATCACATTTCCCCTCCGGTGCGAGAACCTCCACCTCCGTGGGATTTACTGCCGGTACTGGCAAAGCTCATGGGCAAGCCATTCGAACCAATGCACAGGTGTGAACTCTCTCACCTGTCGTGGAAGACCGCCTTCTTGGTGGCTATCACGTCAGCCAGAAGGATGGGAGAGCTCCAGGCGCTCTGCATCAAGTCTCCTTACCTGGTCTTCCACAGGGACAAGGTTGTCCTGCGCCCCCACCCGAAATTCCTTCCGAAGGTGGTGTCGGAGTTTCACCTTAACCAGGTGTTGACTCTGCCGGTGTTCTACCCCAGTCACACCTCGGAGGCCGAATACAGGCTCCATACTTTGGACCTAGAAGGGGCCGCTTATTATAAGGAGCCACGGCTGAAATTGGGAGAGGTTCGCCAGCTGTTTGTCACCTACGCTGAAGCCGCACCTGGCAGACCTGCAGCCAAGCGGACGATAAGCAGGTGGGACAACTCCTGCATAGATCTCCTTAAGTTGGCGGGCATGGAGCCTCCCAGAGGGATAAGAGCTCATTCTACCGCCATACTGCTGCATCGGTGGCTGCTTCCAGGGCGTCCCTATCCAGGATATCTGCAGGGCTGCTACCTGAAGTCAGCACACCTTCATCACCCATTACCACATCGACCTTGAGTCACGCCGGGATGCTGGTTTGGGGCCTCGTTCTCCAGTTTTTATTCCTAAGTAGGGGTGTGCTTGCCTCCTCCTCCCGGAGAACTGCTAGGAGTCTGCCAAACAGTGTGGATGAACAACATATCCATGTCCTAGAAATACAGGTTACTCACCTGTAACAGGAGTTCTAGGAATGGTATATGTTGTTCATCCACACGACCACCCGGCCTCCCTGCCGCACAACCTGAGCTTCCAGTGGCCAGATCTGCGCCATGGGGCTGAGTTGAGAGTTTTACCACCCGGGTGGGTGGGAGGAGCCAGCTTGAAGACCTTCCGGCAAGATTTAAAGCGGCAAGGATACCTGCCAGACAGTGTGGATGAACAACATATACCATTCCTAGAACTCCTGTTACAGGTGAGTAACCTTTATACTCTCACCATCCCATATAAAACGCAGTCCCGATCAGTCTGCCTTGTTGTCTTAGTGACCTTTATTTATTTATTTATTTATTTTTCAATTTATATTTTTTGGCTTTTACCCCCGTTTTTCTCTTGTTGTGTCCGGGGTCCCAGCACACGGCCGTGAGTGCGCGTGGAGGCATACATGCACCCCGTGAAGATGGTTCGGCCCTTTCTGCCCCTCCCCTGGTATTCCCAGAGCTCCCCATGGCCTGAACTGCCATCCGTCCTCCACTGGCTGGCAGCCATGGGCCGGGGAAACTCCACATCCCTCCCCGGGAGAGGAGAGCCACCTTGGGGCAGCACAATCCTGCTTCTCCCCGACAACCCAGGCCGAACCCAGGTCATCGGCATGGCGCGAAGTGTGGCGTCCAGTGCCTCAACCCTCAGCACCACCGAGCTGGCCCATTAGTGACCCGTATTATACGTTTATATGTAGTTACTCTGTCTCTTACGATTATAAGAGTGCATTCTCAAGCTCTTTGGGCGAGAGAACTGTGAAGCGCAGCTGAGCACTGCTGGCGCACAAAGGACTTGGAAACTCCTATAAACATGAGACACAGTAACTGCATATATAAATGTATTATAAATCATGTTCAACACCTTTGTTTAAACAAAACAATTTTTTTTTTTGCTCTTGCTCCTTGTTGGGCACGACTCTCCTCTGGGCCAACCTAGGCCCCGTCAGAACCATTCTATACCCTGCCCCTCCTCATCTCATATTGCAGCCATTCCAGGAGGGGTAGTCTGGGTGTAACCCTGCACCGGATGGGTCCCCCTCCTCCGAGGGGGAAGGCACCAGGGGGGCAGCCAGCACACTCATTTTGGCCCTCCTGGGCTGCTGAGACTGGTTTAGGGCCAGGGATCATGGCCACAACAGAGGCAGCAGGCGATCATCTGACGGTAGGGGAGCCACTTGTTTCCTGGTTTCCTTCCCCAGGGCGTGGAGTGCCACCGACATCTAGGCTAGCGCTGACGTCCACCACGCCCCCTTCAAACTTTCCATTTTCTGTGCTGCTGTGCTCCCAGCCTCCGCCAGGAGTCTGTACGTAGTGAGATGCTGTACCACCCTCCCCTCAGGAGAAAGTGAGCAGTCGGCAGACGCTCAAGCTTTCTCCTCCTGGCCAGCCCTCCAGCGACCCGGGTCCGTTCCCAAACCCGGGTCGCTGGCATCGCAGACGAAATCCAACCACTGTGCCAACGGGCCAGATGATTTGATTTTAAATTTAAAAAAAAAAATTTGTTTTTCTTCAGAATATTAGAGAATCCCCTTTGGACTGTGCCAACTGAACTTAGAATGTCAGAATTTTAGAATTATGTGCATGAGACACCCTTTTCCAGTTATTAGAGTACCTGGAATGTTTAGAAATAAATAATCCCGACTGGCCAAGAATGATGTCATGATTTATAATTTCAATCTCCTGAGTATTTTTCACCAGTTTGTCTATACCTGTTGCATTAGGATCTGTGCATTAGAACATATTTTCCTGTACTGTAAATTCCACCCTCTCACAAGCTTTGGGCCTCGTTCAGGTCACGCAGGTCCTCAGTTTTAATTATGAGCTTGTTGGGAGTTGTTGCAGTTTGCTTAGATGAGTGAATGAGGGGGCCAAACCCAACCCTACCACTTCAGGCAACCACCTTTCCATGAAAGTTAACACATCATCCCCTTCTAAGCCTCCAGGATCCCCATGGCTCTCACAGCTGCAGGGTAGACTGTCTTAAAGGATAATTGCACTGAAACCTGTAAGTCATTTTTCCCCAGTAGAAGCTGTTTTTAAGAACTGGTTAAATTTCTGTTCTAATCCCAGTAATACTCAAGTATTCATAACTTTCTGCAGTAAGCCTTCTAGGTAGGGCTGCCCAGAGAGAATAGAACTCATGCAAATGATGGAATTCTTTGCATTTAACATCTTTTCAAATTCTGCCCTATACTAACTGCCAGTGTTTTTAAACTCCTCAGATTTCACTCTCCTCCTGAAAAGTCCGGTTGCTTGGAGTGTCGCTCTTCTACTTTACCTTGTGACGTGAAGAAACTTATAAAATATCATAAGTATCCTTTTATTTCATTTGCTGCCTTGTACTTATTTTGTTTGCTGTAAATTAGACTTAGTTTTAGTAGTTATTTAGTTGTTTTTCCCTGTTTCTCTCAGTTTGGTATAATGGTGGGGGGTGGAGGGGGGGAGAGAGACCAGGTTAGTTTACTTTAGTCAAGGTTTTCTGACTAAAAAAACCTTGTTAGCTTACTTAATTTTAGTTTTTATTTTTTTTTTTTTGTGACTGTTTTTACTCTGTTACTGAACCACTAATCCCGGTTCTTTTTATTCTCTTTGGTTCTGTTCCTTCGGTTTTTTTATCGGTTCTGGAACCGACCGCAACCGGTAAACTTTATCATAATTTTATAATTTGTTCAGCGGTTTACTTTTTTTATCGGTACCCAATACAAATGTCAGAAAAACCGAAAAAGAAAACTGGTGAACCCGGTTTCAAAAACTGTTCCAAATGTGGGGAAGTTTGCTAAGGCAGACAAACACAATTCGTGTGTGGCCTGCCTTGGTTATGAGCATCTTAAGGAGGAGCGTGACGTTTGCAAAACATTCCCGAAGAAGCTGTGGAGAAACGCCTGGAATGGCTAAAGGAAAAAACTTCCTCCACCTAGGGGTCCCTCCAACTCTGACCAGCCGATACCCCCTTCTAATGTGGGTGAAACCACATCTGTTGTTGCACTACCCCTGAGACGGGTGACAAGGGCACCAAGAGGGTTGCTGAACTGGCTGACTCCCTGGTTCCCTCTAAGAAAACTAAAAAAAATTAAAACACACAGAACCCCCAACTACAAAAAAGGGGACTTCTGTGCCTGCCCTCACAATGCCTTCTCCCCAGGAAATTGCTCTGGCATTCAGGGTAATTAAAGCCTTGCAGGGCCTTGTGCCAACTGATCAGCAGCCACCTGCCCAGACTCTTGTGGTACAGGCTGGCAGCACAGGGAGAGCTTCCTGGAAGGGGAATCCATTGAACCTGAGGTATCCCCTGAGCAGGAATTTGCCCCCCGATCCTCTGAGGATTACTCCTCACACTTTACCTTTGTGAGGAAGATGGCTGATGCACTGGACATCACCACAAAGGAGTAGACTGAAGATGAAGAGGTGGAATACCTAGAAATGATGGGGCTAACCCCCACCAGAGCTCTCCTCCTGCCTGTCAACAAGTTTGGGGGGGGGGGAAGCTTTAAAAATTCTCAAACCCTAATTCCACCCCGACAAGTGGATGGATAAAGGTATCGGATGGAAGGGGAAGGGGCAGAGTTCCTCTTTACCCATCCAGACCATCACGGGGTTATACAGACGGCCGCCTGTGATAAAACTAGAGTCCCTCTGGCTTTACACCCACCAGACAAGGCCTCTAGAAAAAGACAGTATGGCAAAGAAAGGGTATCTGTCAGCTTCTTTGGCCATATGACAGGCACATTTTCAGGCCTACATTGCCCAGTACTAGAAGTCTTTGTGGCAGTGTGTTTTGTCCATGGCACAGAAAGCCCCCTCTGGAAGGAAATGCATTATTTGGAGAGTCAACAGTAGCCTATATGAAAAAGGTGGATGAGTACAAGGCCACATATAGACGCAACTTTGCAAAGGAGAAGGCTTCACCATCCACTAAGCCTTATGGAAGGGGAGGCAGGGGCAGGTCCTTCCACTTCAGGCACTTATTTTTCAACCAGCGGCCACACCCCAGTACCAGCAGTACCCACAGCAGGGATACTTCAGGGGCAGGGGTAGAAGGGGCTCCAGCTGGGAGTCACAAGCCCAGCCTCGGCCCCAAGTAAAACAAACACCCTGACATGTCTGCACAGGCTGCCTCCTCACTACCTGTCAGAGGCAGAATGTCTTGCTTCCTCTAGGCTTGGTTAAACATCACTACAGACAAGCGAGTCCTGGGGTAGTGAGTCAGGGTCTGTCTCTGAACTTCAAATCCCTTCCTCATCAAAAAAACAGGGTTTTCAGTTCACCCTCCTTAGCAGAAAAGAAACTGCTGGATGCAGAGGCTCGAAACCTGCTGCTGCTAAAGGCAGTAGAACCTGTTCCAGCCCACCACAGAGGAAGGGGTTTTTACTCCAGGTATTTCTTCACTACATAGAAAAATGGGGAGTGGCGGCCTATATTGGACCTCGGGGCTCTGAACAAGCATCTGGAAAAGCCAAAGTTCAAAATGGTAACTTTGGCATTGATACTGCCAACACTCCAAAAAGGGGACTGGCTGGCATCACTGGACTTAAGACGCCTATTTCCACATCTCCATAAGGGATCCATACAGAAAGTATTTCAGGTTCATATTCCGATCAGGCCATTATCAGTTTTCAACCCTGCCTTTTGGCATTTCTTTGGCCCCAAAGGGGTTCACAAAGTGCCTGTCAGCAGTTGTAGCACACCTTCGAAGACAGGGTGTCACAGTATTCCCATATCTGAATGACTGGCTGGTGGTAGGAAAATCACCAGACCAGGTCAGACACCTGCAAACCACGAAGGGCTCATGGAATCTTTGGGGTTCCTGATCATCACAAAAAATCAGTCCTCGTATCTGCACAAGTCCTCCAGTTCATAGGGGCAGACATCAACACCCTGCAAGGCAGGACCTACCTGCCTTTGGACAGGGTAAGAAATCTCCAGCTGATTGCAAACTTGTTCAGCCTACACAAGTACAAAACTGCAAGGCAGTTTCTACAGCTGCTGGGCCATGTGGCTGCAGCCACAGGCACAGTCCTGGGCTCCAGGTTCCAAATGAGGGGCATCCAGTTCTATCTAAGAGCACACTGGAGCCAGAGACTTTTCAGTCTTTTTCCTGAACAACCTCCCTGAAGCATGTGACACCAAACTCATCCTCTATGCCGATGATGCAGTACTCTTAAGCAGCAACTCGCACCATGACTCTCTCCAAACTGAACTCCAGCGCTCTTTCCACTATCTGGAAGACTGGTTCCGCAAGCAGAAATTGTTGCTTAACTACAAAATGACCAAGACAATGCTAATATCCAGTTCCCACTATAAAAAGAAACTCCCTCCTCTCACCATCTCTGACAAAGTCAATGCACCTCTGGAGCAAGTGACCACTTTCAAGTACCTGGGGGTCACCCTTGATGACACCCTCTCCTTCACCCATCATATTGACTCGGTAGTCAAGACAGTTAACTCGAAGCTTGGTGTCCTCTACAAGTATAGAAATTACCTCACTCCAGAGGCAGTTTGCCTGTCAGTCTCCAGTTCATCCTTTCAACCATCGACTATGGTCTGGTTGTCTGTGGTGCGGCCATGGACACTGCTCTCAAGAGGATGCACACAGCCCTCAACAAAGCCTGCAGCCTCACCTTGGCTGCTGACCGGCTTGGACACACCTGCTCCCTTTACGAAATGACGAAATGGTTGCCACTAAAGAGCAGAATCAAGTTCCAAACATGCCTCGTTGAGAAGAAGGCGCTTATGAGGAAAACACCCCCCAGTGTTTCAAGCATCTTATCCCCGGCTGTCTCCTCTTATGGTACTTGAGGCTGTACACGAGGAGCTCTGTCCACACCATTTCGCAGAACCGCTCTTGGACAACGTTACTTGGCCTATAGGACCCCTCTATGGCTGAATGAAATTCCTGGGCCCCTACGTATGTCCATGAGTCTCTTACTTCAGATCTGGTCTGAGGCAACACCTTTGCTCAAGCTCAAAATGTAACTGTTCCTGACCACCCCCCCCCCCATCTGCTCAGCCCTCTCCTGTACAAGCCCCTTGATTACCCTCCACATCCCCACTCCCTCCTCCCCCTGAATTGCCAGCACACCTTCTAAACACCCTCTAGCATGATGCTGTACTAAGCCTTGTACTAGACATGAATGTGTAATGCTGTAACCTGTAAGCTATGCAACTGTATCATTGTAACCTATTGTTAGTCTTGTACTTCGTTTGACCTCATGATGTTAATCCTGTCTTGCGTCTCCTATCCGACTTGGAACCTTTGTAAAAGAGCCTGTGCTCAAAGGTATTTTCCGAACTCCAAATAAAGAGAAGAGACCCTCTTTCAAAGCCCATCCCAGTAACAAGGACTTTGTTACAAGCACTTCAGTGGTGGAAGGGGAACCCAACCTAAGGGAGGGGGTTCCTTTTCAACGAGAGTCTTCATCAGTTGTGCTCACAACAGATGCATCTCTACTGGGCTGGGGTGCTCATTTAGGGGATCATACAACCCAAGGTATTTGGTCAGCTGCAGAGTCCTTCCAGCACATAAACTTGCTGGAACACACAGCTGTTTCTGGCATTAAAAGCACTTACAGCATTGGTGCAAGGGAAGGTGTTGCAAGTCAGAACAGACACCACCACCACAATGTACTACATAAACAAGCAGGGAGGCACCAGGTCAGATCCTCTCTGCACAGAAGCCCTGAAAATTTGGACCCTGGCTTACTCCTTGGGAGTATCCCTGCAGGCAGTCCATCTGCCAGGAAAAGACAATACCCTGGCAGATGCCCTGAGCTGAATCAACCAGGCCCATCACGAATGGACTCTGAACAGGCAAGTGGTGCAAGTGATTTTCAGGAGGTGGGGCACTCCAGAGATGGATTTGTTTGCATCCCACCAGAGCTACCTCCTGAAACAGTATTGCTGCAGGCCACCAGATTAGGGTACACTGCCTCAAGATGCCCTGGCTCTGGATTGGTCAGTGAAATACCTGTATGCCTTTCCTCCCTGTCCCCTGGTATATTTATATTTACTTAAGTTTGGGATTAATACCTTCAGTCAAGGACTCATTTTCAAAGGTTCCATGTCAGTGTTGAACAAACATTACAAAAATGCAAGGTTTACAGAGGAAAAAAGAAAAACATTGAAGCAGGCAGTAATAGGAAAATTTGAACTTACACACATCACATTAGTACATATTAACAGATCGATTAGATAAGAGGGGGTTGGCGTGGGGGTCAGCCAGAGGTGGCATCGTCTGAGGTGGGAGAGAGTTAGAGCTTTCAACCAAGTGAGGCCATCGTCAGGTAATTGGGGGTAGGGGAGCGGGTTAGGAAAAAAGTGGTATATGGCGAGAAAGAATGTGGGGGGATGCTAAATGGAAAACTGGGGACGAGGTACTATCACATTAGCGCAGGCAGGTACAATTCATTTTAGAGTCAAGGAGAGATTTGAGCCCAGCTTTGAAGGTACTAATCTTGGTAGTATCGGTGAAGTCAGCAGGTAGCTCATTGTACCATTTCAGTCCTTGATACAGGATGGAGTTCTGGGTAAATTTCGTCCTTTTGAAGGGAATCCTCGTCTTGTCAGCGACCGCACTACGGGTAGATTTTGTTTGGACAGCCAGCCTAAAGTGTCCGCCCAGTGTGGGGGATGTCAGTCCAAGTAGTACTTTTTTTTTTTTTTTTTTCTAAGAAGTAGGCAGGTTTGGTATTGCCCTCTAAGATGGAGTGGGAGCCACACAGTTTCAGTGTACAGTGAGCAGGTGTGGGTGTCGAGAGTAGACCCAAAGTAAGATGAGCCTTATTGAGGAGTATGCTGATCCTGTTGAGCAGTTTTTGTACCCGCCCAATATATAGGCAACCCATAGTCAATGGTAGACAGTATTGAGCTACTGGTGGCTAGTTTGAGTGCATCCGGTGTCACTGAATGTCTGTGATGATAAAGTACACCAAGTTTTTATATTTGCAGTCTTGATAACGGAGTCAGTGTGGTTTGAGAAGGTGAGCATGGCATCAATGCCGAGATATTTGAAGTTGGATACTTGGTCTAAGATCTCACCCTTTTGGTTATGAATACGCAGGGGCAGGTATTCTTTTTGCTTTGGGAGGTGGGGAAGAGCATACTCTTTGTTTTTTGACGTTTAATAGTGGCTTGTTTTCCGTAAACCAAGATTCAAGTTTATGGAAGCTGCTTTGGGGTTCAGTTGTGATGGATTGTTGGTCTTTGCCAGCGACTGAGATCACTGCATCATCAGCATAGAGAACTGTGCTTGCTGAGCAAGCCATTGGGGCGGAGTTGATGAAAAGGCTAAAGAGCAGGGGACAGAGTATTGATCCCTGTGGAACCCGAGGTGCACCTCCTTAGCTGCGGATAGGGTATCACCAATTTTAACTCATTGTGATCTGTTCGAGAGGGAGCTGCCAAACCATAGTACCGTATCTGGGGCTAGAACTGTAGACAGAAGGCAACTTAGGAGGAGATTGTGATTTAAGAGTCGAAAGCCTTTGTAAGGTCGATGAGAACTGATCCAACTGCCTGACCACTATCCAAGGCGTTGTATAGTTGGGATGAATAATCAACTAGAGTGGTGAGTGTGGAGTTCTTTTTATGGAAGCCATGCTGTTGCAGGCAGAGTAGGTTATGGTTATCAAGGTATTCAGTAAGCTGCTCGGAGACCATTCTTTCGAGTACTTTCGAAAGGGGAGGAAGGATGGATATAGGTTTATAGTTGGATGTTTGGGTTTTATCCCCCACTTTAAAGACAAGCATTACGTTAGCTGACTTCCATGCATTTGGAAATGCTCCTGACTTTTAGAGAGGCATTAAACACCATGGTAAGAGGACCAGCAAGTTCGTGAGGGAGTAGACCAACCAGCTTCATGTCAAGCAGATCCGCCCCCATCCTAGTCTGGTGCCCGAGCGCCCTTTTAATATGCTTGATGGTTTTGGCTTTGGTGACGCATCTAAAGTAAAAGGGTGGTACATCTTTCCTTTGGGGATCTTGAGGGGCAATTGGGCATTGCTGAACATGCATATCTTTGAAGTAGTCACCAGGGAGTACACTTGAAAGGTCAGTGAATGCGTTGTTGAGCTCATTGGCAATTTTGATGGGTTCCTGTAGGGGGGCCCCTTCGCAGTCAGTAGTAGATGGGAGGGGCTTTTCCCATTAAGGATTTAAGAGAGCACCAAAAGTCTCTTCCAGACCCCCAGGTTTTGGTTAGTAGATCCTTATAGTAGTAGGCTTTAGCCTGTCTGATGAGTCTGGTGCAGGCGTTTCTAGCTGCCTTGTAGGTATTAAATGCAGCAGGTGTACCAACTGCTTTTGCTATATGCAAAAATTGTCTCTGTTCTTCATAAGTCCAATAAGGGAGTTGGAGAGCCAGGGATTGGAAGTTCCCTTAATTGTTTTAATTTTGTAAGGTGCAAAAATATCACAAGCACAGTTGAAAACCATTATGAAGTAGTTAAGTGCCTCACTACCATCAATATCCCCAGCCAACGGGGACCAAGCCCGTTGTGTCATGTACAGCTTGAAATGTTCAAGTAGTCCAGGCCTCAGGCAGTGGTTTTTGCACACCTTGGGTGAACTCTTGGGGGAAATTGTTAGACCAGGTACACTTCACAGGGGAGTGGTCACTGAGGCTGTCAGGCAGGACAGTGACATCAGATATCGGCTTAGGGTGTGTGGTCAGGAGCCAGACTGAGAGCTGCTCCCTGTTTTGTAGTTAAGCCGGGTGTCAGCAGTGACCATCTGTTTTTAGGAGAAGGCTAGTAATTAGATCCTTGGCTTTTGTTTCTTTCTGTGAGTGCCAGTTTATGTTGAAGTCACCTACAGTAATCTTCTCCCAGTGGTTGCCTAGTTGCTCTTGGCTTGCTATGACATGGTTTAGCCCAGCAGGTTGGTATTCAGGGTACTGCTCAAGCTCAGGTCCCATTCATCATCTCTAATCTTGATAGCTCCAGACTGACCCAGGCAGCCATGGTACTCTCTTCTGCTCTCCATGTTTGTAGCCAAACCAATGCACCTCCCTCGAAGGCACAACCTGTTAACCTCCAGTCAGGGAACCCTGTTGTACCCGAATCTCGGGTCTCTCAATCTCAAAGCTTGGCTCTTGAGGACCTAGAATATGCCAGTTTACACCTCTCTGAAGCAGTGCTGGACATCCTGAGAGGATACAGGAAACCCTCCACTAAGAGAACCTATTTTTTAAAATGGAAAAGGTGTTCTATCTGGTGTTCGACCAGGGAATTGGTGCCAGTACAGGCTGGGGTATCAGCTGATCTTACTTTGAGATACAGTTCTAGATGTGCACAGGATCCTAGGGTTCTACCTGACTAGAACCAGGCTGCACAGACAGTCCGATCAGCTGTTTCTGTCTTTTGCTCACACAAGATTGGGAGCACCTGTGTCAAAACAAATGCTCTCTAAGTGGCTGGTGAACTGCATTGTGTTCTGTTACCAGAAGTGCAGCAAGCCCTTACTGGGACCGGTGAAGTGCCATTTGACTAGGGGGTGGCTACCGCCTTCTTTTTTATTTATTTATTTCAATTTGGGATTAATACCTTTGAGTAAAAGGACTCGTTTTCAAAGGTTCCATGTCAGTTGTTGAGAACAGACATTACAGTATGAAATACAGGGATTAACAGTAAAAGAACATTGACGCATATACACAATCAGTAATAGCAAAAGTTTGAGGTTTTACACCTCTATATAGTACTTAATTACACAAGCTTGATTCGAGGAGAGAGAGAGAGAGAGAGAGAGAGGTGGGTTCAACCAAAAGTTGGCATGGTTGGGTGGAAGTGTTCAGCGTGAGATATTGTTAAATTACAAGGGGATGGGGTATGGGGAGGGTCAAGGGGGAGGTGATATTCAGTGGAGAGATAATTAAAGGTGGGGTAGGTACTGGGTGACTGTCGGCTGAGGTATTAGCACAGGCAGGTACAGGTCATTTTTGAGCCAAGGAAGGTTCTGAGCCCAGTTTTGAAAGCACTAATCTTGGGTGTGTCTCAGTGAGGTTAGTGAGTAGTTCATTGTACCACTTCGGACCCTGATACGGGATGGAGTTTTGGGAAAGTTTCGTCCTTTCGAAGGGAATCGCCATCCTATCAGTGGCCTCCCAGTGTGGAAGACGACAGACCCAGCAGTACCTTTTTTAGAAGGAGGCAGGTTTGATATTGCCCCTATAAGTTGAGTGGGAGCCACCCAGTTTCTTTGTAGAGAGTGTAGGTATGGGTGTCCAAGGCAGTCCCCAGAGTGAGGCGGTAGACTTTATTGAGGAGTGTGCTGATCCTGTTTAGGGCTGAATTTGTGCCCGCCCCATAAATAGGCAATCCATAGTCTATGGTAGACAGTATAGAGCTACTGGTGGCTAGTTTGAGAGCATCAGGAGTCCCTGAGTGTCTGTGATGGTAAAGTACACCCAGCTTTGTATTTGCAGTCTTAATAAGAGTCTATGTGGATTGAGAAGGTGAGGGTGTCATCAAACGTGATGCCGAGATATTTGAACTTGGCTACTTATTCAAGAAACTCACCCTTTTGGTTAAGTATCAGCAGTGGTAGGTATTTCTTTTAGCTTTGGGAGGTGGAGAAGAGCATACTCTTATTTTTTTTTTTTTTTTTGCATTCAACAGTAGTTTGTTTTCTGTGAACCATGATTCAAGTTTAAGGAAGCGGCACTGGAGATCAGTTGTGATGGAGTGGAGGTCTTTACCACCAGCTGATATTACTGCGTCATCAGCATAGAGAACTGCTTGCTGAGCATGCTTTTGGGGCGGAGTTGATGAAAAGGCTAAAGAGTAGAGGACCAAGGATTGACTCCTGCGGGACCCCAAGGCTCGCCTCTTTAGCTGCAGATAGGGTATCTCCTATTTTGACTAGTTGTATCCTGTTGGTGAGGTAGCTGCCAAACCAATTTACCGTCTCTGGATAGGCCTGTGGATAGAAGGCAGCTTAGGAGGAGGTTGTGATGTACAGAGTCAAAGGTCTTCGTGAGGATAACAAACTCGGCTTTGGTGTCCATCTAAGCGAGTTAACAAAAAAACTAAGGCAGCGCCTCGGTATTTTCTACCACACAAGATGCCTACTCACCCTGGAAGCTAGAAAGCGGCTGGTTCAAACAACCTTTCTTCCCCGATTGACTTTGCCGACTTCCTATACAGCCATTGCCCCCAGTATGCGCTCCAAAAGCTGGATACACTCTCTCATCGCGCAGTGAGATTTGTTATTGACTTGCCCTTGTAGACCCATCACTGCTGATTGTACCAAGCATTAGATTGGCCGTACCTCTCCATGAGGAGGCAAATAAATGCCCTCATGTGGCTATTTCGGGCTTTGTCCAACAAACTACCACCCTGTATCTGTGACCTGTTTGAACGTTCAAAGGGTGCCTATGGACTAAGGAACTCCTCCTTTGTCCTTCTTAAGCTACCACAAACAAGGACATGTCTTGGCTCAGCTGCGATTAGCTCCTTTTTACCAGTGCTTTGGAATAACATGCAAAAATTACTTAAAATCTCTCTGCAGCCCAGCCATTTTATATTTAGGGGGCTGCTCTATAGAGGCCTGAAAACGGCGTGTGATTGTTTCAGGTAAAGCCTTACCCCACTCAACTGAGTCCCTTAATCTCTGTAATCCTGGGCTGCCTACTTTCCCGTGTCGGCCAGCATCCCTTTAGGGCAGCCATCTCCCCCCACCTCCCTCTTCTCATCAGTTAGCTTTGCACGGGGCCTCGTTCTATTAGGCTGCCCTATTTCCCTCCTCTACTATGTCTGATACCCTTTCTTCCCATTGCCCTTCTCTATGTCCCTTCTCCCTCTCCTCACTTGTACTCTACAAGCTACAACCTGTATATGCTGCACTTTAAATGCCTGTATTTGCACTTGCTTTACATGTCTGATTCGTCCAAGTACTGAGTGTGTATATTGTAACTGCCTGTACCGATGTCTACTTTTGTAGGAAGTGTTGTGTACTGTAAGCAAGTGTCTGTGTCCAGGACCATCTTGAAAATGAGCTTGCTCAATGATGTAACTGCCTGGTTAAAGTTTGATTGATTGATTGATTGGTCAGTCGATGAAGACTGAACCAACTGCGTGCCCGCTGTCCAAGGCGTCATATCCTATGGGTTCCTCCCATACTGTTGTGACTGTATTATTTTTACTGTCTTGTCGCTGATGTTATCACTGTATTATTTTTTTGTACTCTCCCGGGTCGTGCCTGAAAATAGGCAGGACTGTTGCCTAGTGCACTTACCCGGTTACCAAAAGCTAATAAATAAAATATAGGTGGGATGAGTAGTCCACTAGTGCGGTGAGTGTGGAGTGCTTTTTTTTCGGAAGCCATGCTGCTGTGAGCAGAGTAGATCATGTTTATCTAGGTATTCCGTAAGTTGCTCTGAGACCATTCTTTTGAGTACTTTAGATAGGGGAGGGAGGATGGAGATGGGTCTGCAGTTGGATGTTTGTGTCTTGTCCCCTGCTTTAAAGACAGGTGTGACGTTTGCTGACTTCCATAAATCTGGGAACACTCCCAATTTTGGAGAGGCATTGAACACCATGGTAAGAGGATCAGAGAGTTCATTGAGAGCAAGACCAGACAGCTTTATGTCAAGCGTATCCGCTCCCATCCTGGTCTTGCCAAGGACCCCTTTAGTGTGTGTAATTGTTTTGACCTTGGTGACACATCTAAAGTGAAATGGTGGTACCTCCTTTCTTAATGGGTCTGGAGGGGCATTTTGTTGTCGTTGTGCTTGCTTATCCATTAGTCACAGGGGAGTACACTTGAGAGGGCTGTGAAGGCTCTGTTGAGCTCATTGGCAATATCGATGGGTTCCTGCAAGGACCCCATTGTGGTAACAAGAAGGTCAGGGGGAGCCTTAGTGGCTTTGCCAGTCAGGGATTTCAGGGTCCCCCTAAAGTCTCTGCCAGAGCCCCATGTTTTGTAAAGTAGATCCTTGTAGTAGGAGGCTTTGGCCTGTTGAATGAGTTTGGTGCAAGCATTTCTGTCCTCCTTGTAGGTGTTTATTGCTGCAGGTGTTCCAGTTGCCTTTGCTATATGCCAAAGATTGTCTCTGTTCCACATGAGTCCAATTAGGGCTTTGGAAAGCCAAGGTTTTGTGGTTCCCCTAATTATTTTAATTCTATATGGTGCAAAAATATTGCCAGCTCAGTTGAAGACCATTATGAAGTAAAGAGCCTCATTGCCATCCATATCCCCTGCCAGTGGAGACCAATCCATATGTGACACGTACATCTTAAAGTGCTTGAGTAGCCCTGGCCTCAAACATCGGTTTTTGCATACCTTGGGTGGGCTTTTTGCAAAGTTGTTTGACCAGGTACACTTCACAGGGGAGTGGTCACTGAGGCTGTCTGGCAGGACAGCATCAGTTGTATGCTCAGGATGAGTGGTCAGGAGCCAGTCTGAGAGAACTGCTTCCTGTTTTATAGTTCATCCTGGTGTCTGTCATGACCATCTGCGTTAGGAAAAGAGTGGTTATTAGATCCTTGAGTTTGGCATCCTTCTGTGAGTGCCAGTTAATGTTGAAGTCACCAACAATTATCTTCTCCCATTGGTTCCCTAGCTGCTCTTGGTTTGCTATGACAAGGTTTAGCCTGGTGGATTGGTGCCCTGGCGGTATATATACTGTGGAGAGCAGCAGTACTTTATTCTGTGGTCCTATATTTAATTTGAGGTTCAGTATTTGGGCCTCTTTTGTGTTAGGACTGTGGTCAAGAACCTGTACTTTTATTCCTGTTTTGGTATATATTAAGCAACCACCGCCACGTTTTCCTATCCTATCTTGTCTGAACAAGTTGTAGCCTTCGAGGGATATGGACGCATCTGGTGTCTTGGGGGAAAGCCAGGTTTCCGTGGGTGCAGTAATGTCTGGGTTTGTTACCTGCACCCAGGCCTGGAACAGTGGGAACTTGGTGAGAAGACTGTTGATTATTTAATGAAACAATGGTGAGTAGGCCTTTTGGTTTAGGCAATCTAGTGCGAGGAGGTCCCTGGTTAGGGTGTACATTCCCTGATATTAGTAGGAGCAACAGTATTAGGGAGCGGAGAAACTGACATAGAACAACCGAGCGATGTTTCCTCGAGTGTGCCTTTAGAAATTTTATCAGCTCTGTCCCGTTGTCTTTTGAAATAATGTCCCTTAACAGCTGCTTCCGGTAAAGTTTTTTCAGATTTGCTATTACACCCTTGTCCATCGGCTGGATGATTGATGTGGTGTTACTGGGCAGGTAAAGAACCTTTATTTTCCCATCTCTGCTCACCAGTTCTTAGGCTTTTGTATGTGCAGGGCACTGATCTAGTAGAAGAATAGCCTTAGTGTCCTTACCTTTCGATTGAAGGAATCTGCATACAGAAGGTATCAATTCCTGATGGAACCACTGTCTAAAAATATCCCGGGTCATCCATGAGTTTGCACTGTAGTCGTACAAAAAAGGGAGGGAATCTCTGTTTATGTGAGGGGGAAACATCTTGGGTTCTCAAAGCGACCGATACATAGTGGTTTTAACTTATGGTCACCAGTTGCATTTGTACAAACAAGCACTGTCACCCGGTCCTTAAAGATTTTGTATCCCTTTGAGGCATCTGTCTCAGTTCGTGCAGCGAGGGTTCTGTCAGGCAAACACTTGTAGAACAACCCTGTTTCGTCAGCATTGTACAGCTGGCAAGGTTCATAATCTCCCTCTTCTAAAATGTCTATCAATTTTGGCATGCATTCAGCAGCAGCAGTATCATCTGCTGACCTCTGCTCACCTGCAGTTTTAAGTTGTCTGATGCCATTTCGACATTGGAATCGCCAGAGCCAGCCAGGAGAGGATTTGAAATTGTATTTATCACCCATAAGCTGTTTTGCCAAAGAATCAGCCTTCTCTTTAACAGTGGCACCAGAGATCGGGACACCAGCTGCATGCTGACTCTCAAACCATATTTTAACGGCTTGATCCACCTCAGCATTGCCAGCAAGCCCTCCTTCTCTAAGCAGTTGTCCGCGAAAGCCCTCAGAGACTCCTCTTGTTTACGGAAGGTGCAAATCGTTGACTTGGCAAGTGAAAATTCGGAGGCAAGTTTTGCGAGTCCCTCTCCATTTTTTAACCTTTGTACGATGGCCAGGTTAGTACTGACATCCAGTGCCTTCCTTTTTTTTTTTATCTCAGCCATGAAGTTAGGACCAGGGTTGCTGTCAAGAGCTGCAGTGTGAATGAGCTTGTATGCCCCAAAAAAGTGCATTCAATTGCTTAATAACTTAATTGCAATAATTACAAAAGTCTGAAGCTAGTTTACAGCTACTAGAGCTACAGCTACACTTGATAGCTTGATAGCTAATTAGTCAGGAATTAAAATTACAGCATGGAAAGCATACACACGGGGTATCTCATAAATAAATTGAAACCATCTTTGATCGCTAGCTCATTGCTCGTTTATGAACTGACAGTTTGTCAATTTTTAAACGAGCAGACGAAATGAATGTATTGTAGCAGGAGCCATAAATTACATTCGTTTTAAGCGGGATTCGTAATGATGAGATTCGCTATAACGAGGGACAACTGTATATGGGGCACATGCTGCAATACCTACGTACAGTGAGCAAGTCTGCTGGAGAAGTTATAAACAGAATACCTGCATCCCCTGAAAGAGAGCAACTTACATCTATAAATAAGTTATTTCACTGTCACTACATCTGTTAAGATCAGGATATGATCTTGCCGATGCTTCAGCTCGAGCCTATGCAGTCGATATTCTTCTGCGCTGCCAGGCATGGCTTAGACTTTCAGGGCTAGCACCTGATAGTCAACACAAAGTGGCTAATGCCCCCTTTTCAGGCGACCATCTTTTTGGGCCAGGACCTCAAACGATACTGGAGAGCCTACAAGCCTCAGACAGACAACTGAAAACAGTACAATACATGTACCAAAAACCATGCCCTCAGTATAATTATTCATACAAAACTGGAACTAATACCCCACGGGACACCTTTAAGGACAGAGAACAAATAACAACAAGAAATCAGCTGCCCAGGCTGCTTCTGGGCTTCAGCCCCTCATTAAAGACTGTAGACTTCTGCCCTAGTCCCCTCTTCTTGTGCTCGGGGACCTTTTGGGGCCACAAAAAGACTGAGGCCTTTTTTCACATCGGCTCGATACATCTAGCCAGTTTCTCAGGTATCCCTGTTTATAGACCATCACAACCATTCCATTGAGATGCCTTTTTGACCTGTGGTGCACTGAACGTCCTGTCCCTCCCTCGACCAGGTCCATCCACTATTAACTCACATGCTGAGACTCAATCCCACTACGGACCATATTCTTCTCCTCTCCTTTTCTGCTATTCGCAGCTTTCCCTTGATCATGAACAAAGATCGTATCAAAAAGGGTGAGTACATGTACAGAGATATCCTATGTTTTTCTGATGTTCTAGTTATTTCCCTGAACAATGTTAACTTCACCAATCCTGTATGTGGTAAATTGTTGATCTCATTTGTCCTCCTGTATCCTCAAAAAAAAAAAAAAAAACTGTACACTGTTTCTCTGTACCAAGTTGTTATCACTGTATTGTCCTCTCTGTGACGAGGTACATTTGTAAACGAGCCTCTGGCTCAAAGGTTGTAAACTGATGCTTAATAAATAAAATAAATAAAATAAGAGATGATATGTTTTTAAATGAAAACTGGTGGCAATTACCAGGGCTGCAGAAAAGCCTGATTAAAACAACCTTCATAATTTAAAATGACTGCAACTTACCTTTAATTAGTTATTTCTTGTTGAAATATTGGTCCTGGATGGCCATGTCCAAAGTGCCACCGCACCGGAAGACGGAATGACACCCTGGCATGCTGTCCTGTTCCGGAATGCTTGTAAAAATGACGAGCAAGGCACATTTAAACGGAATAAAAACAAATACTGCGCATGACCGAACTTGGAGCTTCGAATTTAATATCAAATTTAAGAGCCAACTTGAAGACTTCCGACAAGCTTTAAAGGAGAAAGGGACATGCCAGTAAGTGTGGATGAACAACATATACCACTCCTAGAACTACTGTTACAGGTGAGTAACCTGTTTTTCCTGACTTATGGGGACTTGGGGAAAAGGCAATCCAGTGTCAAAAAGGTCTATTTCTCGATGGATGTCCAGTGTATCCAGTTCTGTCCCACTAAAGCGGGTAGGGAGCCCCCAACAGGGTTGAGAGCTCACTCTATAAGAGGGACAGCTGTTACCTTAGCAGCTGCCAGGGATGTTCCACTGGTTAACATTTGTAAAGTAGCTACCTGGAAGACAGTACACACCTTTACAAGGCACTACAACCTGAGTATTCAATCCAGACATGATGCTAGGTTTGGCACAACAGTCTTGCAAAGTCTGTTCCCAATATAAAGTTCTGTACCCACCTCCAAAGATGTTGCTTGGTAGTCTGCAGAAAGTTATGAATACCTGAATATTACTTGGGTTAGAAGAAAAAATTACCATAATAATCTTGTTTCTTCCCAGTGATACTCAGGTATTCATAACTTCCCACCCTGCCTCCCCTTCCAGAACCTTTAGCCTCTGCACTCCTGCATGCTGTGCTATCAGAGATATATACATACCACTTTAGAGTACAGTTCTGGCAAACGGTTCACATGTGTTTTTCCCCCCTCTTTTTTCAGATGATTCTGACATTTTGGGGGTCCTTGTTGTGTTTCTCCATCCAGTTGGAGGGTTTTTCATTAAGGGGTTTATGGGTTTTATATTCTTTATCTCAAATTATACTGATAATTAATACTTTCAGTATTATGGTTCCAAAGGCCTGCCTTTCCAGGCTTCTAGGAAATCTGAGGAGTTTAGAACACTGGCAGTTAGTATAGGGCAGCATTTGAAAAGTTGTAGCGTGCAAAGAATTGCATCATTTGCATGTGTTCTGTTCACTCCGGGCAGTCCTACCTAGAAGGCTTGATAGCTGCAGAAAGTTATGAATACCTGAGTGTCACTGGGAAGAAGCAAGATTATTATGGTAAGTGTTTTTTTTTTTTATTGTTCCATCTATACAGGCCTTTCAGTAACCTTGATGGGTGTTTCTGCTTTACATTCTGGTGTTAAGTGCCATTTTAGAACAGTATGATGTAGTTTATGTCCCTCAGCCACAGAGTTCTGTAGTAGAACATGGATGCATTGTGCCAGCAATAGAAGAGCAGAACAGGGTCATAACCTACATCATAGTTCTAAAATGGTTCTTACCAGCAGAATATAAATAGGAAATGCCCACTAGGATAACTAAAAAACGTTTTAGTGTCAAGATCGTGCATCCTTAATAGTGCGCATCATTATGTCGCATACACAATCATAGAAACATAGAATTTGACGGCAGATAAGGACCGCTTGGCCCAACCAGTCTGCCCATTTCCCTACCCAATGGATAAGCTGCAGATCCGAGTTAACCAGCAGCCTGCTTCTTCCTAACCAGATTGCCTTATGACTGTCCATACATAGCGGATTTCCACCACTGTTTTGACACCACAGCCGCCTCCGGAAGGCCGTTCTACGCATCCACAACCCTCTCTGTGAAAAAATACTTCCTTACATTACCTCTGAAACGTCCCCCCTCCATCTTCAAATTGTGCCCCTTGTTCTTGCACGCCTCTTTTTCTGAAAGATGCTACCCTCTTGGACTTTGTTGATTCCCTTGAGGTACTTGAAAGTTTCTATCATGTCCCCCCTCTCCCTCCTTTCCTCAAGGCTATACATATTAAGCTCCTTAAGTCTCTCTTCATATGTCTTCCGGTGCAGACCCTGCACCATTTTAGTTGCCCTCCTCTGGACAGCTTCCATCCTGTCTGTCTTTGCGGAGATTGGGTCTCCAGAACTGCACGCAGTACTCCAGATGGGGTCTCACCAGCTGTCTTTACAGAGGGATAAAAACTTTCTGTTTTCTACTGGTGATGCCTCTCCTTATGCACCTCAGTATCCCCCCAGCCCTCCTTACTGCCCTCTCACATTGCTTGCCCACCTTTAGGTCATCTGATATGACTACCCCCCAGGTCCCTTTCCATTTTTGTTGTTAGTATCTCACCCCCCATTGTGTACTCTTCCCCTGGGTTTTTGTTTCACAGGTGTATTACCTTGCACTTCTTAGCATTAAATCTAAGCTGCCATACATTTGAGCATTCCTCTAACCTTGCCAAGTCCCTTCTCATCCTTTCCACCCCACCTTGTGCATCAACTCTGTTGCAGATCTTTGTGTCATCTGCAAAAAGACATACTTTTCCTTCCAGTCCCTCTGCAATGTCACTTATAAAGACATTGAAGAGGACCGGTCCTAATACTGAACCCGGCGGTACCCCACTAGTAACCCCCCTTTCTTCAGAGTGGACTCCATTTACTGTTACCCTCTGAGTCCTATTCTCTAGCCAGTTCTTTACCCAGGCTATTATCTTGGGACCCACTCCCAGGCTGGCTAACTTGTATATTAATCTTTTGTGTGTGACTGTGTCAAATGCCTTGCTAAAGTCTAGGTAGGCCATGTCCACAGCCCCTCCCTGATCTACTACTTTGGTCACCCAGTCGAAGAACTCTATTAGATTCATCTGGCATGACCTTCCTGCTGTGAATCCATGCTGCCTTGGGTCCTGTGCCCCTCTGGCCTCTACTGTAGGTACTTGACAATTCTTTCCTTCAGAAGTGATTCCATCATTTTCCCTATCACTGAGGTTAAACTAACAGGTCTGTAGTTTTCTGCTTCTGCCCTGCTCCCACTTTTGTGAAGTGGAATCACATCTGCCCTCCTCCAGTCCTCAGGTACCACTCCATCCTCCCATGATTTGTTAAAGAGGGTAGTCGGTGGTGTCACTAGTTTCACCCTTAGTTCTTTTAGAATTCTAGGATGAATCCCATCAGGCCCCACTGCTTTGTCCACCTTCAGTTTTAAGAGTTCTTTCAGAACCCTTTCTTTTGTAAATGGGCTGGTATCAACTCCTGTATCCAGAATGTTTCTGTTGTTTGGTTTAGGTACCTCCCCCCTCTTCATTTGTAAATACTGAGCAAAAATATTTGTTTAGTATCTCTGCCTTTTCACAGTCACCCTCTGCCCACCCCCTCCCCTTTATTAAGCCTTCTTTATAATCGCGTTGTCCAGTTTTAGCGCTAGAGCACTGCAGCGCGATCTACAGTAGCGTTATATATGTTTGCCTTATCCTACTTACTGTGAAATCTGGTACAGAGACGGCGCCATTGAACCTGAGGTACTCCTGTGTTTCGGGGACTAATGTCCATGTGCACACGCGGCTGTACTACACAGTAATGCTTCCCCCCCAAAATCTCTGTCCCATCCCATTCCATCCCGTTTCCACTCCCACTCTGTATGCACTGCAGTCGAATCAAGAAGGACAATGCAGTTCAGATGTAGGTAGCCTTTATTTATACTTGCGTTCAAAAACTAGAAGGCACCAAATTCATTGTAGCGCCTTCACCACACCTCAAAAACAGTGTCAGAAGTGTCCAATTCAGAAGTCCATGTGATGTACTAAGTCTTAGTCTAAGGGCCAGTGTTACTGCTCACAGCATGAGGCAATCATAATCGCTCTTAACTATACCAAGACAGTTTATAAAAGTCTGTGTGATTTTACTTATTTTACTGTTCGTCATCTGTTCAGGCCTGTAGTTGAAAATTATGAGCTATACCTCGCAGATACTCAGTTTTTGGGCGCACTTCAAATTCTGATACGATTGCAGCAATGCACTTTGCCGTGTCCTTGTACTTCATTTTGGTTTCGGTAGCAGCAGTTACTGCAATGAGCTGCTCCATCAGCACGGTGCTGAAATGTTGCTCTTCTTTAAGGCACAGCAGGAACTTCCATATTGAGGGGTGATGGGCCCCAACAAAATGATTAAATTTGTGGTGCCAAGCCTCTACTGAGTTGTGCGAGGTATGCCTTGCTCAACAGCATCAAAGCAGTTCCACATATTTATTTCAAACATTGGTCTCCTGCGTTTCCCCCTTGCCAAAGGGTGCCCCAACCATGTATCTTCCAAGTAGTCCATAATAGGTGTCAGAAGCTCACCGTTTGTTTGGAAAAACTCTGTAGAATTTAGCTCTTCAAAAGAACTAATTACTTTGTGTGCAGGAACATATGCCAGCGCTGGCATGAGGTGCAAGTGTAATGCAAAACTGGGGTCTGAGATATACTTTTCGCTAGTATGATTGGCACATGTGAAAAAAGCACCCACGAATTTTTGCAGACGGAAATGCATTTTTAAATGCTTTAATAGCAGCATATTCATAGTCCAGCATTATGGTATGTGGTCGCAAAGTAGGGCAAAGGCTGAGAAGTTCTGAAAACACCCTGGTATATGACACTGCGGTTCTGTTTGCCATAAGAATGTACAGCAAGGGGACAACAGTGTTACGGATAGCATGAATCCTGTACAGTTGTTGGAATATGTTGGGGCAGCACTTGAAGGTGCCGTCGGCAAACCAGTGCTTAGTTTTCTAGGTGTTGTAAGTTCTGTGTAGTTGAGAAGATGAGTATTCTGTCTTACATCGGTCCTGAATTGTGTAAAAGGAATTTGTCATTTTGCATGGTAACACACAAGTCAGCGGTGAGTACCAGAGATGCCAGAATCACATGGTTCTGGCGGTGGGCAAGCAGCAGCCCTGTGAGTTCTCCGGACCTTTTTTTTTTTTATATTAGTGACATTGCTGGGAGCTGGGATACGACAGAGGGGCACAATTCAGCAACTATCTGGTGCATCATCTCTCTACTTTTTGCTGCCCTTCCCTTCACCCCTGCCACTGCTTCTTTTACAGAAACCACTGCAGGATCGGTGACATGGTTGTGTTCACCAGTCTTCTTATCTCACCATTTAAGTGCAACCTAGCAGTACAATGGCCTTTGTCATAGTCTAGGCACTTGTAGTAAGCCTTTAAAGGTGTAGCTTTCTCTCAGCAGTAGAGGAACCCATGTAGAAGGCGTGAGTTCACTGCCCTTCTGGCTTCTCACAAAACGCACGGACTCTGATTCTGACATGGTAAGCAGTATTGGGGGGGTCCAATGGGGTGCTTCATTATATACTGTATTTGTCCCATTAATGTAAACTGTACAGGCATTGACTGCTGGATGGCAGCACCACACTATTCTTTACTGCAGCATTTTGACTACGTGCTATTTGTGTATGCGCTAAGATGTATGGGCTATAATTACCCTCGCTATTTCAGTTGTGCTATTTTGACTACATACCCTTAAAAGCCTAGATAAGCTAGAGCAATAACAGAATTTGAACCAGTATTTTAAAAAAATAGCTTCTACTGGGGAAAAAAATGACTCTGATTAAGCACAGTTCTCCTTTAAGCTGTGTTTTTTTTTTTAAATTAAATAATTCCTTGCTCCTTAATCGAGGTTGCGCTCACCACCAACAGCTTACATGCTGCTTTGTTGGATTCCTCAGTGTTGGTAGCCAGACTTTTTCCACCGACCATCTCTGGGACTTACCAATGAACTCCCACAACTTGCCTCTTGTGGTGGGTTTGGAGGGGGGACTTGCCTTCCTCCCCCCCCCCGAAGCAGGATCCAGTGAGGTGCACCTGAAGGAGGGCCACCCTTCTTGCTGCTCTGGCATAGATTCTTTCCTCAGTTTTTCTTTGCCCCCAGAGGTGTTGAGATGCAGTGATGCAGAGTGTCTTGCTGATGTCCTACACCCTTCTGGGCCGACCGACTGACTTCTTACGCTTGTCTGGACCTCCAGACCACATTAAGTCCAGAATGACCATCGTTGCCTAAACCAGGATGTGACACCTCTCACTGCTAGACACAGAAGTGTGCTGTGGCCTTGTTGTGTAACTGCCTCTGGCACATTATAAAGTATTTATTTTTGTATTAAGATGGCAGGATTCATTTATTTATTTTTTTTTCCCCTCCCCTCCCATTAGCCTCCGGAAAGAAGCAGGTGTGGATGACTGAAGCTGGGGACGTCTGCTGACTGTAGCTCTAAATAATTCAGCACTGGATGGTATAAGTGGAATTTGTTTTTAAATTCAGATATTACTTCCCAACAACAAGAGTCACCAGAGTTTGCTGTTTTTCTTCATCTGTGCCATAATACAGCAAGATTCTGGCCAGAGACGGCTGCATGGTGTGTTACAAGATACAAGTGGCCTGATTACCTACAGATGTCTCATTCTGTGAAGGACAGAGGGGAGATCATCCTGCACTCTCTTTTTGTGGTATTTATATGACTTGGCTAATGTCCTGAACCTGTTATGCCCAGGTGGTCTGGAACCAGATTCTCTCCACTATCTACTAAATGCCATGGTGTGTAGTTTTCAAACACTGATCAGCTTCTTGTTAAACACAAATTGCCATATACTGTAGGTATTAATATTTCTGGATTTGTTTCTGTGGTGCACCTTATTACCCCACCCCTACCCAACCCACCAGAAGAAAATTCCAACCTTGAATTTTTGGCTATACTTTCTGCCCTAGGCTCAAAGGCCAGAACCCAGCTACTTTGTGCCTCTTTCTACAGGTTTCGACCCTGTATGAATCCTGGCACTCCAGTGCCCCCCCCCATGGTGGTGTCCTCTGCGTTGCTCCCCAAGAGGCAGGGTGATGTGGAGTTCTTGTGGATTGGGACTTGTTTTGTAACAGGAGGGTAAAACTTCTACAGCTTCTCTTAGTTGGATGTTACTACCAGTCCTGTTTTACAGCAGGGCAGTGCTGATGTGCCACGACAAACCTAGATTTACTGGAGTCCTGTCTAGTGACTGGAAATAAACACCAGTCTTTTCGGCATCTTGGTTGAGTAGGAAAGGCCTGATTTGTACGTTTTCCCAGTTTATCTACTTGGGATAGACCAGCTAAGATGTGGCATCTCATTTCCTGTGGGGGTCTTGCTTCTACCCATTTCCCCAACTAGGTGGACTGGAGCAGTGGGACGTTAAGTGACTTGTCCAAGGTCCCACAGAGTGAACACTTGGCTCTAGTGGGGTTTGAACCTTTGATCTCCACGTTCCCATTCTGGTACTCTAACCGCTGGACCATACTTCCTTGCACTTAACAAGCTTTGTTTTTGGTTGTGTGATGTGAAAACTGGTCATGTACTCTCTGCAGCTAGGGTACTGGAAAATAGTTGTGGGATTCTGATAAGACTGACTCCTACCGATTAGTCAAACTTCCATGCATTGAACTGTTAACAGCAAATGGAATGACGACAAAAGGCTGGCCATTCCTGTCAAGCAGTAAAGCAAGGGGACTCTTGAATGTGCACTCTGAAGTCCAAAGGTTCAAAAAGAAACCTTCCTCACAATCATAAGTATTCTGTCTTGTTCAGAAATTTTGCAGCTAGAGGATCCTGTTTCAGTCATCGGGTTTGGGGGCGGCTATCTCCTGCTGTAACTACACAACTTTGTGAGTGATACTAATACCTGAAACTTGTTTGTCATGTACTGTAAGTGCACAACTCTGTGTGGGGGATGCTCTTGACTGAAACGTGTTTGTCGCAGCTGCACAAATTTTGAGAATAATAGCCAATAGGCTACTTAAAGACATGTGGCTACTGTTAGACAGCCATGGCCTTAATTTCCATAATCATGCCACTGCCTTTTAAAAAAATGTAAGGAACAATAAGAAATATGTGGACCTTATACTGGTCTCACATTTCCTCTCTTTGATCTGCTTTGCTTGCCCCCCTTTGGATTTTTATTACCCCCTTAGTTGGTTGTTTAATTTCAGTGTCGCTGTTCCACATTTTTGGGTCAACAGCACGAATGGAGGAATTGATGATACAGTCATAGAAGTCGGAGAGAGCTGGAAATGGACAGCAGTAGTCAGTGAGGAGGGAAGATTGGTAAAAGGCATGGAAACATTTATTAATAAATGTGAATTTTTTTAACTAGTTTGCCAAATTGTATCTCGAGAGAGGAATGCTATTGACAGGCGGAAATGAAAAGAATGATTTTAGAAGTCGCCCATCTCCTTCAAAAGTTGAGTCTGTTCAGCTGCCTGTACTGAAGTGTTTTTGACTCCTGCAGTTTTTCTACATAAATGTGGCTAAATATGTCTTAATAGTATTGGGGCAATGTAAATTTTAGCCGGAGTTGTTTGCCTGAAGCACTGTATGTCTGTTTATGTGTGGCAATAAAGTGTTTTTCTAGAAACCTGGCATGATGTTTAGTAGTGTTGTCTAATTTTCATTTTCCAGGGTTTACTTAAGTAATAAGACGACTGGGTGTGATAACGACACTCCTAGGGGCGTAGTTAGGCACAAGGCTGAAGGCCGGGTGCCGTTCTTCCCTAGGAGTGCGGTTATCACACCGTAATGCACAACCCTGGAGTATCTTATTGCACTTACAAAATGGCCCTTTATTTTTAGAAGCAGTTTTTTATTTTGAAACACTTTTTTAAATAAGTAAAAATGTAAGTGAATCTGTGCTTTTAACGTAAAATAGTCCTTCCGCCTATTGGTGCTAGATTAAAGTAGTGTTATATATGTGCCTCCCTGCCCACTGAAGCTTCATATTCCCCTGCCAGCCACGATTCACAAATGCTGTTTTCCTCATTCTAAGTGTGACACGTAGCCCCCTTACTTTATTCCATTCTCCTCACTCTGTAGACAAAACTAAAAGAAAGCCACAACAGAGGCTTCTCAGTTCCCCAGTGCTGCAAGCATGAGTGTAGTTCAAAACTGCCACACTCACTGACAGCATCATGAACTGCTCACTCTGCCCTAAAAGATAAACAGTAGGGTGAGACATTTACCACCGTTTCTCTTTGTTTATGTAGTGTTATTGCTTACTTTCTTCATTCTGTTTTTTTTCCTGTGTTTTCCCACATCCAAGAAATGGAATGTTTACCATGGAATACAGGGATTCAAAATTCTGCTCAGTTCTACTAGCAGACTGTTCCTCTACTAACATACTGTACATACAGACAACAAAGGCCTGTTTTAGTCAAGTCAAATTTATTTCTTTTGTGCTTTTCAAATGCCAAAGCGCAGATACATAAAAACATAACATTAGTATAAATAGAAATGAAAATAAACACAGATAAAAAATTAGCATAGTTTAATCAAAGGCCGAAACAAACAGAAAACTCTTCAAAGCAGTTTTAAAAGATTCTGTGGATGGGCACTCCCTAATCTGACGAGGTAGAGAATTCCACAGGGTTAGAGCCACAAAAGAAAAAGCTCTGGCCCCAGAAGATTGAAGACGAACCCTGGGTATCTCTAGCAATCCCTCGTCGGAGGAACGGAGTGAACGGAGAGGGTGGTAGGGCCGAAGGAGATCTTGCAAGTAGCCCCAGTCCATGTCCGTGTAGGGTCTTATAGGTCAGCAATGTGACCTTAAAGGTGATCCTTCAGTGCACCGGCAGCCAGTGCAGTTCGCGGAGAACAGGTGTGATATGGCAAGATCTTGATAGCCCAGTCAACAACCTGGCTGCCGCGTTCTGCACCAGCTGTAGGCTGCAGAGGTCCACCCCCAGCAACCCTAGATATAGAGCATTGCAGTAATCCAAATGCGAGGAAACAAAGGCGTGGACCAGTACAGGAAGGTCATTGTTAGGAACAAGGTGCTTTATCCGGCCTATATTCCTCAGATGGTAAAACAAGGACTTGACAACGGCTGACACCTCAGACTTAAGTGTCAGTTCGTAGTCAAGTATTACGCCCAGATCAAGTACCTGTTCAGAGGGTCTCAACTGGTCCCCCCCCCCCCAGCACAAGGCCAGGGAGGAATCCAGGAGTCAACCTGTCTACCCGATGACTGGGGTCCACCACCAGCACCTCAGTCTTGTCCGGATTCAGCCTCAACCAGTTGGCACTCATCCAGTCCTGAATTTTGGCGAGGCAGTTGTTAAATACTGAGAGTATGTCATTTTGTTCGGGCACAAAGGACATATAGAGCTGAGTATTATCTGCATAGCAGTGAAAACTTGGCCCATAATGCCTAATAATGTCTCCTAGTGGCAGCATATACACCGTGAACAACATGGGAGAAAGCACAGAACCCTGCGGTACCCCACAGGGCAGCACAAAGGGAGCAGAGGAAAAAATTCCCGATACTACCCTCTGAGACCTGCCCGTGAGGAATGAATGAAACCATCTGAGGACTGTCCCAGACAGTCCGCAGATAAGCCGCAGGCGTTCCAACAATATCCCATGGTCAGTGGTGTCAAATGCTGCAGAGAGATCCTAGATCAAATGGCTCCTCCAACCTCTCGCGATCAGGAGATCATTAAGTACCCGAACCAATGCCGTCTCAGTACTATGCCTCTTCCTGAAACCGGATGGGAGAGGATCATAGATTCCATGGGTGGTAAGAAAGTTATCGAGCTGCAGCGCAACCACTTTCTCAATAACCTTACCCAAAAAGGGCAGGTTAGAGATCGGTCTGTAGTTTGCGAGACAGTCTGGGTCAAGGGAAGATTTCTTTAAAAGGGGTGTCACAACAGCCACTTTCAAGGACTCCGGGAGCACCCCTTGATCCAGTGATCAACAGATGATCTCAGCAAGGACTGGCCCGATCACCTCCACGCAACCCATAAGAAGATGCGTGGGGTCAGGATCCAAACTGCAGTAGGTCGGCCGCAAGCTCTGAACGAACTTCATGAGATCCATGATCACCAGCCGGTCGAAGTACGTCCAGACAGACCGAGGGCTTGTAACCACACATCGATCTCCGCAATGCTCATTTGAACATGTTCTGTGGATGTCCGACCTGATCGTAGACACCTTGTCAAAGAACTGAGCAAACTCCTCACACTTTGATTGTGAAAAAGCTCTCCGGCCCTGTAGACAGGTTGGACTGCACAGCCTCTCCACAGTCTGGAAGAGCTGAGCTGGTCGATTCCTTAATGCAGCAATCTCCTTGGACAAGAATTCTGCCTTCTTATGTGAGATTTCTGATTGATAACCCAAATAATGGGTGATCAATTTAAGTCTGTCACTTTCAAGGCTGGACTTCCACCAGCAGCGCTCCAATCTTTGCCCCACTCTCCTCAACTCCCTCAATGTCCCATCAAACCATGGGGACCGAGGACGGAGGGAGAGGGGGCGAACAGGGACAGGAGCTATAGAATCCAGAGCCTCCAGCACCATATTATTATAGTGCTCTACCAAGGCATCTGGTTCCAAGCACTCCAAAGGCCAACTCGATAGATCCAACACCGCCATCAGACCTTCCGGGGTAATGCCCCTTAAAGGGCGGTATTGGGTCATCTTCACAGGGGTCGGCCTCATGGGGGGGCCGTAAAATTGAACCTTACAGAGTGGTGGTCAGACCACCCCACTGGTTCCACCACCAGTCCGGTGATCTCCATCCCCAGGGTAAACACTAGATCCAGCGAGTGACCCTGAGAGTGGGTAGCGGCGGTAACTACCTGGGTGAAGCCCAACAAATTCATGAGTTGGAGGAAGTTTTGACCAAGTGCGAGAGTTCATCATTGATCCAGGCATTGAAGTCACCCAGGACCAACCACCTGGAGGGCTCCAACACCAGGTCGACAATGAAGTCCGCTACTTCCTGCAGAAAAACTTTCTCATCACCGGGTGGATGGTAGATGAGTAGGATTCTGCAGCCCACACCTGCTTCCATAATACACTCAAAGGATCTAAGGGATACCACTGGAACCTCCACAAGGTCTAATTTTGATCTAAAACACATAGTGATCCCCCCCCGCATGATCCAGCCTTGGACGGTGCATCACCGAGTACCCAGCCGGAATAGCTGACGCCAAAATGGGGCCAGCATTCTCATCCAGCCAGGTCTCGGTGATGCAAGCCAGGTCAGATGACTCAACAAGATCAGCAATAATAGCTGTCTTGTTTTTTGTAGACCTAGCATTGCATAACACCGTCTGGGTTGGATGAGAGGCCTTGGAGGAGCGAGCAACTTGTCCATCATCAATGGAGCCCTTGGGTATGGGAACCAGGCATCGTAAACCCCTATCCCGGACCCATTTCACCCCAGGGCATCTCCCTAACCTCACTGTCCCTATCCACTCCTCCCCGCCTCCCCCTCTGCCTTCTCCGAACAATTCCCAAGGCCCAGCAACGCAGGGCTGTAAAGGGGGGTTACTGAAGGGGCGCAGATCCCTCAGCCTAGAGGGAGAATAGCACCTGCCCACAGAAACTCTGCCCCAACACATGCTAAAGATATGCCTAGAACCAGTCAGCAGGAATTAAACACAAACCACTACAACTTTTAACAATAAATAATAAAAAAGAAAGAACCCCCCCACCCAATCCCAAAACCATAAAATACAAAAGTCCAACCACAAATCAACCCAAAAGCCCTAAAAACGATTCAGAGGAGATGATAAAACCAGGCCATTAAGCAAAAAGTTCATTGATAAGACCATGCAGGCTATAGTCAAACTAAACGTGAAACAACTATCTTCGGACCTCGGGTCCTCTCACAACCAGGGACTGATAACTTCAATGGGGACTCTCACTCCCAGTAATGATGAAAAGTAACTAGACCAAAACTTTTGAATAACCCTTCAACCCTCTCATGGTAAAGGGGTAGTGCAAAATAACCAGAATAAGGTGAATTGTCTGACCATAATCCAGGAATACAAGAAACCCTTCTTGCTAGCAGCACAAACTAAACCGCACAGCTCCACTTTTCACATGCTTCGCATGCCAGTCTCGAAATCCCCAACCAGAGGCCAGATAGAAGGAAACACGGCCCTCACCATGAAATTCCGTGCGGTTGACCCAACGGTCAGCCCCGAGGAGAGAGTGGAGGACACCTGGCCCAAACACCAGCTACCCAACAAAATCGTGTCGGGGGAACCCCGTGTGGCTGCGTGTCCCATGACCAGGCCCACCCAAAGGGTCGAGACAGGAGTACAGATTCGCAGAGAAGGGAGAAAGTCAATTTCCAATTATCCAACAGTCTTACTACATCCAATAAGTCTTACTGCACCCAAAGCACTTTAATCCACAGCAATAGGATTCCTTCCGCAATCAATCCTCGGTCCTCTTCCACAGTCCGTCTGCAGTGGCGCGAGCGCCACTCAGAAGAGAAATAGGAATAAGTTTGTAACGTTTTAAAAAGCAGGTAATCTGGAAACTTATAAAACGGGGGTAACAGATCAAAAACTATTGTTTAAAGTATCTGAGACTACAGACTGATTTTAGAAGAAGCTTTAGAGTATTAAATGAGAAAGTATTTATTCTAAATATATTGTTGATTGTTTGTTTGCATTATCTCTGATAGTAATTAGCGATAGAGGAGTTACTCCTGAGAGTATATTATTAGTTAAGCTTACCATAATTGCTAAACATATCTTAATAAACACTTATATAGCAGTATATGGTAATCTTAAATAAGATGTTTAATGCTTAAATAAGTCTCCAGTTTGGGGTTTAGATTTTGGTAACATTGACTTACGTAAGGTACTGTTGCCTAAATAAAAATTTTAATGTTCTGATTGTGTTTTACTTTTATAAACAGGCATCTATAGATTATTTCCTTTGTATCTGGACACAGCTGTAAAATGAAAAAGATGTCATCTAAGATGATGGGGTTGATAGTGGGTTTGGTCTGTGTCGTTCAGCTATTTGTTATCATGAGAACTGATGTTTTGATGAAAAGATCAAGTGCTCATGTAAATAGTTCTAATAATATCAAGTTACAAACAGCTAAGCTGACCTCACGACAAAACCCTTTCAACCTCATCAGAGAAGAACTTTGTGTTAAGGACATGGTAATCCAAACAGGGTATATCTGTTCAAGTAACCGGGCATTGTTATTGTCCTTGGCTCTCTGTGGAGATATTGAATTGAACCCAGGTTCTGTAATTAAAATGGTCTTAGATAATGCTCGAAGTATGATAAATAAAATGGACTATTTTAGATCATGGGTAGAACATGAAGAGCCAGACATAATAATGTTAACAGAAACCTGGTTTAAAAAGGGAATTGAATATAAAGAAATAGAATTAAGGGACTTATACCACTTTAGGAAGGATCGAGAACACGGGGGAGTTTTGGTGTACATAAATCATTCAATTGGTAACTCCAAAATTTTGTTCTCTAGGTCAGTTGAGGCATTGAATGCCTGTTAATTGAGATACAAGAATTAAAATTGGCTATTGGAGTAGTTACTCTCCACCTAAAATAAACCTATCCATTTGACAAATTTTCACGTTTAATGGAACACCTGGGTCAACTACAAGTAGTTCTGGCTGGTGAATTCAACGCAGCTTGGGGTTGTCCCAGAGGTCAAAAGTTGGAAAATCAATGAGCTGTTTAAACCTGATACAAATTATAGATACACCTAGAAGGAAAGGTTTCTTATTAAGTAAAGGTAATATTTTGGATTTGATGTTTGTTTCACCTGAATTGACAATCTTGGAGAAAAGTGTGTGTGCCCCCAGTTTAGGAGACCACAATATAGTTAAGTATGTATTCTCTACGATTAAAAATTCTATTCCCATAAAATCAGTACCACAAATATCTAAAAGATGTTATTTAAAATTTAATAGTTTATCATTTAGAAAGTATCTTCAGGGACTCCCTTGGTATAGGATTTTTCTTATCCCAGATTTAAATGAGGCTGTATTAGAACTTACAACAATGTTGATTAATGCTTGTGATAAATTTGCCCCATATAAAAAAGTAAATCATAGAATAAAACATTTACCATGGCTAACTGTAAAAATTAAAAAAAATGATTAGGATTAGAAATAATTATTGGAAAAAAGCAAATAAAACATTAAACAGTGAAATTTGGGAACAATACAAAAGGTTAAGGAATCAAGTAATACAGGAAATCAGGAAATCAAAAGCATGTTATTATAAACAGCGGATTAAAGAATCAACAAATCCAGGTGCTTATTGGTCTGTTATAAAAAATCTTATGAATCCAAATAGTAAACAAAGTGAAATAAAATTGAGTCAGAATGGAAAAGTGTTTGAAACAAATAAAGCTGCGGAAATTTTGAATGATTATTTCGTAAACCTCCCCAATCTGAAATTAGATCTTATAACTAAAACTAATACCTTGAATGAAGTAAAGGGTGAGAGTCCCCAAGATGAGAACCCAAATTCAGGTTTAAGAGAGTGATAAACAAAGAAGTTCTAAAAAATATAAATAGATTAAAAATAAATAAAGCAAGTGGCCCAGATAGAATAGATAATAAATTATTGAAAGAGGCTGCTATGGAATTGTCACCTATACTAAGGGACATTTTTAATTGGAGTCTAAGAGAGGGACAGTTTCCCTCTAGTTGGAAATTAGCCAAAGTGATACCAGTAGATAAGGGAGGGGATCCAAAGGATGTTTCAAATTACCATCCAATAGCCTTGTTGTCCACAGTATCCAAGTTATTTGAAAAAAATTGTCCATGATCAGTTAATGGACTACTTGGAAAAATATAATAAATTGACTCGACAACAGTATGGTTTTAGGCAGGGTAGGTCCACGGCTACTGCACTCACTGATTATTTATTTATTTTTTTTGGATCTCATACCAACCCCTCTTGGGGAAGCGAAGTCCATGGGTGCAGTATATGTGGACCTATCTAAAGCATTTGATTTAGTAAACCATAGTATTTTGATACTCATTAATGAAAATAGGGGTGGAGGAAGAAACTTGCAATTGGTTTATATCATACCTTGATAAAAGATCACAATTTGTTGTCCTAAACGGACACCAGTCAAAAATGGACTATGTAACAAGAGGGTTCCCCAGGGATCTATCCTGGGCCCCCTCCTGCTCATAGTCTATTTAAATGACTTACCAAAGAAAATTGGATATTCAAAAATTCGTCTATATGCAGACAATATGGTTTTAGTAGCAGAGGGAAAAACTACAAGTGAAGTAGAACTAAATTTACAGAGTAACTTTAGCATCATGCAAGGTCACTTTTCATCTCTGGGTTTATTAGTTAATAGTAAAAAGACACAGGTTATGTCATTTGCATTGGACTTAAAGGGAATTTTAAAATTAAATATAAAGACACGCTAAATTTTTAGAACAAACTGAAACATATAAATATTTAGGGGTACATATAGATCAATGTCTTACTTTCCAATATCATATAACAAATTTAATAAAGAAAACACATGTCAAGATTGGAGCTATGAGACGAATATCAAATTGTATGACAAGAGAAACAAGATTGATTATGATCAATCAATTAATAATGCCGGTTATTGACTATGGAAGTCATATTTACAGACATATAGCAAGAAAACATTTAAATAACTTGGATACACTTTATAATAAGCTTGCAAGATTTGTGTTGAGGTGTGATTTTTAAAACTCATCATTGCACTATGTATATGGATTTGGGTTGGATTCCATTAGACTTACGGACTAGGGGAATCTGGCTAAATCAGGTTCATAATATATTTAAAAATCAATCTTTAGATAACTTAAAAAAACAAATTACAAAAACCAAAACATGGTTTAAATTTAAGAGAAACTGGTGCTAGAGATTTAATAATACCAAAGTTAAAAAATCGATTTAGTGAAATGACCCTTCAATATCAAGTAGCTAAAATCTGGAATTGTCTTCCTCCTTTTTTACGTGAACTAACTACTGATCATGTTTTTAAAAATGGCCTGAATCACGAACTATGTTTTCGTTGTTGTTGTAATAGCTGAAATTAATGTAAATCTAAAAATGCTAACATGCCTGTTTTTGATGAGTTTGTAAAACTCTGATGTATTGTTTTGTACTTTTCTGTAACTTGTATTGTTATAAATGTATAGTTGTAATAATTTTGTATAATGTAAACAGGTAAGCCTTGTGAACAGGGATTTTCGGAACCCTAATGGCTGTATCACTGTATAAATAAAATGTTACCATACAATACCATACATATAGCTCCTCGTAATCGGTCCTCTATCCTCTTCCGCAGTCCTCGTTTCCCTTTGTAACCGGCTGACCAACCTGCCGAGCAGGAGGAGGAAGAGCTCCACATAGAAAGGCTGAGTACCAGCTTCCAAGGGCCGATGCAAAGTACTGCAGACCCACCACACTCGGAACCACAGTCAGCTCAGTGGGGAAATCTGCACAGCCTACAGCATTGCTGTGCTACGAAATTATATAAACCGTAGCGATTTTAACAGTAATACTAATTCCCCGGCGATAGTATATTAGGACCTGGTCTACCTCACTTCTTCTCTCCTACCTATTCCAAAATAAACAAAATAAAACTAAACACTAGGTAGGCAAACAAACGAAATAGAGCTAAAACGCTGGCTGGCTCACAGCAACCGCCATCTTGAATCAGATTTCAGTTTTAGAGCCAGGGACTCAATTATCTCACTTGTCAGGGAAAGCAGAAGAGATTTCCCTGATGAGCAGGTAAAGATAGGGGGATTTTTCACTGTCGGCAAAGAAACTGTTTTAATAAAAACTATAAACAATACTTAATTAAATGTTGTTTACCAGAGCATCACATATTCCTTGCATACTAACAAATTAGAAACAAGTTGTTTTATATTTAAGGTAGTTTTGAAAGTTTCTACAGTGCAAAGGTAGCAGCCATGTTTGTGATGGAAGATCAGTTTTGGTTGTAGGGAGATTGATGGAAGATGGTTCTGGTTGTGGGGGACTGATTTGCTCATTGTGTAATGTGGTTTAGGACCAGGATGACTGTGCGTATACAGAGGTTTAATGTATGGTCAGCTGATCTCTCTTGGCCAATGAGATTTCTAGATTTTTTTCTTGCCATTTTATAAATAAATTTAATCTGCACTCTTCTCTTAGCATATATGGTAATCCTAGAACTGTGTGTTTAAGCCTACTGTATGACTTCTAACAGAATGTTTGATAATGTAACAACTGCAATGTGCACCCCTGTCTGGTGTAGCCCTAGAATGGGGGTGGGCATGGCCCAAGTAACCTCCCATGGCTAGGGGTATTTCTGGCTCGCTTGGAAGTTCCTTGCATACCTCAGCTTGCTGTTATTTTGTACTCCCTAGGTTGGGATTCTGTGTGGTACCCCAGGACTCTCGGCCTCAACAGACAACAAGCACAGAGTGTCGGAGTACATCGTACTTTACTGAATAATAAACTATACATATTCACATGTGAAATCCAGAGATCTCTGTTCATTCAGCATTGGACTCCGTTTCTGCAGGCACTCACCCTCACTCTTTTGACGTGAACAGTATCGTTACATTCCAGGCTCCCAGGCTGTTTTCTCCTGACACCATTCGCAGGCTGGTCTCAGCCAAAGCTAACATCCAGACACTGCATCTTACTAGGATACATGGTGACCATGTCTCATTCCAGCAAGTACCACTTTCTGCACATTGCCATAGCTGCACTTTACACTTGAACACCTCAATTCTCCCTGCTGTTTCTTTAGTTATGTGAGCACTTATTGTGATAATCCCTCTGAGTCCTCCTTCAGTGTCTGCATTTAGATCCTCTCTCACCTCTGGTTGTCCTAATGGGAATCCCACACTTTGTGTGCTTCTTAATACTTTGATAGCTTTCTGATGTGGTTTGTGGATTTGATACAATGAAGACTTTAGCCACCATTCTCTGATCACATTACTGCAATTTCACCTGAGGATTCCAGGGTAGATTGGGAGGGGAACCTGTTACCTGCCTGTGTGGCTGCGATACCTTTGTGTCTTAGCTCAAGTGGAGTGTAGCCTGGCTAGCAGTCGCACACAGCTGTGTGCTCAGGCCCTGCCAGCCATCATGCCTTTGTAGGGCAGCGTTCCTGCCAAATGAGACAGCTACAGCTTTGACAAGGTGCTTTAACCGCCTTGGGTCATCTTGTCCCTGCTGGAGATGGAGCTCCTATCATGTCTGGCAGTCTTGTGTGCATATTTGGATGCTAAATCACTGGCATGGACACTCTGGGCACAGCCTACCCACCGTCTCTCCCCCCCCCACCACCAGTATCTCCTTAGAGGTTTTCAGAGTAATCCAGCATAGGCCACCCGGCCATTGTTTCCCTTGGGGGAGGCATGCTGGAGTTACCACACCTTCTTAGTGGTCCCACTACATACTTTCCGTCTGTGGGCAAGTAATCATGAACAGCCCCAGATCCCATGATTTGTCCCAGACCTCTGCCATTATACGTTTTTGTTTGTACTCCATTATAGCCACTAACACCTGAGGCCTTCCTGAAACTACTACCCACTGATGCCCTCAAGCTCCCTCTTTAGCAAAGCACACTTGGCCACCATCCTTCTACTTTAAACTTGTTGCACCAAGTTATTTCTTCAGGCTGATGCCAGTCAGGCTGGAGTCTGGGCATCCGTAACAAAACAACTACATCCCCCACTACTGGAAGGAGGGTGTTAGTTATTTTCAGTTTATGACCAGGTGGTAAGGCACATTAAGCTGTTTTGTAACACGGCTCTCAGTCGGGCGGCGGAAAGGAGCGCGGCGATTGGCCCAATGGCCACAGCTGACTGAAACCGAGCTGGTATTAAGCCACGCGTAACGCCCGCTCGGTCAGTACCAGCTGTGGCCATGGAGGCACGTGAGGGTAGCAGCTCGCTGGGGCAGTACCCGGAGTGGCCAGGAGGCAGAGGGTGCAGCACTGAGCAAGCAGGAGACACGCCAGAGATGCCATCGGGAGCGCGCGCCCCCCCCGCCTGCCCGCAGCTACCCAGAGAGGCTGTCCCGGCACGCCTGTCGCTCCTAACAGCCCAGCAGATCGCAGCACCTCATACCCCCCCCCAGATGCACAGCGGTGGTCCTCGGGAGCCTGCAGTACACGCCGCCCCCCTCAGCGACTATGGCAACCCTCCCCCACGTCGCAGAGCCGTCCGACTGTGTCACGACGCCAGAAGGCCAACCACGGAACGGGCTGCCCACCGCGGTGATGCCGGTGCGCGTGGGGAGCAGCAGCAGAGACGGACAGCGGCACGAGCGGTAGCAGCCCCGGTAGAGCGGCAGCAGTGATCGGGCTGAAAGCCCCAGACTGCATGGAGGCAGTCAACGGATCCGCAGCCAGTACCGCGGTCGGAGCACCGCAATCCTCCAGCAGTGCACAGGTAAAGCCTCTGTTGTGTGCCTGTAACCGAACAACAGGAGGTGCCTGCCCGTTGTGTGGAAAGGGGTGCCCCCGGAGCATACAGCTCGCCGCGGGTGGCGCTCAACGATCATGGCTGCGGAGGTGATGGCGGTAACATAGGCTCGTCGTCGCGGCGAGCCTATGTTCCGCGCAGTAATCACCTTCAGCTTCGGCTCTACCGTGATTAATGCCCGCTGGGGTGCCTCGGCATGAGCACCCCCAGCGGCATTAACGACCGTAGAGCCTCAGCTGGCGGTGATTAATGCTTACATGGAACACATCTTGAGGGGGAGTGGTTGAATGGACTTTTTTTCCTTTTTTTATTGATGGGAGAAGGTTGGCCATGACACCAGGGAAATTCCCCTACTCTGCCAGCAGGGGGCTTGACTTCCTGGGAGCAGAATGGAGGAGTCCAGTTTGGAGCCGGACAGAGGAGGAGAAAGTGCTGATGTGGCTGAGATGGAAGTAGGGGAACCGCTGTTGAAGAGGTCTCCAGTCCGGTTCTAACAGAGGAGGAGAGAGGAGGTATCGTGGATTTACCAACTAGTGCTGTTGACACTGACAGATTTGGAATGGTGGATGATTCTATACAGTTGGAAGAAGAGGAAGTGAGAATGGAGGAGGAAATAATACCTCTAGGAATACAACCAGCTTTGGCACAGAAAAGTGAGTTAGATCTTTCCTTAGAAGAAAAAAGATTGATTCTGAGGGAAGAATTAAAATTGAAAGAGTCTCAATTGGCAGCAGAGAAATCAAAGAGCAACGAAGATAAACAACTGAAGCGGTTGTCCAGTGATGCTCTGGACACCACAAAAAGCTGTGCTACTTAAGATTTTTATTCGAGGCAGTGCTCCGCTGGAACAGGAAAGCGTAGAGCCTATTCTGCCAGAGTTTATTACGTCACCTGTCGGAGATGGATGGTGAATGGTCTCCGGAGAGAGCCCTGGAAGGGGCGGGTTGGAAACTGAACCAGGCAGGAGTTTGGATCGCAGAACCAGAAATACCGCTGAGTCGGGCGGCTGCTGAGCAAACAGATGAGGTTGTACATACGCAGGCTTCCCCTATAATTTCCACAGGAGTGGGAGAACAGCGTATGGAGGACAATTCAGGTACCATTTCCTTTTCCCCTGTTACTAAAAATTCTGAGACTGCTAGACCTGCATGTACAGGACAAAATGAAGAGCCTTTTATTTTAGAGGCCTCCTCGCCTCCTGTGAGACAGGAAAGTATTGAATCAAATGGGGTTTCTGCAGATGAGCCTTTGGGAGCTTTGCCAAACCCACGGCAGACCTTTGCCAGCTTATTTAAAAAAAACTGTTGAATTAGCAAAGAGGAGAAATGCTGTGCATTTCAGATATTTAGGGGGCATGGAGTTGCCTCCCAACAGATTCTTTGTTGGGAAAGTACTGTTGAAAGAATCCTTGCAGTTTATTCCGGCTGATGTTTATGCCCTTATTCATGCAACAGGGGAGACTACCTTTGATGTTAGCTTTCGCACCCCTTATTTGCTGGAAAGATTCTGGACTAAATATGTCTTTGAAGACTAAACCCATATGGACTCTGTTCCAAGTAATACCACTGACTAAACAATCCTTCAGAGTGGTCACAGTTTTGTTCAGAAACAAAAGGAGTAAATATTAAAGACATCCTATACTAGTTGGAGAAAAAATGTGCGGTACAAGGCATCCCTGACCCCATTTTGGATGGGGAGGGGTTTTGGAATGGGGGCTGGAGGATCAAAGTAAAACTCCAGTATGAAGGAACAGATTTAAAGCCCCTACCTAATTGCTTGTATATTGGGCATGATAAGGGCTTTATTTTTTATCCAGGTCAGCCTCGCCGCTGTTTTAAATGTGGCTCGGCCAGGCACATCAGTCCTAACTGCTAAGTGCTTAAGTGTACCTTGTGTGGGGAATTGGGCCACACTAGTTTTCATTGCCAAAATACACAGAAGTGTAATCTGTGTGAGGAAGAAGGCCACTCCTTCCCTTCTTGCCCCTGGGCATCCCGTGACATGAATGATGCTGACTACACTATTTAGGATTTTTATATCCAAAGAACAAAAATAGCTTCAGGATATCTGGGTTTTACTCCTCCTCCATGTGCAACTCCTGAACCAGAGGGCCCTGCCACTAATGGGCCCGATTAAAGGGGTTCCGGTAGAGGCCACTACTTCTGGTCGGGTGACAAACCAACTGCAAGTTACTGTTTCCATGCCTAGGGAAGAGAAGGCTCCTCCATGACCCCCCCCCCTTGTTGGAGATGGATTCCAAGAAGTCAAAGTAAAGAAAGGGGAGAAGGGCCAAGGCGAGGCCCGGAGCACCTTTAGATACTATTTCACAAAACAATCCCTTTACTATTTTAGGAGAAGGGGTTTCTGAGGAAGACGTGGACTCTGATACTGTCTCCTGGGCCTCCTCCCAGGCTGAAGCTCCGTTAGAGGCAGAAGAAATGGAGGGTACGGTGGCAAGCAGAACTAGGAGGTGGCGAATGGGAGTCAGGGCCTCTAGGAATGTTCCTTGATCGAATAGAGACTTCCTTTTCCTGAAGGGACATTATGAATTGTCCATTTCCTCTCTAAACACAAATAGTGTGTTTAACCGAGAGGAAGCATTTAGCAACCTTTTCCTTATTTTCTGACCAATCATTTGATGTGTTTTTTTTTTTTTTTTAATAGGACACCACTAAGTTCCCCAGCAGAAATTTTGGTAGGCAGTAATGCATGGGCATGGGGTTCTAGTTTTTGGTCAGGAGGGATAGAAGCTTGTAATGGAGTGGGTATTTGTTTTAAGGAACCTATTAAAATCCTCCCTCATCTGGAGATCTTGCCAGGCAGAGCACTTTTGTTAGATGTTCAGATTCAAGGGCTTGATTTCCGGTTAATTAATATATATGCACCTCAGGGTAAAGCAGCTAGAATTGATCTTTTAAAACTGATTTTGCCATATCTTTATACCTCTAGAAATGTTCTGTTTGGTGGGGATTTTAATACCATTAGGTTTCTAACTGATAGGGGTTCCAGTATAACTAAATTGTACTGTGATGCAACATATCTTAACCATATATTCTAGGGACGTGGATATGTTGTTCATCCACACTGTCTGGCAGGCTCCTTGCCGCTTTAAATCTTGCTGGAAGGTCTTCAAGCTGGTTCCTCCCACCCACCCGGGTGGTAAAACTCTCGGCTCCGCCCCATGACGCCAGATCTTCCTTACCGCTTGGAAGCTCAGGTTCCCTCCTTAACGCTCTGCGTATAGACTGGATCCTAATTCTTCAGTTCGCCCAAAACTTATTCAATTTTCAAGACTTTGGTCAAATTACTCCCTCGCGGCTGCGATGGACAAATCGACTCCCGGATTTCGGCGGTGCCCATGTGGGCAGAAAATGTCCAGGACGGATCCGCACTCTACGTGCATCTACTGCCTCGGCCTAGACCATGACCCGCAGGCCTGCGAGTTATACCGTTCGTTTTCGGCCAACGTCCTGGAAGACCGCGCTGACCGGTTACAGCTTGGGCGCCCCGAGAAGGGCTACCCGCCGGTTAAGTCAAAGGAGGCCTGTTGGGCGATGACTGCGGTGGCTGGCTCGGCTGAGCAACTCGTGCAGATGATCGCCCTCGAGGAGGAGGCGGCACAGGCCGCATCATCCTCTTCCTCGGTCGCGGCATTTATCCCGCTCTCTTTGCGTTCCTCCTACTCAGCTTCTTTCAAGGAGCTTTGCCAATCCCTTTCCACGAAAGGAGAGGGGCCATCGGGACATTCTTCTTGGTCCAAAAAGAAGGACTCGAAAGGTAGGTCCCATCGTCGGCGTTCGTGGGAGCGGGAGAGGTCCCCTTCCCCGGACAGTCGACACTCGACTTCGGTCGAGGTTGCGGCTAAGGCCGCTGGCTTCACGGTGTCCCTGGCAGGTCAGCCGGCCGAGACACTCGTTGACGCGGTTGAGATTTTTCTTGACCCGTTGGACGGGCTGTTGACTGGTGAAGCAGACAACCCTTCTTCACTGGTTCCCCCGGTTGAGACCGAGGACTTGCCTGCTCCTCCTGTGCTGGAGTCCCCGGTCATGGCTTCTGAGCCGAGGGAAGAGCGGGTGTTCCCCGCCCCTTCCCAGACCCGTCCTCGGAAACACCGAGGATCTCTGTCTCTGTCTCTGACATCGTCTCGGTCCAGCCGATCCCGCCGACATCGGTGGTCTCTGTCTCGGCACCGAAGTAAGCGGCGCCACCGCTCGTCCTCTTCTTCCTCCTCGGAAGAGGAGAGGCTTCGGTGCAAATTGCGTCGACGCTACGAGGACCTGATGTGGCAGCAGTTACTTCTGTCCGGGAACAAGCCAATGCCGTCGCCTTCCCCAGCCATCAAGTGGCTGTCACCCGAATGGCCGAAACAACCCCTCACTGTAGTCGAGGTGCCTAAGCCTGGGCCAGTTGTTCGGCTGAAACCAGCTGCCCCACCGATTGTGCTGGAACCTCCGCCTCCACAACCGAAATCGGGGGCGCCAACCAAGGACTCTCGGTCAGGTCGGGGTCTGCCCCACAGGTTGTCGGTCACCCTCACTCCCGACTGTCCTCGGCAGGTGGAGGGTGGCTCAGGCCCCAGGCAGCTCTTCACGGACTCCTCTGAGTCCGATGACGACTCCTCCCTGTTCTCCAGGCCCATTGACCTGGAGTCCTCAGGGCCAGTCGATGGACGAAAGCCCATCGTCCTTTATGGGTCTGCTTCGGCTCATCTCGGAGTCCACCGGGATGCAGCTCGAGCCCGTATCCAAGCGGGCCAAGTATCCCCTAATGGAGATACTGGACCGAGGGGATTCACCCACGGAGACCTTTCCGGTGGCTGAAGCCATTGTTGGCCCAGCCTTGGCGCTCTGGCAGCGGCCTGCTTCCTGTCCTGCGCCTTCAGCCAGGATGGCCAGGAAGTATGCGGTCCCTACTGGCTCTTTGTCCGGTTTTTCGGAACACCCCTCCGCTGAGGGGTTGGTCACCGATAGCATTTTCCGGCGTTCCGGGAACGCTAGGGATGTGGATAAGCCCCCCAACAAGGAGTCCAAAAAGCTGGACTATGCCGGGCGCAAAGTGTACGCTGTGTCCTCCCTTGGCTTCCGCCAGGCCAGCTCAGCCGTGCTGATGGCACACTTCTCCCACGCCCTCATGGGCTCCCTGGATGAGGTGATCCATAATCTCCCGGCCGACCTGCAGACCACGGTCAGGCAGGTACGGGACCAGGGAAGGGCAGTGGCAAAACAGCAGCTCCAAACGGCTCTGGACATTGGAGACTCCTGTGCCAGATCAGTTGCGGCCGCAGTGGCCATGCGCCGCAGAGCATGGCTGAGGATATCCACCTTCACGGCGGATACCCAGCATAAACTGATGGATGTCCCCTTCCTGGGGACTGACCTCTTCGGCCCTGGAGTGGAAGGTCACCTCCAGAGGATCGAAAAGTCCAATGCCACTCTGGACCCGGTCACCTCCGCCCAGAAGGACAAGGGCCGTCGACAACAACATAAGTCCTTTCGCCCTTCTGCGCCTGCGGCACGTCCGGCCCAACAGCACCAACACCAGGGCCAGCAGGCTCGCGCTTAGCACCCCAAAGCCAAGCCTACAGCTTCCTCCAATAGGAAGCAGGGAAGAAAAGGCTCAGGAGGTCCCTCGGCCGGTCCCTCCTCCAAGCCTGCCCAGTGACGGGTTGAGGGGTGTCGCCCCCAGCCTCGTCACTCCCCCCCCCCGGTTCCCCCTGTGGGGGGACTGCTCCGCCACTTCCTTTCCTCCTGGTCCGCTATCACCACGGACCGCTGGGTGTTGGAGGTGGTAGGAAAGGGCCTGCCCCTGGAGTTCGAGCAGGCCCCGCCCTTCTGAGCCATCCCCCCTCGGGCTACGGGGTCCGCAGCCTCTCTGTTGGCTCGCCGGGCCGACATCGCCCTGCTCCTCGAAAAAGAGGTGATCAGGAAGGTGGCGGATCCTCCACCAGACCCCGGGGTTTGTGTCCAGGTACTTCCTGGTCCTGAAACGGACGGGGGGCTGGCGCCCCATTCTAGACCTGCACGACCTGAACAGGTTCCTAAGGTCTCAGACCTTCAGGATGGTCACTCTGGCTCAGATAATCCCATCCTTGGAACGAGGCATGTGGTTCTGTTCTCTGGACCTCCAGGACGCGTTCTTTCACGTCCCAATCCGTCTGTCCCACCCGAGATTCCTCCACTTCAGGGCAGAGGGATCCCTCTATGAGTTCAGGGCCATGCCCTTCGGCCTTTCCCTAGTCCCAGGGTCTTCACCAAATGCATGGCAGTGGTGACAGCATTCCTGAGGTGCCGAAGGGTCCGGGTGTACCCCTACCTGGACAACTGGCTGATTGCAGCCTCCTCCAGAATGGAGGTTGAGCAGTCCCAGAGATCTGGCCCTCCAGGTTTGCTCTCAGGTTGGCCTCCTCATCAACGAGGCCAAGTTGGAACTCGTGCCAAAGCAGGTGATACAATTCATCGGGGCAGAGCTAGACTCTCTACGAGCCACAGCACGGCTCCCGGCGGACAGGGCCAAGGTTCTTTCCTCCTTTGCTCAATCATTTCAGGTTGGGCAATTGCGCCCTGCCTGGGACTTCCTGCGCCTCCTGGGACTCATGGCGGCCTGCACCAGCGTGGTCCGTTGGGCCCGTTGGTACATCACGTCCCTTCAGTGGGGGCTGGCCAGCCAATGGTCACAGCACTGATCCTCTGGATCAGCTAGTGACAGTGACCCAGGGATGTGGAACGCCTCCAGTGGTGGACTGTTCCAGCACATCTGCAGGAGGGCATCCCGTTTGTCCGCCCCGAGCTGATGGTCTCTCTATTGACCGATGCCCCTCTGATGGGTTGAGGTGCCCATCTGGGGGAGCACAGAGCGCACGGCCTCGGGTACCCTCGGGAGTCCCGATGCCACATCAACCTGCTGGAGCTTCGAGCGGTTCGTCTAGCCCTCACCACCTTCGCTCCATTTCTACGGGGTCAAGTGGTTCAGGTCCAGACGGACAATACCATGACCATGTACTACCTAAACCGCCAGGGCGGGACGCGCTCCATGCCTCTGTGCAGGGAAGCTCTCCACATTTGGTCACTCGTGCGCAGCCTGGAGGCGGATCTCCTCGCCATTCATGTGGTGGGAGCCTCCAACACCTTGGCCGATGCCCTAAGCTGGATAGGGGCTGCGTCCCACGTCTCTCCTGCCAGAGGTAGTACAAGATCTGTTCTCCCACTGGGGCACGCCTCAGGTGGACCTGTTTGCCTCCAGGGAGAATGCGAAGCTGAGACTGTTTCATGCCCACCCTCCTCAGCAGGGCTCGCTGCAGGGGGATGCCTTCTCAAGGCCGTGGACCCTGGGCCTCTTCTAAGCCTTTCCCCCATTTCCCTTGATCCACAACGTGCTTCTCAAGCTGAGGAAGGACAAGGCGCAGGTGATTCTGGTAGACCCAGACTGGCCCCTCCAGTTCTGGTATCCAGATCTCCTCAGTCTCCGCTCCAGGCTCCCGAGGCAGCTTCCAGCCTGCCTGGACCTGATCTCAGTCAATCAGGGGAAGGTATTCCATCCGGACCTTCAATCCCTACATCTGACGGCCTGGTTCCTGAGCTGCTAGAGTTCCAGGCCTTGGGTCTTTCTGACGAGGTCCTCAACGTCGCTAGAGGCGCCCCATAAGGAGTCGACCAGAAAATGCTACGCCTTTAAATGGAAGAGATTCTCCATTTGGTGTCAGGACAAGGGCCTGGACCCTTCCTCCTGTTCCTTGGCAAGCATTCTGGACTACCTGTGGTCCCTTTCTCAGCTAGGGCTTGGTCGGCGACCCTTAAGGTGCACCTGGCAGTTACTCGTCCATCAGGCGCAGGTCGGAAGCAGTCGGTATGAGAAGGTGGTCGGGCACTTTTTCAAAGGCCTTGATCACATATCCCCTCCGGTGTGAGAACTTCCACCTCCGCGGGATCTACTGCTGGTATTGGCTAAGCTCATGGGCAAGCCATTCGAACCGATGCACAGGTGTGACATCTCTCACCTGTCGTGGAAGACCGCCTTCTTGGTGGCTATCACGTCAGCCAGAGGGATGGGAGAGCCCCAGGCGCTTTCCATCGAGTCTCCTTATCTGGTCTTCCACAGGGACAAGGTTGTCCTGCGCCCCCACCCGAAATTCCTTCCGAAGGTGGTGTCGGAGTTTCACCTTAACCAGGTGTTCATTCTGCCGGTGTTCTACCCCAATCACACCTCGGAGGCCGAATATAGGCTCCATACTTTGGACCCTAGAAGAGCGCTCGCTTACTACAAAAGGAGCAAGCGGCTGAAGTTCGAGGAGAAGGTTCGCCAGCTGTTTGTCACCTATGCTGAAGCCGCACCTGGCAGACCTGCAGCCAAGCGGACGATAGGCAGGTGGGTCACCTCCTGCATAGATCTCTGCTATAGGTTGGCAGGCATGGAGCCTCCCAGAGGGATAAGAGCTCATTCTACCTGCCATACCACTGCATCGGTGGCTGCTTTCAGGGATGTCCATATCCAGGAAATCTGCAGAGCTGTACCTGGAAGTAGGCACACACCTTCATCATCACCCACTACCACATCGACCTTGAGTCACGCCGGGATGCTGGTTTTGGGGCCTCGGTTCTCCAGTCTTTATTTCCCAAGTAGGGGGTGTGTGCCTTGCCTCCCTCCTCCTGGAGAACTGCTAGGAGTCTGCCAGACGGTGTGGATGAACAACATGTCTATGTCCCTAGAAATACAGGTTACTCACCTGTAACAGGAGTTCTAGGAATGGTATATGTTGTTCATCCACACGACCCACCCGACCTCCCCGGCTTCGACGCACAACCTGGCTTCCAGCGGGCTAGATCTGGCATCATGGGGCGGAGCCGAGAGTTTTACCACCCGGGTGGGTGGGAGTAGCCAGCTTGAAGACCTTCCGGCAAGATTTAAAGCGGCAAGGAACCTGCCAGACAGTGTGGATGAACAACATATACCATTCCTAGAACTCCTGTTACAGGTGAGTAACCTGTATTTTCTGCCATCCCATATCTCAATTTGGGAGTGAAACCAGAAGACACTACCACTAGTAATTGCCAATAACAGTTATGTAAGAACTTACTGTAACAGTAGATCTTTGAGGGAATCTGTCATCAGGTCACACCTATGGAACTAAGCCATCAGGCTCCCATGGAAGGTTTTTCTGCAGCAGTCTATTAGAGGCTGCCTATGCTGACATCAGGCTCTGATGTCACACACCCTCTAGAAGTTCGGGTGGCCCCACTCCCTCAATTCTTTCCCTAGCCAGAGGCTATGGGAGACTTCAATGTATAGACTGTAGTGCTTGGTGAAAGTGTGAACAGTACTCCCAAGTGGCAGCAGCGCAAATCTCTGCTGCAGACCTGACCCTGAAACAGGCAACTGAAGTGGCCATACCTCTGGTGGAATAGCTCTTAACAACCCCAGGAAGTTTCTTACCATACTTCCTCTAACAAAAAATAATACAGTTGGCCAACCATTTGGTCAAGCACTGTTTTGAAACTGGAGCATCCTCTCTGTCGGGTGAAAGAAACAAATAATTGCGAGGACTTTCTGCAGTCCCTCGTATGGTGTGTATAGTAATGCAAAATTCTATGCACATCCAAAGTATGCAGCAATGCTTCCCCTGGATTGGCATGTTCTGGAAAATAAACACGTAGGTGGATAAATTGATTTAGGGACACCACCTTAGGAAGAAACTTAGGGTTAGTACACAAAGAGTTGCCGTCTTTGTGGAAAATCAAATCCGGCTACTCGCACATAAGAGCCTGTAGCTCTGAAATTCTCCAAGCAGAAGTAAGAGCAACTAAAAATAATGCTTTCCACGACAGAAAGAGTAGCCCGCAAGACAATGCTGGCTCAAAAGGAGGCAGGGTCAGCATCTCGAGCACAAAATTGAGATCCCAAGCTGGAACCAGGTTACGGATAGGAGGCTTCAAGTGGAGAATGCCTTGCAGGAAAGTATGGGTCACATCCAGCCATGCCACAGTACGGCCATCAGTGGGCACATGAAAAGCTGATATGGCTTACAGGTACACTTTAAGGAAGGAGTATTTAAGTCCCGCATCAGACAAGGTCAGGAGACACTCCAGAACCTGGTTCACTGGGCAGGAGATGGGGTCCAGGCTATGAGAAGCAGCCCAGATTGCAAACCATTTCCATTTCATGGAGTAGGCAGCCCTAGTGGAAGGCTTTCTGATGGCTACCGGGACATCAGCAATATTCTGAGACACACCAAAGCAAGCAATGGCTACAGCCTCCTCAGGAGCCATGCATGCTGGTGGAGGTACTTGAGGTCTGAATGGACCAGGGTCCCCTGAGCCTGCGTCAGCAGGTCCCTGCAGAGGGACAGGGGAACTGGAGGTTCCACAGCCAATTGTTGCAGTAACAGAAACCATATCTGCTTGAGGCCAGAATGGAGCCACCAGAATTAGGGTGGCACCCTCCATCTGTAGCTTGATGGGCACCCTCTGAATCAGAGGAAAGGGTGGGAAGGCATATAGAAACCTTCTTTCCAGGAGAGGGAAATCATGTCTCGCTAGAAAACTCCATGCCCTGAATCTAGTGAGCAGAAACGCGGCAGGTTTGCGTTGAGGGGGGACGCAAAAAGGTCCAACTCTGGATGATCCCACCAGTGGAACAGGTCTTCTGTGACGGTCAGCAGTTCCCACTCGTGCATTTTGGAATGTGACCTGCCAAGGCTGTCCCCCCAAGGTATTTTTGGGCACCTGGCACATGGACGGCAGACAGTTCTAGACCGTAATCTAGAGCCCAATACCACACCCTCATTGCTTCCTGGCACAGAGGGTAGGAATGGCCCCCCCTTGCTTGTTGATGTAATAGACCATGCTGAGATTGTCTGACTGCACCAGAAGAGGACCCGGAGAGATGGTTCTGGAAGGCCTGTAAGACGTACAGAACAGCCCTCATTTCTAGGACATTTATGTGGAGGTGAGTCCCCCAGTGGGACCAGAGGCCCTAGGTCTTGTTACAGCCTAGATGGGCTCCCCCACCCAGACCCAAAGTATCCGTGGTGAGGATTTGGAGAGGAGTGAGGTAAGAAAGGGAACCCTCTTTAAGAGACTGGCCTGGTGCATCCACCAGTAAAGCACTTTGTGCACTGGTGAGGAGACGAGGACCAGCTGATCTAAATTGTCTGAGCACTGCTCTCATTGAACCCTGAGGGTCAGCTGTGGGATCCTCATGTGCAACCTGGCCAGAAGGACTGTAACTATGGATGCGGCCCTTAGGCCTGATAGCTTGAGGAATGTCTTGGCTGGGACATGTCGGCTCTGAGCTACCTCCTGGGCCTGGGCAATAAGGCGGTCCCGCCCTATCTTGAGGAAGGAAGACTTTGCCCCAAGTACTGTCCAGAACTGCCCCTATGTACTGCAACCACTGAGTTGGGGTCAGCACAGATTTGGGCCGATTGACACTGATGCTCAAGGACTGGAATAACTGCAGGGTGCATTCTAGAGTCAACAGGAGCTCCCACTGGCCCGGTGGTGCTGAGGGCTGAGGCACTGGGCACTGTACTTCTCACCATGTCAGTGACCCATGTTCGGCAACGAGCATGGGCTGCTGGGTGTTGGCTGGGGGAGGACAAAGCGGCCACTAGGCCGCTCTCCTTCCAGTATTGGGGTGGTCAGCTCTCCTGGCCTAAGACCATCACCATGTGGAGGCGTGATGGTGGTGCAGGCATGAGGGGGAATCAGGGAGCTAGGCCAGCGGTGGGCGGAGCAGAGTCTGCCAGGCCAAGGCATGCACGCCGACCTTGCCTGGGGGCTCTGGAGATTAAGGGGAGAAAATACGGGGGTTGCGGCTGTTGCCCTCAGGCTGGCTCTGTCGAGGCAAAGTGGGGGTGGCCTCTAAATTACTGCAGATGCCTGGTACTGACGGCTGACGCAAGCCGCTGGCCCACCGGGGAGAGATAAGCACCTATATGAAAAGAAGAAAAAAAACAGGAGCTCCCTGGACTGTGCTCAGTAACTAGTCTTCAAGGTATGGGAACACATAGAGGTCTTTGCGCCGGAGGGCTGCTGCAACAGCAGCTAAGTACTTGGTAAATACCCATGGCGCAGAGGATAAGACAAAGGGCAATACCCTGAGCTGGTAATGCTCCCCCTGGAATAGGAACCACAGGTATCATCTGTTGGGGGGGGGGGACCATGATATGCAGATGGTCATCTTGCACTTCGAGAGAGCATAGCCAGATGCCCTGCTTGAGCAGAGGAAGAAGGCCGTGCAAAGTGACCATCCAGAACTTTTTGTACTGGCTAAAAAGATTCATCTCCTTGAGATCTAGAATGGGCCTCCAGTTCCCCTGTTCTTTTGGGAACCAGGAAGAACCTGGAGTAGAAACACAGGTTACTCACCTGTAACAGTAGTTCTAGGAGTGGTATATGATGTTCATCCACACTTTCTGGCAGTTGCCTTTCTCTTTAAGACTGTCCGGAAACGTCTTCAAGCTGGTTCCTCCCACCCACCTGAGTGGTAACTCCCTCGGCTCCGCCCCATGAGGCCAGATCTTGCCCACTGGAAGCCGTGTTGTGCGCCAAGTCAGGGGAGGTCGGGTAGGTCTGTGTGGATGAACATCATATGCTCACCCGAACCATTAAGGCAGGTGGAGTAACCTGTGTTTCTAGGGACATGGATATGATGTTCTGTCCTCTCCAGGAGGAGGGAGGCAAGGCGCACACCCTCTATTTAGGAAACAGAGATTGGAGAACTGAGGTCCCAAAACCAGCATCCCGGCATGATTCAAGGTCACTGTGGTAATGGGAAATGAAGATGTGTGCTAACCTCCAGGTAGCTGCCCTGCAGATTTCCTGGATAGGGACATCCCTGGAAGCAGCCACCGTCACAGCAGTATGGCGGGTGGAATGAGCCCTTAGCCCTACGGGAAGCTCCCTACCCGCCAACCTATAGCAGAGGTAAATGCAGGACACAATCCACCTGCCAATCGTCCACTTAGCTGCAGGTCTGCCAGGTGCGACTTCAGCATAGGTGACAAACAGCTGGCGAACCTCTTCCTGAACTCCAACCGTGCACTCCTTGTAATAAGCGAGCGCTCGCTGAAGATCCAGAGTATGGAGCCTGTGCTTGGCCTCTGAGGTGTAGTTGGTAAAATACGCTGGTAGAGTAATCACCTGGTTAAGGTGAAAATCCGACACAACCTTCGGGAGGAACTTCGGGTTGGGGTGCAGGACAGCTTTGTCCCTGTGGAAGACCAGGTAAGGGGAGTCCTCCGAGAGCACGTGGAGTCCACTGATCCTTCTGGCTGACGTGATAGCCACCAAGAAGGTGGTCTTCCACGACAGGTGAGACATTTCACACCTGTGCATAGGTTCAGATGGCTTGCCCATGAGCTTTGCCAAAACCATCAACAGATCCCAAGGTGGTGGTGGTTCATGCGCCAGAGGGGAAATGTGGTCAAGGCCCTTAAAAAAGCGCCAGACCACCTTTTCCTGCGCCACCTACTGCTGACTGGCCTGCACCTGGCAAGCAGAGATGGCTGCCAGGTGCACCTTAAGGGTCATCTGTCACAAACGCACTCCGCAGGTCAGGCCCTCTGCTCCCACAGTGCTAACCTCCGAGCGCAATGGTGTGAACAGGTAACAGACAGGGTAACCCTCCTGTCTGCTTTTGGGTCTGAATCACCTTTAATCTCAAGTTCTGGGGGGTATTCAAACTGTGAACCTTATGCTAGCATACCCAAATGTACAGGCTCGGATAATATTCTATTCGGGGGATGCAATATATCTTTCGTCTAAGGGCACCTAACCAGGTATCCAAAATGAACCCTTTTAACTCTATAAGAGACCTTAGGTATATTCTTACCTTTTTACTCAAGCTCAGTAACACCATCAAGCTGTTGAACAATTGTCAGACTTAACCATCTATACGTTACATGCAAAAAAAGAACTGGCAGACACCCAGGCAGTCTTTCAAAGAAAAGATACTTTACTAAAAGATAAAAATGTAAATACAGAACAATACATCAAAGAGCTCACAATCACATAAAAGAACAAGGGAAAAGTACACAACAAAAACTCCTACCACAATACATTTAGACCTTTGCTGTCTAAGATATTGCCTCTGGAAGTGCTTAAATTAGATCAGAGAACTCTGAGTCCCAAAATAAAATGACATATTCCCCAGTTACAAGGATACATTTCAACCCCATCTCCCCACCCCCTTGGTGAGTCATCTAGCTCCTCCATTTTAGAATTAAAAATTCCAAACATGATTTTCTAGCAGGAGGTATGTTAAATAATATCACATCAGAAGGAAAAGCACTTCCTAAATATGACTCCTTAATTAAACATTTTCTCTTTGATCTTGTGTGTTTCCTATTCCCAAGGCAGATAAAAGGGTTTTACAACTTTTAACACCATGTTGGTATCAATGGCCTGTTCCTCTTAAAATGTCATAAAAGTTTATTAGGCTCATCCTCTGGCAGACTCGTAAAGTTACATTTGGTTTTCAACGTCAAAGCAGCAACAGGCCGTAAAAGAAAAAAAAATGCCCTCTGGAAGGAAGGTAATTAATTAACTGGTTCCCGGTCAGTTTACATATCCTGTAGCTTCACTGAAACCTGAGGTGGGGACACCCATGGAAGCACAGGTAGTTTTATGTGAGACAATCACATACTATATTTTTATTTTACAAATATCATACAATAATCATAACCAGCTGGCCAAGTGTCACAGGTCATTGACCGAAGGCCTGACTTAGAGAGGGAACACAGGTAGTCAAGAATGCTAGTCACTGGACAGGACAAGGGGGTCCAACCCCTTGCCCTGACACCAAATGGAGAGTCTCTTTCACTTGAAGGCATATCATTTCCTGGTTGACTCCTTCCTAGATGCCTCCACCACAGTGAGGGCATCTTCGGAGAGACCCAAAGACTGGAACTCTAGCCACTAAGGAACCAGGCTGTTAAGTGCAGGGATTGAAGGTCCGGGTGGAGTACCCTCCCCTGACTGATGGAGAGCAGGTCCGGGCGGAGGGGAATACTCTTCGGGAGCCTGCTGCTTAGGCTGAGAAGATCGGGGTACCAAAACTGGCAGGGTCAGTCCAGAGCCACCAGGATCACCTGCGCCTTGTCCCTCCTGGCCTTGAGCAACACCTTGTGGATCAAGGGAAGTGGAGGGAAGGCACAGAAGAGGCCTGGGGTCCAGGGCCTCGAGAAGGCATCCCCCTGCAGCATTTCCTGCTGAGGGGGGCAGGCATAAAACAGCCTCAGCTTTGCGTTCTTCCTAAAGGCGAACCGGTCCACCTGAGGGTGCCCCACTGGGAGAACGGGCTGCGTACTACCTCTGGGTGGAGAGACCACTTGTGAGACGCCTTACCCTTATGACTGAGGGTGTCTGCCAGCTGGTTGGAGGCTCCTGCCACATGGATGGCCAAGAGATCGGCCTAAAGTCTGCGCACGATGATCCACACATGGAGAGCTTCCTTGCAGAGGCAGGGAGTGCTTCCGCCCTGTTTGTTGAGGTAGTACATGGTCATGGTGGACCACCTCACCCTGGATGGGAGGAGTGAATGCAGTCAGCGTCAACCAAACTGCTGCAAGCTCCAGCAGGTTGATGTGGCACTGCGACTCCTCGGGGTTTAGAGCCCATGAACTCTGTGCTCTCCCAGGTGGGCACCCCAGCCCATGAGAGAGGCGGTTGTCAGGATGGCTGTCTGCTCTGGGTGGACAAACGGGATACCTTCCTGTAGATGTTCTGGGACCAACCACCACCGGAGGGTGTCCCACATCAGCTGGGTCACAGTGATCGACTGGTCGAAGTGGCCTTTGCACTGAGACATTGGCATGCCAGCTCCCACTGCAGAGAGCGCATTCTCCAGCGGGCCCAACAGAGCATGCTGGTGCAGGCTGCCATGTATCTGAGGATGTGCAGGAAATACTGAGCAGGGTGCAACTGCCCAACCCGAAATGACTGGGCAAAGGAGGAGAGAGCCTCCACCCTGTATGCTGGAAACCAAGCCCTGGCTCTGCAAGAGTCGAGCTCTGCCCTGATAAAATTAATCACCGTGAGGGCAGGAGTTCCGACTTGGCCTCGTTGACCAGGAGGCCAAGAGAGAGAGATGCAGGTCTGGAGGGCCAGATCCCTGGACTGCTTCACCTCCTTACTGGAAGGACCTGCGATCAGCCAGTCATCCAGGTAGGGGTAAACAAGGACTCGTCGGTGCCTCAGGTAGGCTGCCACCCTTGCAATGCACTTGAAGACCCTAGGGGCCAAGGACAGGCCAAATGGCATGGCCTGGAACTTGTAGAGGATCCCCTCTGCCCGAAACTGGTGGTGGGACAGACGGATTGGGACATAAAAGAACACATCATGAAGATCCAGAGAGCAGAACCACATGTTCTGCTTGCTAGATGGTATGATCTGAGACAGAGTGACCATCCTGAAAGTACACAGCCTGATGAACTTGTTCAGGTCATGCAGATCTAAGATGGGGCACCAGGCCCCCCAGGTCCGTTTTTGGCACCAGGAAATACCTGCAGACAAACCCTGGGTGTTCTGGAGGGTCTGAGACAGGAGCCACGACTTCCTTGTGGAGGAGTTGGGCTATGTTGTCCCGAAGGGCTGGCAGGATGTCAATGGACACTATGCTGTCCCGTGGGGTACGGGCTCGGCAGGGCAGGTATACCTCGAACTCTAGAGGCAGACTCTGGCCGACCACCTTGAGGACCCACCTGTTCATGGTAACAGCGGACCAGGTGGAAAGGAAGTGGCGGAGCCTGCCCCCCATGGGAGGACCCAGGGGACTCAGGATGGGTATGGGAGAGGTGCCCCCCATCCAGTTACTGGACAGGCTTGGAAGTGGAGGAGGAACCGGTGGAGGGGTCACTGGGACCTCTACCTCCTGGCTTCCTGACAGCCAAGGCCACTGATTTCAGCCAGGGATGCCAAGCCTGTTGCTGTCCATCCGGGGACTGGGCAGGTTTGGCTGCTGGGGCAGAGGTGGGCCGAAAGGGCTTCTTCTTTTCAGGCTTAGAGCCCTTTGGGTCCTTTTGGACAGAAATCAGAGTCCAGAGTGGTGCTGGACTTCTCAGTTTGGGTGAGGTGCCCTTCCACGCTGGGCCTGAACAAGTCGGTACCCAAGAAGGGAATGTCTGCCAACTTGTGGTGTGTGTCAGCTGTAAAGGTGAAGATGCGCAGTCAAGTCTGGCAGTGCATGGCAACTGCTGCCACTACAGACTGGGCACAAGAATCGCAGAGGCCCATGTCAGTCTGGAACTGCTGTTTTGCTTCTGCTTGGCCTTGGTCCCTGACCTGTCTGAAGGCAACGTCTGCAGGAACATGGGGAATCCCCTCATCCAGAGAACGCTTCAGGGTGTGCAAAAAATGTGCTATTAGGAAGGCTGAGCTCGCTTGCCTAAGGCTGAGGGAGAAGGCGGCATACACCTTCTTGGCCATACGGTCCAATTTCTTGGACTCCTTATTGGGGGAGTTGTCAACATCCCCCATGTTGTCAGTGCATTGAAACATAGAGTTGGCCACTAGACCCTCAGCCGAGGGGTGTTCCATGAATCCTGACATGGCGCCGGTAGGGACTGCATACTTGTGAACCATCCGGGCCAACGGCGCAGGTTAAGAGGCCGGGTGCTGCCACAGTTCCAGGGCAGGACCGAGGATAGCATCCTGAATCAAGAAGGTTTCCACAGGAAAGTCGTTCTGGTCGAGGATCCCAGTCAGCTGGTGCCATTCCCGCTTCTGAATGGGCTTCAACTCAAGACCCGTAGATTCAGAAATAAGACAGAGAAGGCCCATGAAGGATGTAGGCCCTTGATCCATCGAGAGGTCCCTCGCCGACTCCACATCACTCGGGTTGAGAGTGTTGGGAGGACCCCTCGATTCCGAAGATGGGTGGAACAATGATCCGCTGCCAGGTCTCCTCTAACCCCGCGAAGGCTGTCCGGGGTGACGGTGACCTACAGCTGATGGGGTAAACCCTTGCCCGGATGAGCGTCCTTGGTCGGGGGGGCTACTTTTTTTTTTTCTTTTAAGGACTTCCATACAGTTGCACTGCTGAATACTGCATTTGGCCACTTTTTTCAATGACTTATGTGTAAGTTAATTTACAAAGTTCAAGTAAGATTTATCCATTCCCATTTAAATCTAGTGCTAGAAGCTGCTGAACATGAGGTAACAGAAAATGAGTTTAGTGCCTACCCCACTCCCAAAGAGTGTGCAACCATTACCTCAGGGTGTTGTGGTTTTATTGCTGTTATAAACCAGAGGGAGAATTAGAAAAGATTTGTTAGATAAATGTTCCCCTACCATTTCTCCCTCCTGCAACGTATGATATTCAGCATTACAATTGCAGAAATCTTAAGTACAGTGAGGAAACTCTCCCTGCAGTTGGCTCCCATTAGTTAAAATGTTCTGTAAGGTAAAGTTCAGTATGCATGAGTTCACTAGTCTCAAGGCTCATTTCACATGGCAACTTTGAACAGCACTGCAAATGAAGCTGTTGTTTCTTCTGGTTCCAAAACACCGACCAACCCCTGGTCAGGCAGCGTTGTGCACCAGTGTTGAAGGTGCACAATTCTGTTCCAGCGTTGTCACTGTGCAGGCTGGATAAAGCATGGGAGAGCGGTGCAGTGGTTGTGGTCAGATGGCCAGTGACACCACCTAAACCGCCACGCGATCCCAGGAAAACTGGGATCATGCTTGCACCACTACACCATGGAAAACGAGAAAAAAACAGCGTTCAGATGGGACATGATGCAGCGATCCAGGTGAGGTACACCTTCAGAACCGGCTCAGATTTTGCCGTGTGACTAAGCCTTCAGATACACTGTGTATCTAGTTGTTATATTCTGTCCATAACAAATGAAAAAAAACTGTCTTTTGGGCAGAGGGGCACACACTTCAGTTGGAAGAACCCAATGCAAAAATAGATACCCAGTGCCCTAAATCTACACAAACATTGTCATGGTTACCAAAGATGTACAATTACTGAAGAAAATTACCCCGAAAACAAACATCCTAACAAATGTGCATTTCATATAAACACCTCAAGCTGCTAGAAAGGAAAGCCCAGGGCTTTAAAACCCTGTCTTCGAATTTGTGGTGTTCTAGCCGGCTGAATATGTTCAGTTTGTTCTGAAATTTATTTATTTTTTTTCCTGTGGAAATAAAGTGGGCAAGCCAAGTAATAACTTGTGTGACGATAGGATTACACCATACCAAGTTTTTTCTCTTGCACCTTATTGCCGAACAACTAGTTTGTAGACAGCAGCATGAAACACAGGTTCAGATTACAAGGTGCAACTACAAAATTAGGTTTAAAATACTCTGACACTGGCAGTGGTGACTTGTGGAAAGTAGCACCCTAACAAGCTGTTCTAACCTTTGAGAATACTGCCTAATTGATGTGTATAGAAATGCAGTTTACATTACTTTGATCCTTTATGCTGAAAGCAGGAGTCCTGCAAACCTGACTAAAAACATTAGAAAGTGAACTTAAGTTTGGTCTCCGATATCCAAAAAGCAGCAATTCTCAGTAACATGGTACCATACCTTAAGCAATGCCTCATCAGTGAAGATGACCGTCCCACACAAATAGGTTACTCACTTGTGACTGTAGTTCTAGGAGTTGCATGTAGTTCACATCAACAAGCCGGCAGTTCCACTGGAACAATGTTATTGGCTGGACCTCTTTAAGTTAAGCTTCTCCTGCCACCCATTTAGAATATGCCCCGAGGAATCAGATCTTGCACACTGGAAGCAGAATCCATGTGCCACTTGCCAGGGGAGGCTGGGTGGATGTGAACTACATACCACTCTTAGAACTTTATCACTACCTTGTGGATCCAGGGAAAAGGAAAGGCATACACGAGGCATGGGGCCCAGGGCCTCACGAAGACATCCCCAAGCAGTATCCCTAACTGGGGACAGGCACAAAACTTCCTGTTCGGTGTTCTCCCAGGAGGCAAACGGGTGGTCCAAGGGTGTGCCCCACAGGGAGAACAGGTGATTCACCACCACCTTTTGCACAGATCATTCATGCGATGTCTCTTTTACCGGATGACAGCGCTGCCAGCTGACTGTTCTCCCCTGCAATATGAATCACCATTAGATCTGTACCCAAGCTGCGCACCAGTGTTCCAGGTGTGCAGTACCTCCTGACACAGAGGAAGGGAGTGAGTTCTGCTCTGCCTGCTCAAGTAGAACATGGTCGTGCTGTCCAAACTGACCGTGACAAGCGGAGTGAATTCTGTCCAGGCCAAATGCACTGCATAGAGCTCCAGTAGGTTTGTGTGGTGACAGGACTCCATGGGTTGCCAGAATTCATGGGCGCTGTGGTCTCCCAAGTGTGCTCCCCACCCCATCAGAGGTGTGAGGGTCCGTTCTGGGTGGACAAATGAGATTTCTTCCCCAGGTGTTCTGGGATCAGCCACCATTGGATTGCATCCCACATTGGCTGGGTCACTGTGACGGGCTGGTCCAAGCGACGTAGGTGCTGGGACCATTGACAGCCAAACTCCCACTGGAGGTGGTGCATCCATCACCAGGCCCAAAGGACCATGCTGGGGCAGGATGCCATGTACCCCAGCAGCCTCATGAAATCCCGAGTAGGGCATGAGAGCCCAACCTGAAATGATCTGGCAAAGGAGGAAAGATCCTGTGCTCAGTCCTCGGGGGGCAGGCCTTGGCCTGCAGGGAGTCTAGTTCTGCCCTTATGAACCTGATCACCTGCTTCGACGCCAGTTCGGGCTTTTCCGGGTTGACCAACAGGGCCCACGACTCGACAAGTCTGGAAAGCCAGATTTCTGGACCTCTCCACGGCCTCTCTGGATGGATTGGCTAACAGTCAGTCATCCAGGCAGGGGTACACTCTGACCCCGAGACTGGGCCGCCACCTTGCCTTGCATTTGGTGAAGACCCTAGGCACTGAGGAAAGGCTGAAGGACATGACTAGGAACTGGTACAAGACCTCTTCCACTCGAAACCAGAGGTACAGGCGGTGGGATGGACAAACAGGATTATGGAAAAACACATCCTGGAGGTCTAGGGAGCAGAACCGCATGTTCTGCTCCACAAGTGGTATAACCTGGTTCAGAGTGACCATCTGGAACTTGCATTTTCGCATGAACTGATTCAAATCATGCAGATCCAGTAAGGGGTGCCAGGCGCCCCCCCAAAACATCCATTTCAGGGTCTTTACTATAAAAGACAAACTCTGTTGCCCGACTTTCAGAATCCCAATGCCACATTTTCCTGACATTTACATTTTGCCTGACAGAAGTTTATTTCTCATGTTTGAGGCTGCTCCCCCAATGGGGCCTTAGCCCCTACTTTTGTAATTAATATAAACTCCGCCATGGGTAAAAATTTAAATGTTGGGCAACCGTGTGTCAGAATGTATGCCGATTCTGAAAGTCGTGCAACAGTTTTGGTCAAACAGAAGTATACGGTTTTGGGACTGGGAAATACCTGAACACGTAACCCTGACTTGGCCAGGCATCCACGACACAGGCTATTGTCCCTTTTGTAAGGAGCTGAGCGATGTCCTCTCTCAGGGCAGACACGGACTCTCGAGGCGTGTGGAGATGGTAAGAGTACCTTAAAGTCCAGAGGCAATCTTTTGCCCACTACATCCCAACAGCCACTTACCCATTGTGATGGACCAACATGGTAAAAAGTGACTTGGCCAGCCTCTGACCGGGAAAACAAACGGGGACAAGATGGGTGGAGGGATGATGTACCCCAACCCATCACTGGGTAGCTTTTGCAGGGCACCAGTGGCTGCTGCCAGAGGGGCACCTTTCTTCCTGCCCCAACCCACTTTATTTGGACCCTGGCCCTAGGACTTCTAATTGAAGTGGCAGGCCTGGTACTGCCCCTGCTGGGACCACTGCCGAGGAGGCTGTGACAAAGTGATGGTACTGGGAAGTCTGTTTCTTAGGCTTCATTTTCTGGTCCTTCTGGGATGATGTCACAGAATCCAGGGCGGCACTGTACTTCCTGATGCAGCTGAGATGTCCTTTCACCCCAGGGTTGAAGAAGTTTTGCCCAAGAAAGGAACGTCTGCCAGCTTATGTTGGGTGTCTACCGTGAAAGTGGACAGATACAGCCAAGCTCTGCAAGGCATGGAGACAGCCACTGCCACAGCACGGGCACAGGAATCGCCCATGTCTGGAGCTGGTGTTTAGCCAGTGACCAACCCTGGTCTCTGATAAGCTGCACCACCAACTGTTGTTCAGATGAGGTGAGGAAGGACTACATCAAAATCTCTCATCAGTGAATGACCGATGTTAGCCTTCATCACAGCATAGCTACCCTGGCAGAGATCCAGAGGCGCCACAGTGTACGCTATTTTAGTGGTGTTGTCAATCTTGCGAGACTCTATCAGGAGGTCTGTGCACGTCCCCCTGGTGTCCAGATTTATGTAACACTAAATCTGTGGGCAACCCCTCCATGGAGGGGTGGTCCAAAAATCCCGAATGGGAACCCATGGGGACTACATACTTGCAGACAATGCAGGCAGAGGGTGCCAGGCAGGATGCTGCCAAAGCCCCAGGGCCAGTCCCAACATGGTCTTAGCCACAGGAAAGGTAACCTCAGGGGGGATTTGTCCTGGTTCAGAATGTTCTAGAGGGGATACTTAGCCCTCTTTTAGACTGGCTCAAGTGGGACTGAAATGGATTCCAAAATGAGTTGGAGAAGCCCCTCCCGCAGAACACCGGACCATGCTTGGTGGTACGCTCCTTGACAGAGCTGTGGACGAAGAGGGGAATCTCAGAGGATGCATGGATTCATGATCAAAGTCTGATGAAACCTCAAAATTGTCCCTCGCTATTTCTTGCCACGGACCTCCCGGGACTTCTCTCCCAGGGTGATCCTCACTGACAACAGGTCTGGCAAGCCAGTGGCCCAGCAGCCGACCTTAGTTGGAGCACCCACCTTTGCAGTGGTGGCAGCTGGATAGCTGCGTGATGTGAACCTACAAGGGTGCCACTGGCAATGGCCAGGAGACCAAACGTTCAGGGAGTAGAGGCCTATCCTGCTCCACAGTGGCCCACTGTTGCGAAAGGGGCTTCTCGTAGTACCGGCACATCTTGCTACGGTGCATCTCCTCACTTGAGGATGAGGAAGTCGAGGAACGTCGCCAGCTACTCCTCCCAGTCAAGCGGGATCAAGATTGGGAATGTCTTGGCCGGCCTGGTGGTGCTGAGGGTTAGGTGCTGGATGCCGCACCACGCTGGCGACCTGGGTTCGGACGTGAGCCCGGGGCACCAGGAGTTGGCAGGGGAGGGAAGGGATGGGATGGAGTGTCCATAGGACTGCTCTCCCATTCCGGGGAGGGATCCAGGGAACCACCACTCTGTAGCGGCCCCTGGTGATGACCGGGGGCACTACTAGTGCGGTGTAGCAAGGGGAGGAGTGTGGCGGACGTCGGCACGCTGCGACGTCATTGCACGCTCGCACTCCAGGGACACCATAAGGAGGAAATGGCAGCACAAGCCCGTGGCAGCTTGATGGCCGCAGCTTCACCGGCTGGCGAATGCCTGGATAGAGGTATGTGCCGGTATTAGATCCTGGCCGGGGCACAGGGACATAGGAGGGGGTCCCTCTTACGGCACAGATGCGTATGCCAGCTGGGCAAGCACAAATTCTGGGGTCAGCGGTGAGGAGGAGCGGTGGCTGGAGGTAGGCTGGGCTGTGGCTGCAGGAGGATAAACATAGTGGAATAAAAAAAAAAAAAGAGTGGGAATGTCTCGACTGTGACCTTGACAGTTGACCAGCCAACTGATATTGAGAAGCATCTTCCAGTGGGTTACTGTAAACCACGTGCCTGCCCACATTCAGTAACCTGGGCATGGAAGACCCGACCTCCGGTAGAGGCTTCTTCTGTCAAGGACTGGACGGGGACATCAACCAGACCACGTCCTGCTTGGTGAAGACCAGCAGCACCAGTGTCTGCGAGATCAGGCAGAACCTAAAAACTCTCGATCTGCCCCCCCCCAGCCGAGGTGTGCATGACCGCTGTCGAGGGACTGGGAGGACTCTGGAAAAGAACAGTTGCGTACTTACTGTAACAGCAGATCTTAAAGAGAACCTCTTTCATCAGCCACACCTATGGAACTATAACCGCTAGGCAATAGGTCCACACAGAAACTTTTTGCAAGCAGTCTTCTAGGGGCCACCCACGATGGCGTCATGCGTCGATGTCCTCAGCATATAGGTGTGGGTGGCCCTGTGCCCTCCTCAGTCGTCCCCCCCCCGAAGACTATATACAAAGAATCTCCTCCTGGAGAATGGAAGGAGAGCCAGAGGTTCCTGCCAGTAAGGAGAGAGATTGTTACCATAATTTCTTGCGTAACTGTACTATCTTCTTCGAAGATATCTTTCATCAGGCCACACCTATGGAACAAGTCCCAAGCAGTACTGACAGAGTCTGGGTGGCTGGAGGCTAAAGGCCTAAGAAAGGAGGCCTTGGAGCACAGCCAGGCCGAAGCCTGTCCTCCTTCTAGAGGCAGTGTTCAGACTGCAACAAATAAGGAGGCTCACACATTAGAGCCTGAAGCCCTGAAATCCTTCGAGCAGAAGCAATAACAACTAAAAATAACAATAAAAGAAGCATAGGCCATAAGTCGTGGCTGGCTCAAAAGGAACCAAAATAAGCTTTTCAAACACAAAATTCTGGCCCCAGGCCAGGACTGGGTTGTGGATAGGAGGCTTGAAGTGCAGTATGCCTTTCAAAAATGTACAGGCCACCTCCAACTGAGCAACCATACGACCATCACTAGGCACACAAAAGGCTGAAATGGCCGCCAAGTGTGCTTGATAGAGTACTGCAAGCCTGCCTTTGACAAGGACGAGAAATACTCTGGAACCTGATCTACCAGACAGGTAAAGGGATCTAGTGAATGAGAAGCGGCCCACAAAGCAAATTGCTTCCACTTCATAGAATAAGCAACCTTGGAAGGTTTTCTGGCAGCCAGCAGGACATCAGCCACTTTGACACCCCAAACCTAGCAATAGCTATGTCTTCAGAAGCCATGCATGGAGATGGATTGACTTGAAGTCTGGATAGACCAGGGTCCCTGTTCCTATGACAGTAGTCCCTTGCACGGGGGAAGAGGCACTGGTGGCTTCACCACTAATTGCTGCAGTAAGGGGAACCAGATCTGACGAGGCCAAAGGGAAGTAATGAGTATCAGTGTTGCCCCCTCAGTTTGGAGCTCGATTAGCAGAGCTCTGTGAAAATCTTTCTTTTTTATCATTTTTCTGTAATTTCGTGTTCTTTTTATTCATTGAAATTTTTTTTTATTTCTTATGACATTTACTTTAATAAAATACCTCAAAATGACCTTATACACACTAGAAATCACATTCCTAGTATACAACACCGTATTAAGCAGCATCATGCAGTGGTCTTGAAAGGTTTTATGAATCGGACACTTCCGCTGCTTCCTCACGGACCCTGTCTAGGGTAACAATGGAGCCTAAACAACAACAGCTGCAAGCATTCATTTAGTTTTTGCCAAAAAAAAAATTTTTTTTTACTTTTTTCATGTTTGTTTTCGTTTTATACTCTGATTTTTTTTTTCTTGTTTAAGAAAAACACAGGGCTCTTGATTATTTATTTATTTATTAGTTTTTTGTTTACTGGGTAGGTGCACTAGCCAAAAGTTGACTATTTTCAGGCACAACCCGGGAGAGTACATACAAAATTGAGAAGACAAATGCATAACATGAATACAGCTGGCATACATGTGAATAAAACAGTGCTAGGGATAATACATACAACAAGCATTGTAACATAAGATGGAAATTATCACATTATGAGTAGCATAAGGGGCATAGCAGGCAATACAAATGAGAGATGCAGTGTGCATACCATTTCGAGAGCAGTATAGTATGATAGGCATAGAGAAGGAAATCTGGAGGGAGGTAGGGATAGGAAGGTGGGCAGGGTGGTATTAGTATATGCACATTCCAGGATGAGCAGTTTTGGAGGGCAAGAGATCAGTCCGAGGGGGGGTAGGGGTGGCTAGGTAGGGTCAGAACAAGTGCAGGGATCTTGGGATAGATGGCAACGTAGTTCCTTTTTGAAGACTTGAGTGGGAACTGGTTTGCCTAAGAGCTAGAGGGAGGGAGTTCCAGCTGGTGGGTGCGGTGTGATGGAAGGCTCCTGAGCCTTTTAACGTGAGGCACCTAGGTATGTTAAGTAGAGACTTGTTTGCTGAATGAAGTCCATAGGCAGGTGTAAGAGCTACGAGTAGTGCCGCAAGGGAGGTTGGGGTTTGATTTTGAATTACTGACTCTATGAGGGTGCAGAGTACTGGGAGTATGCAGATGGGGAGAGCCATCCTAGGTCACTGTACAGGTGGCAGTGGTGTTTGCAGCGATGGGAAGAGGAGGCATATCGTCAGATGTTATTGTAAGCGAAGTCCTATTTGTGAAGAGCAGATTTATGGGCAGTGGCAAATGTGGAAACACCATATGTCAGGGCAGGAAGAAAGATACCTCTTGCTATGGCCAGCTTAGACAACGGTGTTAACATATGGCTCGTTTTGTAGGTAATTCCTAGTTTGGTATTCACCGCTTTGCAGGTGGATTGGATATGCAAGTTGAAATCCAGGGTTTGATCGAGAAGGACACCTAGGTATTTAAAGGATGTGGCACATTCAATATGGGTCCCTCCCGAGTCACGCACTGTGAGTGGCTGTTTGCAGGCTCCGAGCTTGGGGGCAGTACCAAAAAGCATGGCTTGGGTTTTCTTTGTATTGAGTACGAGCTTGTGGGTATTCGGCCATGTTTGTACATTCTTGAAATCAGAGGAGAGGGATGCATTCAAGGTGTTGACATTGGCCGCACTGGAGTAGTGGACGAGGTCATCAGTGTAGAGTATGGCTGAGCGGGAGAGAAGAGCGTCATCAATCTTGTTTATAAAGATAGAAAAGAGCAGGGGTCCCAGGATAGAGCCTTGGGGTACACCAATGTTGACGTTCGTCTCAGACAGTAAGGAGTTTAATTTGACAACTTGAGTTTGATTTTACAGACAGCTGTTGAACCAGTTCACCACTGAGGGTGAGAAGTAAAGTTTATGAAGGGTGGAGAGAAGCAGGGGGTGACCAACAAGGTCAAAAGCCTTCATAAGGTCGTTGAACACTGCTCCAGTGAGTATACCTGCATCCATGTTGGAGAGCGTGTCCGTGGTGAATTTAAGAAGAGCGGTTGAGGTGCTGTGTCCTTTTCTGAATCTGTGCTGAGTGTCAGAGAAAAGGTTGTTCTTCGTGAGCTAGTTGATGGTTTGTTTAGCAACAAGCTTTTCCAATGTCTTGCTTAAAACCGAGAGGATGGTTATAGGCCTGTAGTTGGTAATTTCTTTCAGTCCACTTTTTTAAAAATGGGTGTAACTCTAGTCACTTTCCAGAGGTTCGGGACAGTGCTAAGGGAGAGACAGTGTGAAAATTTTAGCCAGGGGTGAGGCAATCCAAGGTGCTAGTTTCCGTAGGTGGGGTTCTGGGGTGTCTGAGCCTGGGCTGGTGGTGTCAGAGATTGTTTGTAGTAGTCTTAGGACCTCCGAGCTAGAGACTGCCTTAAAGTGGAAGAGTGGGGTAGTTGTGCGGTCAGCAGAACAGGTTGTAGGTGATTGGGGTGTATAGGAAGGCTTAGATGCTGGAGGAGAAGAGTTGGAAGATGAGGTGGAGGCAGTGTGGCGCAGTGGGTTAAGGCTCTGAGCTGCAAATCTGGAGACCTGGGTTTGAATCCCACAGCCCCCTAGGTGCATACTGTGTGACCCTGAGCAAGTCACTTAACTTCCTCGTGCTCCCAGGTTGCACCTGCAAACAAGCTTTCAGCTTAGTGTGTCTCACCTGGTAAAATAATTGGTAAAAAAAAAAAAAAAAAGGTGTATTGGGACAGATCCAAGAACAGTCAGTTGAAGGCATTAGCTGTAGTGTTTGAGTCACTGCAGTGCACACCACTTAGGATCATGCCCCCCAGCACCCTTTGGATGAGAGGTAAGGGGAGGAAAGGCGTACAGGAATCTCCCCTTCCAAGAGGGGGACAATGCGTCTCACCAGAAAACTCCAAGCCCTGGAATGAGCAAGCAGAAGGCAGTGTAGCGCAGTGGTTTAAGGCTCTGAGCTGCAAATCTGGAGACCTGGGTTTGAATCACACAACCCTCCACTTGCATACTGTGTGACCCAGAGCAAGTCACTTAAAGGATACCTAAACAAGCAGTTTTTTAAAACTGCAAACTCCAAAATCTGGCTTCAGAGTGAGATAAAGTAAAAGTAAAGGCTACTCTTCACATTTATGCTAAAACTGCATTTATGTAAATAACATAAATGCAGTTTCATAGCTTTTTAAAAATGTAAACATCAGCCTTTCACTTACAAAAACAGCCTTGCATTCTTCCTAAGATTTCTGCCAACTGTGTTAAGTGATGAGTCGATGACATCGTTGGAGCCAGAGACCAATATAGATTCCTATAGGCTAACTAGTTCTTCTTTCCCTATTTGTTTTCAATTGTTTTACCAGAGTGATCAACACCATGTGTTAACTTGTGGATTATTTTGATCAGTACATGTGTTGGGCTATGATTTAGTTCATTTTACTCTTAACTTGCTGAAAATGTTTTGCAATCTAGCTGACTTTCTCTTTGGCAAACTGCAGAACAGTACAACACTTGAAATATCTGATGATCTAGTGGTTATGTGATGACCTGATTTTTGTTAACCAGGAGAGAGACACTGTGCTGAAACCTTGTTTACAGATGTGGCCTAGCAGCACAAGGAAGTTAAGTGACATGCTCAGGGTCACACACCGAAGTACCGGTCTGGTCCAATTCCAAAGCTCATGCATTCTTGTTAATCCACAAAAAAAGCTGTCTTGTATTCTTTTTACAAGTGAGCCCCCTACACCTAGCTTCTGTTGAACACCCCACCATCCATACTGTATCCTTAGTACTGGCTGGGGCTGCATATGAACTTGCGGTCTCATGAAGAGAATTATCGCACCTCAGACTGTAATTGTATACCTCAGAGTTGTGCATACCTACACCAATACGGATCATCAGCTGGCACTGTTAAAAAATACCTCCCAAAATCACACTTAAGTCCACTTTTTCAATGTTTGACTTCTGCTCCCACAGTAAACATTGAGTGGATCACCACCCTTCTGCACAGTAAAGGCAGTATGTACAGTTCCCCTGTTGTGTTTTTGTCCCGCCTCATTAACCAACAATTGGGTCTTTGTGGAGGGCCAAGCAATAAGCCTCAGGACTCACCAGAAAAACTGCTGTTCATGCCCTCATAAGGGTTGTACTTGCTATGTATAACAATATTATTAGCAGGAGAGGCATACTAATGCCTTGAGCGAATCCACCAGACTTCAGTGTCAGTCTACTCCTTTACCTGTTATCTGCAGAACCCGCAGGAAAGTTCCCTGCAAATCTTCTCCAGTACTTTTTAGTGCCCTATTCCACAATGTGTGCGGATTGGCTACCCCCCTTCTAAATCTTGAATGATCTATACACAGCTCCCTCAATACTGTCCTAACAAACGTCAACACCCCCTCCCACCTGAGGTAATCTCCCTACACTGAATTCAAGTAACACTTTAAGTGTAGCCCTGCCACTATTTGTCATCGCTGGCTGCTCTCATTTACAGTCAAGTAGTGATCATGGTGCTGGCAGCCCTACATTTCAGATCTCACATTGATCTGCTAAACATCCCCCTTTCTGTCTTCCCTAGCCTGAATATAGCCCTACCCTGCTGAAATGGCATCTTCAGTCCCTCTCTGGCATTCATTCTTCTCTTCACCACCCCACACCAGAAACTGGTGCTCTCACTACCCTTCTGCATCATGAATACGGTTAGTACAGTCGCCCGTGTCATTTTTACATAATAAACATGATCTTCTGGTAAGCCAGGCTGATAGCAGCAGGGCACAAGGGGAAACATAGGCATTCCTATCCATATAAGATCTAATCCACCTATGATTAGGCACTATTAAATGACATGCATAATGATGCGCACTCCCATCATTTAATAGTGCCTAATCAAAGGTAGCCTAGATCTTTTAAGGATAGGAAAGCCTATAATTCACCTTTTACCCTTCTGCTATCAGCCTGACTTACTGGAAAGATTGTTTATTTTTATGTCAAAAAACCTGGGGACTGTACTACCTACATTCATGATGCACAAGGGTGATGAGCTCACCAGTTTTTGGTGTGGGGAGAAGTAGTGAGAATGAATACAAGAGCGGGACTGAGAAGGCCACTCCTGCAAGGTATTGCTATATTCAGGGAAGGGGGAAGACAGAAGGGGAGAAATATGAGCAGATCACTGTGAGAAATAAGATGTGGGGCTGCCAGCACCATGATCACTACCTGACTATTGTCCTAGCCAGCATTCCCCTAACCATAAAACCAGGTCATGCAATTGTCCAAGGCTGTGTGTGGGTATTAATGTGTGAAATGGCTGCAACTACACGTTCAGTCACTTTGCTACCAGTTTAGCATTGCTTGTAAATCACTGTGGGATACAATGTATATGAAAGCACTATATAAAATACAGATTATTCTTATTTCCCATGGATAAAGAAGAGAAGACAAGACAAGCATAGTTTTGATTTCCAATAAAGTATGAACTCTGGCATTGGACTACAGAAGAACTGCCTGAAACAGAATCAAGCGGATCTATGGGGTGGTGGCGAGTGTGGCTACTAACACCCCCCATTGTAAAGTACTAGCTTGCTGCTGCATTTCACTTTGTTGAAGTCTGATTTATTAATTGTACACGTCTACATTCAGAAATATGGATTACATTTGTAGTTTGTCAAAAACATACTAGAAAAGCATAATAGCAGAAAATATAAAGGTTTCATAAAAATGTTAAAAAGTGCATATCAAGTATGCACACACTCCCAGCACCCACTCCACCCCATATTGTAGCATCCTGGATCCACCATAACCACTAGACCACCAGGTTATTCAAGATTTGTACTGCACTGTGGTTTGCTAAAGAGAAAGTCAGTTGGATGGATTAAAACACAAATTCAGCATGTTAAAGTAAACAAAGTGAACAGAACCATAGCCTAATGTGTATTGATCTAAATAATGCACATAGTTTTGACAATTTTGGCGAAACAATTCCATACAAAGGGAAAAAAGAACTAGTTAGCACTATAGAGAGCCATACAGCTCTCTGACTTTGGCTTCGATGATATCATCACTTAACACATTTGGTGGCCATTTTAAGAAGCAGGTAAGGCAGTTTTTTAAATTGGAAGGCTGATTTTACATTTTTTCAAATGCTTTGGAACCACATTTAGGTAACTTATATAAATGTAGCTTTAGCATTAGCGAATTCGGCAGCCTTTCCTTTAGTCCTGTTTGAGGTCAGAATTTTGAATAGTTTGTTGTCAAAATGTTGTCTGGGTATCCTTTAACTTCCCTGTGCTCCCAGGTCGCAGCTTTAAACAAGCTTTCAGCTTAGTGTGTCTCTCCTGGTTAAACAATTGGAAGAAGAAAAAAAAAGGAAAACGTCAGTTTTGCATTATGTGGGAATGGAAAAATGTCCAAATCTGGATGACCCCACCTGTCAAACAGGTCTTCTGCTACCAAGGTCAGCAGCTCCCACTTGTGTATTCTGGACTGTGACCTGCTTAGCCTGTCTGCCAAGATGTTTTGGACACCTGGACATGAACTGCTGACAGTTCTGGTGCCCAATACCAAACCTTCATCACTTCCCTGCATAGGGGGTAGGAATGAGTTCCTTCCCTGCTTGTTGATATAGTGCATCACGCTGATACTGTCTGTTTGCACCAGCAGAGGTCCCGGGGATAGAGGGGTCTGGAAGGCTAATAGACCATATAGAACAGCCCTTATTTCTAGCACATTTATGTGGAGGGTGCTCTCCACTCTGGCCCATGTTCCCTGTGTCTGATGAGGCCTCAAATGCACCCCCAGCCCATCCCCGAGGTGTCTGTAGTGAAAAATCTGATATGGGGAAGGGATCGGGGAGAAATCTGATGGGAGGAGATCAGGAAAAAAAAACCTTCAACAAATGTCTGGGTTCCATCCACCACAGAAGCACCATCCAGACAGGAGAGGTTACTAGAACCTTCTGTTCTAAGTCATCTGTGTGTTGGTCCAATTGAACTCTTATGGTCCACTGTAGAATTCTCACATGCAGCGTGGCCAGTGGTATCGTGTCAATGGCTGCTGTCATCATGCCTAACAGTCTCAGGAATGTCCTGGCTGTGACATACCTGTTGTTGTATACCATCTGGGCCTGTGCAGTCAGCTGTTTGACCCTGTCCTGAGGCAGGAAGGCTCAGCCTTGGGCTGTATCCATGACTGCTCCTATGTATTGTAGATGCTGACAAAGGGTCAAGACTGAGTTTGGCACATTGACGGTAATCCCAAGAGGACTGAACAGTTGCCTGGTGCATGCTTGATAAAGCTGCTCTTTGGAGTGGGCTTTGAGCAGGCAATCATCCAGGTGGGGGAAGACATACAATCCTTCTCTCCTGAGGGCTGCCGCCACTACTGCTAAACATTTGATAAAGACCCTTGGCACTGATGATAAGCCAAGGGGTTAATATCCTGAACTTGATAATGTTCCCCCTGGAAAAGGAACCTGAGGTATTTCCTGAGAAGGGGGCAAATCTTGATATGCAGGGAAGCATCCTCCATATCCAGGGAACACATTCAGTCCCCTACTTGTAGTGGGAGTAGGCTTTGTAGTTACCAGTCTGAGCTTTTTGTATTGAATGAAAAAGTTCAGATCTCTAAGGTCTAGAATGGGCCTCAGATCTCCTGTGCACTTTGAAACCAGGAAGTAACAAGAACAGAACCCCATGTTCCTTTTGTTCCCAAGAAACAGGTTCTGTGGCCCTTTTCTGGATCAAGGTATAAACTACCTCTAGCAGCACTAGTATGTGTTCTCGAGGGTAGAAAGAAGGTACTGGTGGGTGGTCCGGAGGTGACTGCAGAAGCTCTAGAGCATGGCCCTGTTCTATTACCTGCAGGACCCAAGCATCTGATGTGACCTTCCTCCACTGGTGTAGGAGGAAGGAAAGGCGATCCCCTGAAGGCACTGGTGGTTGGTGTCAGGCGGTTGAGGAAGAAGTCATCCAGATCCTGCAGCTGCACCCCTCCACTTCTAGGGCTTTCGAGTGTGCAACTGGGTTGGGTTCTGGGGCAGGCATAGCTAATGCTCCTCTACCTTTACTCTGCTGTCTGGGTGGACGAAAGGGCATTCTCTGCCTACTCTTGCTCTTGGCTGAGTGTGGTAGAGGGAATGCACCGATTTTTTTTTTTTAGGGCCCTGCAGGTTTGAGAGAATATCTTGTACATCTGACCTGAACAACTTATATCCTCTAAACAGGGCACCTAAGATGGATTGCTGAACATCACTGGCAAATCCTGCCACCCTCAACCAGAAATGCCTCCTAAGACAAACTCCAGAAGCTGCTGCCATGGCAGAAGCACCAGAAAGGTCATAGCTAAAGCGTAGGAGATGCTTGCCTACGTTTACCCCTGCTTGAAGAGCCTTTAAGAGCTCCTGCTTAGGAGTACCCTCTGATAGGCTTGGTCTTCCTCTAGAGTGTATTTTACCATGTGGGCCTGATAATTTTCAGTACCCAGGCCAAAGGTAGCAGAAGCAAAAGTCCTCTTCCCCAAAACATCTAGCGTCCTGGACTCGTCAGGAGGGATGGAACGAAAGGGGTTTAGGCACGTTAGGTCTATTATGGGCAGCATTTATTACTACTATCAGCCTCAGGTTTGCCTGCAAAAAAGGGCTTACCTGAGGGGGGCCTGATGCATTTTATCTGCCTTCCTAGGTATGGCAGGTTTCTTGTTTGGACTGTGCCCGGCAGCCAGGGTGGCATCCTCCAAGACGGGCAGTAGAGTAGGAATAATGACGGGTGGGGAGACATCAGTTCTAGGAACTCCACCAAATTGCTCTTGGTGATGTTCTGATCTTCAGATTCAAACCCCATGGCAGTCTGGAGTTACGGCATCATGGAGATGAATGATGGGTCTTCAGGAGGGGACCTAGGTGTATAGACTATGGAGTCCTCACTCTCTAGAGATGGTGTGGAGCTGGACCTTTCATAAGAGCTCTCCACATACTCTTCCTTCTCCTTTTGCATGATAAAGGTCAGGGTTATACTCCTGATCCTCAAACATGTTCAATAGGCCTCAAAGAGGGAGCAGGGGAGCCCATTGACACCCTAGAAGGCAACTAGTGAGACGACCTGACTGGGGCTTGCCAAAGATGCCCCATTGATGCAGCTCCTGCTACAGGAGGAGGAGGTAGCAGTAATTGCAACTTGTCTGCAAAGGACGAAAACACCACCTGAACTTTGGCGCCTGTTTGAATTGCAGGCGCATTGGGGGAGGCACCATCTGCGACACTGATGGCAGTGCACCAGCTGTATTATTTATTTATGAAATCTGAATTATAACCCTTTGAGTCCTAGATTCTTTTCGAAAGGCCCCGCGTCAGAATAAAACGTAGACATTCATACAGTACATACATAGAATAAATGTGGGTGAGCAATCATACAGAGTATAAGTACAATGAGCACTGGTTAATGCCTATACATTTGGTAGCTAAAATAGAGCAGAGCTATCGACATATTTACCTAATGAGCGGTTAAGACCTATACAGTTGGTAGCTAAAGCAATGCATGATATGAGTTGGTAGTAAGCCGCCTCAGGGAGGCCTTGTCTTATACATAATACAATGCATTCATAGTCCAGTGCAACTATATGGTAACCGAGGAAGGTGAGGAGCCTGTAGGCTAAAAATGGTGAGGGCTCTCCACTGCCAGGCCAAGGGCGGGTGCACGGCCTAGTGGTGTGGTGCAGGATCCACAGGTTACTAGTTACATTGGCATTGATGTGAGGAGAGTATATGAGCCCTTAAGGCAGCTTTAAAAGGACCTAGATTGGTGACTGATGTGACGGCTGGTGGGAGGGCACTGTACCAGGATGGAGCTCAAAGGGGGAAGGATCGCTGAGCCAGGGTGGTGCTGACCCTAGGCACCTTCCAGATAGTTTTTGGGGCAGCCCGTGTGGACGCTGAGATGGTGGCTGCCTCAGATTCTACTTGAGGGGACAAGGACGTATACACAAACTGAAAGAGCTCAGTATACAAAGGCTTGCTTCAGCAAATTCATTACAATTTAGATAACCCTTGCCCTTTCTTGCTGGATCGTGGAGATTAGAGGTACAGCACAGAAGAATTTCTTGTATCAGAGTATTTACTGAAATCATTCATTTTTCTGGATGGAAAATACATAAAGGGAATACAGTTCCCCATGATACAGGTCTGTGTGTGGGATCGCCACAGTCCAACATGTTATGGAGGAGAGGCCACATGTCAGAGGCCCTAGGCAGCTTCCTGCTCTTAATTCCAGCTAGATGGTTGGCAACCATGGGTACTTTTCCACAACACTTCCCTCGCCTCCAGTTTTCTTATAAAATTTAGATATTCTGGCATCAGCCTATTCATTTAAAACATAGAAGAGCTATTGTGTGTTTATATGACCTGCCCATTCAGTTATCACTGGAGTAAAAGTAGTTAAAATTAGATGCTGAGCCCCGACACCAACACGTGGTTATGAGGGCTGGGACCTAGGTTCAGAAACCAGTGGTCATGTTTACTCCCCCACTCTGCAAGGGAAGCATCAAATTCTAACTGGAGAAATGGAACAGGAAAAGAAAAAGGGAGCCTTGAACCAATTTCCTATGTTCTTATCAAAAGAGACCTTCCATCATGAAGGAACTTAATTCCAAGAAAGAAGCAGGCTTTGCATATCATTAGGCCCCAGCATCGGAGAAAATCTTTTGTCAGATGGTCCTAATCTGTTCTATACAGCGGATCTAGGTTTGCACCAGCAGAAAGGACAGGTTACTCACCTGTAACAGTTCTAGGGGTGGTATATGTTGTTCATCCACACTTCTTGGCATGTCCCCTTCCACTTCCACTTTAAATCTTGCCAGAAGTCTTCAAGCTGGCTCCTCCCACCCGGGTGGTGTATACCTCTGCTCCACCCCATGATGCCAGAGCTTAGCCTGCTGGAAGCAAGGTTATGTGCCTGAAGCTGGGGAGGTTGGGGGGGTGTGAACAACATATACCACTCCTAGAACTACTGTTACAGGTGAGTAACCTGTTCTTCTAGGAGCGTGGATATGTTGTTCATCCACACTTCTTGGCAGACTCCAAGCAGTTCTCTGGGAGGAGGGAGGCAAGGTGCACACCCCCTTACTTATGAAATAAAGATTGAAGAACTGAGGGCCCAAAACCAGCATCCTGGCATGACTCAAGGTCAGTGTGGTAGTGGGTAATGAAGATGTTTGCTGACTTCCAGGTAGCAGCCCGTCCGATTTCCTGGATAGGGATGTCCCTGTAAGCAGCCACCGATGCAGCAGTATGGCGGGTAGAATGAGCTCTTATCCCTCTGGGAGGCTCCTTCCTCGCCAACTCACAGCAGCAGCAGCAGAAGAATCAGCATTTATATAGTGCTTTTCACACATCCAAAGCACTTTACAAGCAATGCTAGACTGGTAGTGAAGTGACTGAATGTGTGGTGGTGGCCATATCGCACATCATCACCCACACACAGCCTGGATAATTGCATGAAGCGTTTTTTATGGGAAGGGGAATGTTGGCCAGGACACCGGGAATCTTCCCTACTCTTTGCGAAGAGTGCCCTGGGTTCTTTAACTTCCACCTGGACACCCACCAGGACAACACCAGGATGGGCAGAAGGGACCTCGGTTTAACATCTTATCCGAAGGACGGCACACCCCAGCAGTACAGCACCCCCCAATATTGCACTCGGATGCCAGCGATTTTTAGGTGCAAGTCCAGTCCCGGTGTGGGACGAGAACCCATGACCTTCTGGTCCAGAGGCGGATGTGCTACCAACTGAGCCACGCTGTCACCCTACTTGTAATGTAATCCATCTTGCTATGGTCCGTTTGGCTGCAGGTCTGCCAGAAGCGGCTTCAGCGTAGGTGACAAACAGCTGGTGAACCTCTCTAAGAATTTCCGATGTCCTCTCCTTGTAGTAGGGGAGAGCACGTCTCCGGTCCAAGATATGGAGCCTGTACTCCGCATCCGAGGTGTAATTAGGGTAGTAAACCGGAAGAGTCAACACCTGGTTAAGGTGAAACTCTGACACCACCTTCGGAAGGAATTTCAGGTGGGGGCACAGGACAATTTTGTCCCTATGAAAGACCAGATAAGGGGAGTCCACCGAAAGTACCTGGAGCTCCCCTGTCCTTCTGGCAGACATGATAGCCACCAGGAAGGCTGTCTTCCATGACAAGTGTGAAAGCTCACATTTGTGCATGGGTTGTGAATGGCTTGCCCATTAGCTTTGCCAGAACCAGCAAGAGATCCCATGGAGGTGGAGGTTCACGCACCAGAGGGGATATGTGATCCAGGCCTTTGAAAAAGCACCCGACCACTGTCTCCTCACCAATGTCGGCTGACCGGCCCACACCCAGTAAGCAGAAGTGGCTGCCAGGTGCACCCTAAGGGTCGATGACCGTAGACCCCCTTTGGAGAGAGACCAAAGGTAGTCGAGAATGTTAGCCACAGAACGGGATAAGGGCTTCAGACTCTTACTCTGACACCAAATGGAAAAACGTTTCCATTTGAAGGCATAACATTTCCTGGTAGATTCCTTTCTGGATGCCTCCACCACGGTGTAGACATCTTCGGAAAGACCCAAAGCCTGGAACTCTAGCCACTCAGATACCAGGCTGTGAGGTGCAGCGATTGAAGGTCCGGAAGGAAGACATTCCCCTGGTTCAGAGATATCGGGTCCGGGCGTGTAAAAAGCTGCTCAGAGGGCCTGCAGCTGAGGCTGAGGAGATCTGGGTACCAGAACTGGCGCGGCCAGTCTGGGGCTACCAGAATCACCTGCGCCTTGTCCCTCCTCACCTTGAGTAACATCTTGTGGATCAAGGGAAATGGAGGGAAGGCATAGAGGAGGCCTGGGGTCCATGACCTAGAGAAGGCATCCCCCTGCAGCGAGCCCTGTTGAAGGAGGGGGTGGGCATGAAACAGTTTCAGCTTGGTGTTTTCCCTGGAGGCAAACGGGTCCACCAGCGGTTTGCCCCAATGGGAGAACAGGCTGTAAGCTACCTCTGGATGGAGAGACCACTCGTGGGATGTGTGGCCTATGCGGCTGAGAACATCTGCCAGCTGGTTCGAGGCTCCTGCCACATGGATGGCTAGGAGATCCATCTCCAACCAGCTTATGAGGATCCAGATGTGGAACGCCTCCTTGCACAGCAGATGGGAGTGCATGCCGCCCTGTTTGTTGAGGTAGTACATGGTCGTGGTATTGTCCGTCTGGACTTGAACCACTTGACCCTGGAGCTGAGGAGTGAACGCTGACAGTGCCAGTCTGACTGCTCTGAGCTCCAACAGGTTGATGTGGCATTGGGACTCCTCGGAGTTCCAGAACCCATGGGCCCTGTTGTCCACCATGTGGGCTCCCCAGCCCATGAGAGAGGCATCGGTCATAAGGACAACCATCGTCTCTGGGCGGACAAACGGGATCCCTTCTTGCAACCGGTCTGGGGCGGTCCACCATTGGAGAGCGTCCCACATCTTCTGGGTTACAGTGATCAGCTGGTCGAAGTGATCATATCCCAGAGTCCACTGAGCGACCAGCTCCCATTGGAGGGGGCGCATGTGCCACCGGGCCCAATGGACCACTGAGGTGCATGCCGCCATGTATCCCAGAAGGTGCAGAAAGTCCCGGGTAGGGCACAAATGCCCAACCAGAAATGATTGGGCAAAGGAGGAGAGAACCTCCGCCCTGTCTGCCGGGAGCCGAGCTCTGGCTTGACAAGAGTCAAGCTCTGCCCCGATGAAGCCCATCACCTGAGAGGGCACGATTTCCAACTTGGCCTTGTTGATCAGGAGGCCGAGTTGGGAGCAGGTTTGGAGGGCCAGATCCCTGGACCTCTCCACCTCCTGTTGGGTGGAACCTGCCAAGAGCCAGTCATCGAGATAAGGGTTGATTCTGACTCCTCGACGCTGAAGGTGGGCTGCTACCACTGCAGTGCATTTTGTGAAGACCCGAGGGGCTGATGACGGGCTGATGACAGGCCGAACGGCATGGCTTGGAACTCGTACAGGGTCCTTTTGACCCTGAAGCGGAGGTACCGCTGATGGGATGGACGGATTGGGACATGAAAGAACATGTCCTGTAGATCCAGTGAACAGAACCACATGTTTCGCTCCAGGGATGGTATGATCTGGTTCAGAGTGACTATCCAAAAGGTGCGGGACCTGACATATTGATTCAGGTCGTGGAGATCTAGGATGGGGCGCCAACCCCCTGTCCGCTTGGGCACCAGGAAGTACCTGGAAACAAAGCCTGGGTCTGTCGGAGGATCCGGCACTGGGGCTACTGCCTCCTTGCGGAGGAGCTGAGCCATGTCGTCGCGAAGAGCCGACCGAGTGCATATGGAGATCCGTTCCTCCCGAAGGGTGCGGGCTCGGCTGGGAGGGTACTGCTCGAATTCCAGAGGCAGAGCCTGACCTACCACTTCGAGAACCCACCTGTCTGAAGTGAATAGCGGACCAAGCAGAAAGGAAGTGGTGGAGCTGACCCCCCCCACGGTAGGAGCCAGAGCTGGCGTGACGGGTATAGGTGTGGTGACCCCCAACCCATCACTGAGCAGGCTTGGAGGGGGAGACTCCAGGACCTGCGTCTTGGCCTCCTTTACGGGGCTATTGAGGACCCTGCTTGGGCCGTGGGTGCCAAGCTTGAGCCTGCTGCTGCTGCTGACCTCCTTGAAAGGAGGGCTGCCTGACCACAGGGGAAGAGTGCCAAAATGACTTCTTCTTTCTCTTCTGCTGGTTCGTGCCCGAAGAACCCTTCGCAGAAGTAGCATCCAAGGTGGCATTGGACTGCTTTATACACTGAAGGTGACCGGCCACTCCTGGGCCGAACAAGTCGGTCCCCAGGAAGAGCACGTCAACAAGCTTATGCTGAGTATCTGCCGGGAAGGAGGAAAGCCTCAGCCAAGCCCTGCAGTGAGAGGCCACTGCGGCTGCCAACGAGGGGGCACAAGAATCTCCTATATCCAAGGCTGTCTGGAGCTGCTGTTTGAGCATGACCTTGGTCACGGACCTGCTTGACCATAGTCTGCATGTTCGGTGGGAGATGAGGGAGGACCTCGTCCAGTGACCCCAGGAGGACATGGGAGAAGTGTGCCATAACAACAGCCGAGGTGGCCTGATGAAGGCCCAGAGAAGAGGCAGCATAGACCTTGCAGGCAGAGTGGTCCATATTTTTGGACTCCTTGTCCGGGGGTCGGTCGGTGTCAGCCGAACTACCTGTACGCCTGAACACCGAGGCAGTCACCAGGCTCTCGGCCGAAGGGTGCTCAGTGAACCCCGCAAGGGACGCCATGGGCACCGTGTACTTGTGGGCCATACAGTCAGATGGTGCTAGGCAGGAGGCAGGGTGCTGCCAAAGTTCAAGGGCCGGGCCAATGATGGCCTTGGCCACTGGAAAGGCATCTGTCAGGGTGTCCCCTCTCTTGAGGATGTCGGTGAGAGGGTACTCCACCTTTTTCTGGATGGACTCCAAGGGCATTCCAGTGGAGTCGGAGATGAGGTGGAGAATGCCCTGGAAGGAGGAAGAACCTTCCTCCAACCCTGCGACGACCATCGACTCATCATCCCCGGGATGTGAGTGCAAGCCGGTGACATCCGAGGAGTCATGGTAGAGCAGTCTACTGCCTAAGTCACCCTCAATGTGCTGAGGACGGTCCGGGGTGACTGTTATCGACAGACGGGAAAGCCCGGTGTCTTGTCGGTCCTCTTTCGAGGGCGCCCTTCCTCAGGCTGTTTAGGTGGTGGTTCCATCAAAATCTGTGGAGAGACCGGAATAGGCTGAACCGGGAGATGGGCCAGCCCCACTGTCGGAGGAACTGGTGGCTTCAATTCCGGAGGGGTCGGGGTAGGCCTAGCAGAAGGGAGCCAAGTTATGGCCAGCTTCTGCCTGGTCAAAATCAGCTGTTGCCACATGAGGTCTTCATAGTGCCGGAGTTTCCGCCGGAGCCTCTTCTCGTCCGAGGAGGATGAGGACCTGTGGCGACGCCTCTTTTTAGAGTGTTTATGGCTTTTTCTCGGCCGAGGGGGTTCTGGACCTTGACCTAGATTGGGGAGGCCGACTTGGTCGGTCAGGAGACACCGGAGTCGGTGAAAACCGAGGGTCCAGAACCGGGTCCTTGATGGGGACACCAGCGGGCTGGGTCTCCTCATCAGGGAATACAAGGACCGGAGTCCTTTCCAGAGAGTCGTCGGCCATGGCAGATGCGGTGAAAGTGCAGTCGCTTACTCGAACGAGTTTAAGTTTCAGTAGAAACCAACAATTAGAATCCAGGGCCTATGATATGCTTTGAGAGCATGAGGGAACCTGTATCTTCCAGCGGAAAGGAAGATCTGGCATCGTGGGGCGGAGCCGAGGTATATACCACCAAGGTGGGTGGGAGAAGCCAGCTTGAAGACTTCCGGCAAGATTTAAAGTGGAAGGGGACATGCCAAGAAGTGTGGACGAACAACATATCCACACTCCTAGAAATAACATTTCTGGTGGAAAGCTTAACTGAGACTTCTAAATTATGAAGCACCCCCAAGGTGGGAAATGCTAACATGGTCAGATAAGGGGAGTCCTTGACCTTATTCTCTTACTTCACTCTGATCTGTCACTTGGAAAAAGCCTTGAAATACATACAAAAATTGAGAACCCTGTATTGTTAAATCTACTCAAAAAGAGGCTTCTTTCCTGAAAGATCCATTCATCAATCCAGACTAGCCTTGTTCATCAGAACCACACAAGGAACCCACTCATTAAGTACCTAAAGTTAACACCGGCCTGGCCACCAATCTCATTCTCTCCTCAAGGAGGGACACAGCCTTCAAAGTTGATTTAAAAAAAAAAAAAAAAAAAAAGAATTCCTTTTTCAATCCTGCTCCTTTCTGACCTCTGTCAAATAGGGGCCATTATTCCAAAACTCCCATTTCCTTCTTTTCCAAATGTTTCACTTTCTGGCCTACCATTTCCATTATGTGAAGGAGCATGTTCACCCAAACCAGACTTGGAATCTGCCATCTATCTCAAGATTCTCCCACTTGGGTAGGAATATCTTCTGCCTTTTTCTCCATGCTTTGACTCTTAATACATGAGAAATTAGAGTTCTCTCCTTAAGATCCTTCCAAACACAAAGGTACTTGTATGACCAAGATGAGCACACTCCTGCCAAACACAGCCCTTGGTGGAGCGACCTACAAATGAAGCCAAGGTACACTCAGCATACATAGTCTGCCATAGCCCTTGTAGAATGCACGCTGATCATGAAAGGAACAGTCAGGCCCCTGGGAAAAGTATGCTAATCTGATAGTAGCATACAGCCATTTACCTAGGGTACATTTAGACAGGATGGACTCTTTCTTCCTCAAACCTAGGAGAACAAAGTATTACGGAATAGCTTAGTGCACCCAAGATAAATTGTAAGAGCCATCCTGTGAGTACAGCTGTTCCTGCTTGACATTCTTTGGGTGTGGACAAAGCAAGAGCAATGCCATCTCCGGTTACCTGTGGAAGATGGAGGCTACCTTAGGAGGGCATTGTTCTGAGGACCACTTTGTCCTTGTGAGATACCAAAAATACTCCTTGTGCAAAAGTGCCTGTATCTTGCTAATCCTCAGAGCTGAGCAAATGACCACAAGTATCACAGCCTTAAGGGTTAACAGCCACGACACCTCATGAAAGAGCTCCAGTGGCGGGGGTCATCCATCAGAGCTCTGAAGACCATATTTAGCTTCCAGAGTGGAGAAACCTTAAGGGATTTCCTAGGGTAGAGCTTGTGGCAGGTTTTAAGGGCACACACAACAGCTGGATGGGATCCCAAGTAGTGTAATCTCACAAAACCAGACAGAAACCGCCACTTATACCCTAAGCGAGCTGACAACTCCGTGTAGACTCTTGCAGAAATTCCAAGACACTGGTGAGACAGAGACGGCTGAGGGACGGATTCCCAGAGGGGCACACCAGGAGTGAAACGTATCCCAGACTCTCTTGTAGATCTTATTTGTAGATTGCACCTGCCCATAAGAATCTTCTTTGCTCAAGAGACTGTCCAAAAGTTGAAACTTCTGAGACTCTAGATGCAGCATCCACCCCAATGAAGATCTAGTTTGATCTGAGGTGGCACTGGCTCACAAAATGCCAGTTTTATCGGCTCTGAGAATCACTTTCTTAGATGCCGTCGAGGAATGAGGATCAATTCCGAGTTCCCTTTGCAGCCCTCTTAAAACCTTTTGTACCACTGGCTATGGAAGGAATGCATATAGGAGGGCATCCAGCCATGACAGATGAGGGCTGTTATTCCCCAGTGACTGGCCTACCCTGTATCTGTTTTTTTTTTTTGCATTGGATCTGGTGTCTATGAGATCCAGAATCAGCATTCTCCAACACCTGCAAATAGAGTGAAAAATTTCCTGGCTAGGTTCCTAGTTCTCTGGATGGAGCGGTTATTGACTTAGCCAGTCGGCCTGACAGTAAAGAGTACCTGGCCAGCAGAATCACTAACAGGACAGCAGGTTCATTTCCATTTAGTGAAGTAACCTGTACGCCTCCACCATCACTGCTGTGCTTTTTCTTGTATCCACTTCGTGTTTGTACACTAGTCACTGTATCATTCAACCATACTATGCCTGCTGTTTCTCAGTCTGCCCCTGAATGTGAACCGCATACGGAATACCACTCTCATCTTGAGCACACTGGGGAACTTCCATTCCACTAATCTCTACGCGCTTCGAGCCAATGCTATGCCTAGTATTGTTCTTCAGCCCATCAGACTGGCATCTGTCATGAAGATGAGCAGTTGCATATCCTGTAAAAACACGTCACTGATGTAGTCACTTCTGAAAGAATAGATATTTTAAAAGCTTGTGTGGTACACCTTCAGCTTTTACCAACCATTTAATAATTAAAGTAACAGTGTATGGAGACAGGAGTAGAACAGCCAAAGTCAAGGTGGAAAATTCTGCAGTGTAGTACTTTTGACCGCACTCCCTCTTTAAGCCTGGCCCACTGCCCCAAGTTGGTGCTGGCCACTGTAAGACCCAGCACTTGCAGGACTTCCCTTGTGATTGTTGCAGGCTTGTGTCTGGCCCTTTCACACACCTGAGAGTCTCTACACTCAGTCTACAGAGAGACACCATGGCTCTGGTGATGCTGAACAATACCCCCACCTAAGGCAAGACAGGCAGACTAGAAATGGTGCAGCAGAGCAACCAAAATGATTCATGACCTGCAGGACGGACACTACAAGAACTGGCTTAAGGCACTGAACACGTACTCACAGGAGGCCAGAACAGAGAGGGGCAAAAGTTTCTGAAAGGAATGAACAAGGTAACCTGAGGAACTATTCACCTGGAATAATGAATCTGGAACACAGGGGCATAAGTGGAAGCTTGTGTGTGGGTTGAGGGGAGTCGGGAGGGATGTGAGGAACATTCTATTTCACAGAGAGAGAGTGGATGAGCCATGGAATCAGCCTGCCTGTTGAGGTGGTGGTTGCCCAAACCATCAAAGGCTTCAAACAAGGCTGGAACAGACTTAAGCACCTAATAGTGATGGGGAATGGAGGGGTGTCGGGGACAAATAAAAATAGGTTTCCCACCTGTATCCGTAGCTCTAGGTGTGGTATATAGTTCATATCCACACTCTGGCAGTTCCATTGGAACAGTCCAATTTGCCAGACCTCTTTAAGCTATGCTCCTCCCACAACCCGGGCAGTATATCCCCCACCTCCACCCTGTCACGTCAGATCTTGCATGCTGGAAGCAGGAATCCTGTGCCACTTGCCGGGAAAGGCAGGATGGGTTGTGTTGATGTGAACTATATATGACTCCTAGAACTACAGCTACTGGTGAGTAAACTATTTTTATAGGGGCGTGGATATAGTTCACTATCCAGACTGTGGCAGACTCCTAGCAGTTCTCCCGCAGGAAGGGGCAAGGTGTGCGCAACTCTCCTTGGTGAACAAAGACTGGAGAACCGAAGTCCCAAAACCAGCATGACGCGAACTTGATGCAGTAGTGGGAAATGATGGCGTGTGCCAACTTCCAGGTAGCAACCCTGCAGATTTCCTGGATAGGGATGTCCCTGTATGCAGCCACCAAAGCAGCGATCTGTCTGGTGGAATGAACTGTAAGCCCTACAGGAGGGCTCCCTACCAGCCAACTGGTAACAAGAGGTTGATGCAAGATGTGATCCACCTGCCAATCTGCCAGGCGTGGCTTCAGCACAAGTGACAAACAGCTGGCAGGCCAGTATAGCGCAGTGGTCTAAGGCTCTGAGCTGCAAATTTGGTGACATCCAGCAGACCTGACCTGGGTTTGAATCCCACAGCTTCCACTTGCATACTGTGTGACCCTGAGCAAGTCACTTAACCTCCTTGTGCTCCCAGGTCGCTCCTGTAAAAAAAAAAAAGCTGTCAGCTTAGTGTGCTATACCTGGTTAAACTACTAAAAAAAAAAAAAAGCCTCTCATTGAACTCCAGTCGTTTGCTCTACATAATAAGAGGGTGCCCTCTCTATAGGTCCAGGGTGTGGAGCCAGCAGTCTGCCTCCGAAGATGGGTTGGTACAGTATACTGATAAGTTAATCAGCTGGTTAAGATGAAACCCAGATGCAACTTTCGGGAGGAAGTCTGAGTTGGGGCAAAGGACTCTGTCCCTGTCCACGAGGAAGGTCTTCTAGGACAGGTGTGACATCTCACACCTGTGCACAGGCTGAAATGACTTGCCATAAGCATAGCTAACATCAGCGGCAAGTCCCACAGTGAAGGCAGTTCACATACCGGAGGGGACAGATGGTCCAGGCTCTTGAGAAAGTGCCTGACCACTTTCTCCTGTATCACCATCTGCTTACCAGACCCTGCCCTGTAAGCAGAGAAGGCTGCCAGGTGCATCTTAGGGGTCGTTGCCTGCAGTCCCAGCAGAGACAAAGAAACTAGAGGTAGTCCAAGATGTTCACCACTGGACAGACAAGAGGATTAAGCTCCTTGCCTTGGCACTAAATGAGAACCTCTTCCATTTAATGGCATAACGCCGGCAAAATTGACTCTTTCTGGGAGGCCTCCACATCATGAAGCACTTCATGCAGAAGACACAAGGCCTGGAAATCTAGCTGCTCAAGAACCAGGCCGTGAAGTATAGGCACTGTAGGTCCAAACGAAGAGGTAGTTGCTACAGAGGGTTGCTGAGGAGAGCTGGGTACCAGAACTGCTGTGGCCAGTCTGGCACCATCAGGATCGCCCATGCCTTGTCCTTCTGGTCCCTGACTGTGACCGTGTGGCTCAAGGGGAAGGAAGACATACATGAGGCCTGGGGTCCAGAGCCTCACAAGGCATCCCCCAACAGTGCCCCAGACTGTGGAAGACAGGCACAAAACAGCCTCAAGTTTCTCGTTCTCCCAACAGGCAAACAGATCCACCAGAGGAGTGCCCCACAGTGTGAAGAGGTGGCGCACCACCTTCTGATACAGGGACCATGTGTGCAATGTCTCTCCTAGCCAGGTGAGAGCATCCGCCAGCTCACTGTACTCTCCTGTGGCATGGATTGCCAGATCTACACCCAGGCTGTGCACAAGGGTCCAGTTGTGGAGGACCTTCTGACACAGGCAGAGTGAGTTCTGCCGTACCCGTTCAGGCAGAACATGGTCGTGCTGTTGTCCGTCTGGACCTGCATGACCTGACCCCTGACTAGAGGAGCGAATTCTGTCAGTGCAGTCCACACCTCCAGCAGGTTATGTGTGACGGGACTCCCAGGTGCGCTCCCCACCCCACCAGACGTGTCCATTGAAAGCAGGATGGTCGGTTCTGCGTGGACAAACAGCATTTCTTCCAGGTGCTCAGGGATCTGGATGACACCCCAGTGGCCAAGACACTGGGACCACTAATGGCCGAATGGGACATGCTGGTGCAGGATGCCACATACCCCAGCAGCCTCAGAAAATCCTCGGCAGAGCAGGAAAGCCCAACCTAAAATGATTGGGCAAATGAGGTAAGATCCAGTGGGTGGTCCGAAGGGAGGTGGGCCTTGGCCCACAGGGAGTCCAGTTCTACCCTTATGAACTTAATCACCTGTGTGGGTACCAGTTCAGACTTGTCTGGGTTGACCAACAGGCTCAAGTCTTGGCTGGTCTGGAAAGCCCGATCTCTGGACCTCTCCATGGCCTCCTTGGACAAACTTGACCAGCAGCCAGTTATCCAGAAAGGGATACACCCCGCCACCTAGGCACCACAGGTATGTTGCCACTACTTGGTGAAGACTCTGGGCGTCGAGTAGAGTCCGAAGGACACGACCCAGAACTGGTACAGGACATTTGCTGCTCGATACAGGAGGTACTGGGAGGTGGAAGGAGGCATCGTGGAGGTCTAGGGAGCAAAACAACATGTTCTGTCCTAGTAATGGAATGATCAGAGTCAGAGTGACCATACAGAAGTGGTGCTTCAACATAAACTGGTTCAGATCATGTAGATACAGTATGGGGGTGCCAGCAACCCCCCGACACTTCTGGGCCAGGAAGTACCTGGACACATAATTCTGACCAGCCAGGGTGTCTAGGACATTGACTGTTGCCCTTTTTGCAAGCAGCTCAGCAACATCCCTCTGAAGGGTGGACGGTGTGTCCTGCAACACCTTGGACTACTGAGGTACGTGGAAGCAGTAAGGTGGCAGAGCCTTTAAGTTCAGAGACGATCCTCTGTTCACTATGTCCCAACACCCACTTGTCCATTGTGATAGCAGACCAGCGTGGCAAGAACTGGATAAGGGCCATGCAGTGGATGTCCTGTATTTGGATTTCAGCAAGACCGTTCAGTAGGGGGTGGGGGATGGGACCAAAAATGGTGAAATGGATCACAAGCTGGCTAACGGGGAGGCAACAAAGGGTGGCAGGGGACCTCTCGTCACTGAGAGCGGTGACAAGCCACGTACCACAGGGATCAGTACTGGGACAGGTGCCGTTTCAGATTTTTATTGCCGATACCTCACATGGGATCTGGAGCAAGATTAGTCCGTTCGCAGATGATACCAAGATGGGAGCTGTTGTTGATGACTCGGAGGGGTGGAACGGTGTGCAGGAGGACCTGACTAAGCTGCAGGAGTGGGCGGAAACATGGCAGTTGGGGGTTGAACGCCAAGAAGTGCAAGGTTCTGCACTTCGGAGCCAGGAACCAGGGGAGGGATCGTCACTTGAATGGGGTACAGTTGGGGAGCCCCACAGAGAAGAATCTAGGAGTGATCATTACGGGCATGAACAACTCTGATCAGTGCAGGAAGGCAGCAGCAAAAGCCAACAAAATGCTGGGGTGTATTGAGAGAGGGATCTCCTCCAGGAGAAGGGAGGTTATCCTGCCCCAGTATAGGTCACTGGTCAGGCCCCACCTGCAGTACTGGCGCCCATTCCTGAAGGAGGACATTAGATTGTTGGAGAGGGTGCAGTGAAGAGCCCCAAAGATGATCCAGGGATTGGAGAGCAAGCTCTACAAGGACAGGCTGGGAGAGTTGAATATGTATTCACTAGAGAGATTCTTTCATGGAAAGAGTGGTGGACAAATGGAACACCTTACTAGACGAGACAATGTCCTGTATGAAGGCGGGCAGTTTCAAGACTGGTTGGGATGGGGTAAGGGATCCTGGGGAGGGGCAGTTGAGAGATGAGGGGCTAGCTGCACACTCATGCAGACTCGACAGACCATGCAGCCTGTTTCAGCTGGCAATTTCGTATGTTTAACAAGTGACATAGCCAACCTTCTACAGGGAGTGCAGACAGGGACAGGACAGGTGGAGAGTTAACACTCCCCAAATCTTCACTGGGCAGCTTTTGCAGGGGCACAGTCAGCTGCAGCAGCACCACTACCCCTGCCCCCCCTCCTTTTAGGACCCTGGTCCCAGGCCTGGTACTCGTCTTGCTGGGGCTGCTACTGAGGAGGATGTGGCTGAACAGACCTGTACTGGGAAACCCACTTCTTAGGCTTCTTCTCGTGTTCCTCTGGGGTGATGCCACAGAATCCAGGGCGACACTAGACTTCAAATGAGGTGTCCTTCTGCCCCTGGGCCAAATAGGTCAGTGCCCTGGGTGTCTGCTGTGAAGGCAGACAGATGCAGCCAGGCCCTGCAACGCATGGAGATGGCTAATATCATGGCACAGGCACACGAACTGCCCACATCCAAAGCCATCTGGAGCTGGTGTTTAGCCAACGACTGACCTTTGTCTCCGAGGACAATCACCGCTGACTGCTGATCAGCCAGAAGGACTGCATCAAAAACATCCATTAGGAAATGAACAAAATTGGTCATCATCAAGGCATAACTAGCCTAAGACCAAAGGATGCAGCAGCATACAACTTCTTTGTGGCATGGTCAATTTCATGGGACTCCTTGTCTGAAGGTTTGTCCACATCCCTGGATTTCTGGAATACTGAATGAATCACCAACCCCTCTGTAGAAGGGTGGTCTGAGAACCCTGAAAGGGATCGCATACTTGTGGACCATACAAGTAGAGGGTGCTGGTCAGGATGCTGGACATCAACGAAGCTGGCTTCAGCCATGGGAAAGGCAACCCCTTGGGAGCTGTCCCTATCCAAAATGTCTGTAAAGGGGTACTTAGCCCTTTTCTGGACTAGCTCTCGGAGGACAGATGTGGCCTCTTTATTAAGCAGAGAAGCACAATGAAGCACACCAGGCCATGCTTGGTAGACAGCTCCTCCACCAATCCCTGTCTGAGGAGGGGTGTATCTGAGGAGGCCATGGATTTGTGATGAGAGTTATCTGAGGACTCTTCGAAAATAGCTCTCAACCATTTCTTGCTGCAGTCCACTCCAGTACCCTCGGTCTGGGTGATTTTTGCACTGACTGCCGGCCTGGCAAACTGGTGACCAGATGGGCCTCCCTGGTCAGAGTGCCCACCATTGGCTGCAGTGGTGGTGGCTCCACCCAGAAGGAGTGAGAGGCAGTTGTAGGAAGCACCTGCTCAGCATGGACCGGTAAGGCAGTGTATTAAATAGCTGGCATAGCATAGCAAAACGCTACACAAAACAGGGGTAATGCTAACCATTTCCAGAAATGAGTAGCAGAGGACTGCTAACCATTTTCTGTGTGAGACCATGGCACAGTAGAGGGGAAAAAATTATATATATATATATATATATTTATTAATTCTATTTTGATAACCATTCTGTGCCATGTGCTATGCATTTTCACAGCTGGAAGCACATTAGCATGTAAAACTGCTAATCAGTTTTTTTTGACTCAATACCACGCAAGGGCATGACTGGCAGTAGCCAGGTGACAGAGCCGTGCCCTGCACTGTTGCCAGAGGAGCTCCTCACAGCACCAGCATAACTTGCAATGGTGCTTCTTCTTGCCCGGAAACAAGGTTGAGGAGCACTGACGGCGATGCTTCCCAGTTGAGCGGGATTGAGAGCGAGGATGCTGCAACCAAGACCTCAACTGGACAATCGATGGCAATGGGGAGCCTTCTGGCTGGTTGTGGTCTACCAGCATGGGCACAGAAGGCTAGATATCCGGAGGAGGCTGCACCCGCCAAGGACTAGGAGCACCCGGGGGTGGGGTTGGGTCTGCAAGGTTAAATCCTGAACCTTGTCCGACAGCTGGTCGACAGGGGAACTGAAAAGCCCTCAACAAAAGGGTGCGTGATCGCCATTAAGTGGGTAGAGGGACTGGATCTCTCCCGGTCCCACGACCAGCCACAGTGGTGCTTGTGCTTGGAACCACAGTGCACAGGGCTCTCCCCCAGAGTCTGAAGGGCCAAATACATGTCCTGGAAGTTTCCAGTGAATGACACTCTAATGCTGTCTCCATCCAGGAATAGCGCGGAGACTGAAGAGATGCCAGCCACGGCAGCTGCTGCTTCCACCTCAAGTGCCACAAGTTACTGCACCGACCTGACCACAGCCAAGGCCTTCTTGCAGTCCTTAGGATCCAGTTCCAGAAGCTGACCCAGCGAGAGCCACAGCTATCTGTCCTTCAGGGACTCTGGAAGCATGCTGAGACAAAGGCCACACCCAGCCACATCGTGTTACCTGCCCAGGAAATGCACACATATATGTGGGTTGGTGCCACATCTTCTGCCGGCACCGAATGCAGAAACTGAACCTGGGCTTCTGCTGCTCCATCGATGATCTGCAAGGGGGAGTCGGAACTGTGGAAAGAAAGTAAAAAAACTAGAAATATTCAAAATCAAAAGTTACCCTATCGTGCACAACGTCTGAAACGACAGCCACGAAGATGACCTGTTCTTCCAGCGGAAAGATCTTGCATCATGGGGTGCAGTCAGGGGACATACCGCCCAGGTCGTGGAAGCAGCTTAGCTTAAAAATATATGGCAAATCATACTGTTCTAGTGGAACTCCCACAGTGTGGACAGTGAACTATATCCACACACCTAGAACCCCAGACATACTAGGTCTCGGTGCAGGTTAGGGTATTATGGGACGACAGGATCGACCAGCGGTCACTGTCTGCCTTCCTTGTCCATTTTTATGAATGCTCTGTGTTGGTTGCAGCCAGTGATGCAAGTGGTAGACAAGAAGTACAGGAACTCGGGCATTGGCAAATATGAAATGCAGAAGGAAAATCCTCAATCTGAAGGATAGCTGTGTCAAGATGCATCTATTTAGACACTAGTAGATTCTGTTAGAGATGCAAAAGTATTTCTAGGAAAATAGCATTGTTGTACAAGTCAAATGTTGTTATGGAAACCCTGACTTCAGGTCACAGGCCCAGAAACTGTTTATGTTGCTGGTTTAAGAATATAATTTCCAGTGTCAGTGGGAAGAAGTACAGGAACTCGGTTACTGCTGGAAAAAAGGTACAGGAACTGAGTTCCTGTTCACTTTCATCACTGGTTGCAGCATGCTTTTGCTGTGGTTTATTATCCAGCAGTGGTGCTGCAATGTTCTGGCAACTTTGGAGACTCCTCTTTCTGCTGCTGCTGCCAGCAACAGTGCCCTGATGAGTCAGTCAGGATGCAAAGCTCTTACAGTTTCAGCCAATGACATGCTGCAGACTACTGCTGAAACATAATGTAGTTCAATGGCAACAACAGCATGCTGTATATATGCGCACCCCCCCTTTGTGGGAGGTGCTGTCAGCACCATGACCTTTGAGAACACACTTGGTATAGTGGCTGGTCCAAATGGCACAGCTGTGTACTGAAAATACAGATGTTGAACAAAAGTGCAGAAACTGGCAATGTGACTGATGAATGGGGATATGCAGATATGCATCTTGAACGTTCAAGAAATCCACTGGGTGTACTACGATATGGATAAAACTGTTTCAATTTTGAAGTGCGAGGGCTTGATCCTTCTGTTGAGGTGTTTGCAGCTCTGAAGCTCTCCGGGATTAAATATCGGTAAGTAGTCTGATTTTTGTGTTATTAATTTCTTTTCTGTACACAGTAGAGTGCTTTTTTGCATCTTGCCACCATGAGAGAAAAACAAAGGTTACTCACATAACAGTAGTTCTAGGAGTGGTATATGTTGTTCATCCACACTATCTGTTATGGTCCTTTCCTCTTTAAGAAGTGCCAGAAGGTCTTCAAGCTGGCTCCTCCCATCCACCCACCTGGGTGGTATATTCCTCGGCTCCACCCTATGACGCTAGATCTTGCCTGCTGGAAGCAGAGGTTGTGCACCTAAACCAGGGGAGGTTGGGTGGGTCCATGTGGATGACCAACATATACTACTCCTAGAACTACTGTTACAGGTGAGTAAAGCACAGTTATGTAAGAACTTACCGTAACAGTAGATCTTCGAGAGAAGCTCTTGCAGCAGGTAACGTATATAGGACTGAAGCCAGCAGGTGGCAGGACCCTACAGAAAACTTCTAGCTAGCAGTCTATGGTGGAGACCGCCCACCCCCGACGTCACATATGGAATAAAGGGTGAGCGATCTCCAGCGTGCCCCAGTTCTCCCACCCGAGACTCTGGCATTAAGGATGGAAGGTGATCAGAAGCAGAGAACCAAGGCCAATACCTCATAGAGCAATTAGAATGTTGCCGATGTAGACCAGTTGCAGGAGAGAAACCTCTAGGGTGAAGGAGGGCAGGAAGCATTCTTGCTGCAAGAGCTTCTCTTGAAGATCTACTGTTAAGTTCTTGCGTAACTGTACTATCGAACTTCGAGAGTCAGCTCTTGCAGCAGGTAACACATTTAGGACCGAGTCCCAAGCAGTATAGGAGGCCAGACTATTCTTGGATGGAGGAAAAGGGGAAAGTGAAGAAGAAAGTACCCTCATGAGGAATCCCTGCAGAACTGCAAGGCCGAAGCCTGCTCTGCATCGAGAGACAATGTCCAAATTGTAGTGTCTGATAAATGTGTGGACAGATTTCCACGTGGCTGCCGCACAGATGTCAGCTGCAGACACATTTCTGAGGGCGTCAGAGAAGGTTGCTATTCCCCTCGTGGACTGACCCTTCACAGAGTCTGGCAAGGGTTTGTCATACTTCTGGGAACAGAATGAGATTCAGTTGATGAGCCATTTTGAGAGTCTTAGGAGTCCTCTGGGCAAAAGAAACAAAAAGCTGATCAGAACGCCTAAGTCTTTTGTTCTGGACAGATAAAAGCGCAGATTGCGATGGGCATCAAGTGTTTGGAGAAGTGCCCCCCCCAGTTCGAGTGATCAGGGTTATACACTGGGAGCTGGATATCCTGATTTAGCGTCAGCTTGGACAGCACCTTTGGTAAAAACTTACGATTGGTTCTCTAGGCCACCCAGTCCTTGTAGAACACTAAATAAGGCTCCTTGCACATTAGGGGCTGAAGCTCAGAAATTCTTAGAGCAGAATTAACAGCAACTAAAAACGCTTTCCAAGAAAGAAAACGAAACATGTTTAAGGTCAGCTTTTCCAGCACGAAAAGCAAGTCCCAAGGAGGGACAGGGTCCCTTATGGGGGGGTTCCCCTGAGAAAGGTATGGGTTACCTCCACCTGCGCTACAGTTCTGTCTCAGACAGGAATATGGTAGGCAGAAATGGCTGATAAATGCACTTTAAAGGAGGAATAGTCGAATCAGAGAGCGACAACAGGTACTCCAGGAGCAAGTTCACCGGACAGGCCAAGGGATCGAGACGACGGACCATAGCCCAGAGACAAAAGCGCTTCCATTTCATGGCACAAGTGACTCTGGTGGAGGGTTTCCTGGCAACCACCAGAACATCAGCAACCCTGAACAAGCCTCCAAAATGGATTCTGGCTAGGTCTGTAGGAGCCATGCATGGAAGTGCAGAGACCAAAGATTCGGATGAACCAAGGTCCCATCCCATTGTCCTGGGAGAGCAAATGGGTGCTCAGTGGCAAGGGAATCGGAATTTCGGCAGCCAGCTGTTGCAGCAGTGGAAACCAAATCTGTCATGGTCACAAGGATCATTGCTGCTCCTTCCGCTTGCAACTTGAGAAGTACCTTCTGAAGGAGCAGGAAGGCGTAAAGGTGTCTCCCTCCAGTCTGGAGAGGGACAGCGTGTCTCACCAGAAAACTCTAGGCCTGGATGTAGCAAGCAAAAACTGGGCAACTCTGCGTTGATGGAGGCAAAGAGGACCAGCTCTGGTCTGCCCCATCTGTCAAGGAAAGTGTCGATGACAGACGGAAATAGAGTCCATTCATGTGCATGTAGGAGGCAGTATAGCGCAGTGGTTAAGGCTCTGAGCTGCAAATCTGGTGACATCCAGCAGACCAGACCTGGGTTTGAATCCCACAGCTTCCACTTGCATACTGTGTGACCCTGAGAAAGTCACTTAACCTCCTTGTGCTCCCAGGTCGCTCCTGTAAAAAAGCTTTCAGCCTAGTGTGCTATACCTGGTTAAACAACTAAATAAAAAAAAAGTGCTCTGGACCACGTGCGGCTGAAAACGTCGGCCAGAGTATTCTGGAACGTGGACTGCTGAGATCTCCACATGTTGCAATATGGTCCAATTCCAAACCCGCATTGCCTCCCGGCAATGGAGGTAGGAGTGAGTGCCTCCTTGCTTGTTGAGATAGAACACCACTGACATATTGTCTGTCTGTACGAGAAGGTGTCCTGGGCACAGCACAGTGCTCAAGGCCAGTAGGGCATAAAGAACTGCTCTCGTCTCCAGAATGTTTATGTGGAGATCCTTCTTGTTCGCTTACCAGGGGCCCTGCGTTCTGTGAATGCTGAGGTGTGCGCCCCACCCCATGCCTGAGGTATCGGACATCAAAACTTGATCCGGAGCTCCTTTCTAAAAGGGTATCCCTTCCCCAAGGGAGGGAGATGTCATCCGTCAACTGAGTTCTCAATGAACCGGGTCCGTAATGGAGACTGGTTGGTCCAAATCATCCCATTGGACATGCAGAGTCCACTGACTTGTCCTCATATGCAGTGTCGCTAGAGGGGCTGTAACGATGGACACTGCCTTATGGCCTAACAGAGTCCTGGCTGGGACCAATGGCACGGATGAGATCTGGTGAGCTAAGCCCCGAAGATGAAGAGCTCTATCCTGAGGCAAAAAGACCTTCCCTCGAGTGGTATCTAGCATTGCTCTGATAAACTGGAGGGTTTGGGTTGGGACCAGGGAGGATTTTGAGGTGATGCCCAGTTCTCCAAAGAGAGAACAGGTGTCCTGAATAGATAGTTGTACCTGCTTATTGGACAGGGCCATCAAGAGCCAACTGTCCAGGTAGGGGAAGACATAATGCCCTTTTCTTCGAAACCGCTTGTATTCCACAAACTGGTTGAGGTCGCTAAGCTTCAGGATGGGTAGCAGATCCTCTCTCTTTTTTGGCATGAGGAAAAAGTGCGAGTAGAACCCGTGCCCCTCTGAGCTGGGGAAACTGGAGCCATGGCTCTCTTGAGTAGCAGGGTCTGAATCTTTGCTTGGATGAGCCCGGCATGCGCCGGGGAGTAGTGGAATGCCTGTCCGGTGGAAACTGGATGAACTCGTGTCCATTGTCTATTAGCTGAAGGATCCACTGATCGGAGGTGATCTCCCGCCAACCCTTGGCGTAGAGAGTAAAGTGGCCTCCGACCACCTCCCTGCAGGGGTCATGGGAGGGTGTGGGCCCAAGGAGTCAGGCTGTGGAGGGAGTGGGGAAGAGCGGCTTGGGCCGATTTGGTTCCTCTAGAGGTGCCTCTGGGACTGTAACCACCTTGCTGTTGAGGCTGGAAGCAAGATTGTTGTTCCCCACAGCCTCAAAAACTAGGCTTTTGAAAAGGCCTTTGTTTCAATTTGTACATGGACTGTACTGATTGAACAGCCTTATCAAAATCCTGCAGTTTGGTGATAATCCTCTCCGTATCTTCACCAAAGAGGACTGAGCCCTGGGAGGGCACATCTAGAGGGTGGCCTGGACATCTTGTGCGAACCCAGAGACTCTGAGCCAGGGGTATGTGTGTACGCACACTCCTGTGACCGCAGCCCTCGCCGCCGTGTCCGATGAATCGTAGGCTGACTGGAGGACGTGTACCCACATCCGAACCAGTCTGCAGAAGCTTCACTAGCTCTGCTTTCTGCAGACTAGGATCTCTCTTAGATATCTATCTCCTGCTCCTAAAGAGTGTTCTGGAACTGAACCACATGGGTAAGAAAGTTCAGACTCCATATACTATTAGGTGGCTGACGAGTAGACCGTGCAGCCCATGGAATCCAATTGTTTGGATTATTTATCCAGGGGCTGAGTTCTGAGGAGCCTCAGCCTTTGGGACCTGTTGTGGGCCGAGATAACAGTCTGCCAAGTGATGTTCTGCAAAAAAAAGGCTGCTCTTTAGGAGCCCTGTAGAGGCAATCCGCCTTCTTTAGGATTGCGGTGGATGTGTGGGGGCGCTTCCAAGCCGCCTTGGTAACATCCGCACAAGTATCCACTAAGGGTAGGATAACCACCAGCTTAGGGTCCTTCTGGCGTAAATACTTAGCCAGACAGTCTCTCTTTGGGTCTAAATCCCTCATCTCCCATCCCATATTGGATTGTATATGCTGCATGACCTCCATGAAGGAGGGATCATCAGGCGGCGATTTCAGGGTGTCTCTCGAGTCTAAAGGGGACAAGTCCCCGATGAATGAGGATTCCAAATAAGATATGTCCGACCAGTCAGAGTCCATAGAGGAGGAAGAGGATTGAGACCAATAGTGTCATTGCTCATGTCTGTGACAGTTGGGAGAGACTGAGAAACTCTGGCTCGGTGACTGGGATCTGGAACGGCGATTATGGGAGCTTTCCCTTTATTTCTACCCGAAGGTGGGGTAGGCTCTGTGCTCGTGCCCTTGTCCGGAGGTGGGGTGGGAACTCTTGATGGAGCCCCAGCATCCGAAAGGGGGATTCTCAGCTCTTTGGGGCTTAGGTGGGAAGAGGTCAGTACGGATAGTCTCCCACCAATAGCCAAAAAGGTCCTTGACCTGAAACAGATTCAGCCTTGAGTCAGAGTCTGTTGTTAGACCCGGCACCGGAGCAGCACCTGTATCTGGCAAGGTGCCATGGTCTGGCAATAGTGGACAGATGGGAGGTGGCGTCCGGGCAGCGTTAGAGGACCAGATGCCGATGCGTGCTTGGGTGCTGTCGCCCTATCGTCCTCCGAAGGGCTGAGGCCTGACAGATCGTCCACAGGTCGTGTGGGAGAAACCGGTGACGGTGACTGATCCGGCGGAGCCGGCATCCTAACAGCCAATGCAGTGATGTCGGTAACCTGACAGTGGTGGTCCCCACCCGACGTATGCTTAGTCAATAGACGTTTGCCTGATGCTGGTTTGGAGTGCCTCAGGGGCTGGGAATTGGATCTCACAGAGTGCCCTGAGGCCTTATGCCTGTCCCAGGAGTTTGCACCAGACACGGAGGCCGACTGGGAAGGTACTGACGCCTGACCTTTACCGGCGTCAGTATTACGGCCTGAAGGTAGGTCTGATGGCCGAATCTTCAGCAGCTTAAGGGGAGGGTCCTGAAGACCCGGAGCTGTGGTCTTTAGTGCCCGACGCCCGGACAAGGGTGAGGGGCTTAATGACAGTAAGCCCAGAGGGAGAACGGGTCACCTGCGAGGCAGTCTGAACTGCCCCTGGAGACAGAGTGGGAGCCAGAAGATCTGGATCTCGATGGGGACTTCTTCTCTTTGTGTTTACCCCAAAGACTTATGGTGGGAAGAGCCTTTTCTTGAAAAGGAATCCCCCTGCATGGCGGCCAAGCGTTGCTCAGTGAGGTAGGCCTGCAGGGTCTTCTGGCATCGGATCTGCATCCAGCTATTAAATTTTTGGCAGTGCGGGCAAGTTCTGGGCCCAAGCACAGCAGGCAGGCCAAGTGGCAGTCCTTGGATGGGATCTGTTTGCCACAGGCCCACTTAGGAGGGGTGCCCCTTGGAAGGCGGCATCGGTGAAGACAACACAGGATCAAATCGCTGAAAAGCGGTACTTTTTCGCTGGGAAATTAAATCCAGCTAAGTAGAATAGCAAATATGGCGGTCGAACTAGCGAGAGGCAATCCGTGGAGCCGATGAACGGAGTCGACGGCGGGAAAAGAACTGGGGGACCACCCACCCTTATTTCCATACGTGATGTTGGGGGTGGGCCAACAGGGGTCCCCACCATACACTGCTAGCTACTTCCGTGGGGGCCTGCCGGCTTCAGTCCTATATGTGTTGCCTGCTGCCAGAGCTGACTCTCAAAGTAAGATCCTATGTTTCTAGGGATGTGGATATGTTGTTCTATCCATACTATCTAGCAGACTCCTAGCAGTTCGGGATTAGGGAGGCAAGGCGCACACCCCCTATTTAAGGAACAGAGATTGGAGAACTGAAGCCCCAAAACCAGCATCCTGGTGTGACTCGAGGTCAGTGTGGTAATGGGAAATGAAGGTGTGTGCCAACTTCCAGGTAGCTGCCTTGCAGATTTCCTGGATAGGGATGTCCCTAGAAGCAGTCACCAATGTAGTGGCATGATGGGGTTGAATGAGTCCTTAGCCCTCCAGGAGGCTCCCTACCTGCCAACCTATAGCAGAGATCAATGCAGGAAGTGATCCACCTACCAATCGTTAGCTTGGCGGCAGGTCTGTCAGGTGTGGCTACACCGTAGTAAAGTTTTTAAACCAATCCAAAAGGATCAAAAGTACTAGGGCCTACGATGCGGAAGCACGAAGGAGGGAACCTGCTTCTTCCAACAGAAAGGAAGATCTGGCGTCATGGGGTGGAGCAGAGGGATATACCACCCGAGTGGGTGGGTGGAGCCAACTTGAAGACTTTCCTGCACTTCTTAAAGGGGAAAAGGACCATGCCAGATAGTGTGGATAGAACACATCCACGTCCCTAGAACTGCAGCTTTATAGTGTACCCTGCTTTGATGTTTACAAGTGCATACTACCGTACCATGAGTTGCACTACACATTTCAAAAACATTGCCCTGTACAGTAGCCAATGAGAGACCGCTGTACCCTCATGAATAAATTGAACATAGCTTAGCGTGTAGTGACATGAAATTTGATCAGACATACCATAATTTTTCGGTTGGCTCACTGTCCATGTGAAATTACTTGCACAGTGGGCATTATGTACCCCAACCAGGAGTTCACTGGTACAGCCATAGCTTTTAAGAGCTGAACCAAGTAGCATGGAATGGATTGTTTCCATACTGTTCATCGACAGCACTCTTGCGGCTGTGTTTTTATTTGTATTTTCAGGGTGTCAAAGCTTTTCCCTATGATTTAGGATTACTCTTACAATTGTAAGAGTGCCTTCAGAGGACTAGACATTTTTGACAGCTTTCACCCTCACCACCAAAGATTTACAATGGTTTTAAAAACATCTGGATGCACGCTTCCATTTTAGGACAAAAAAGCTGAAAAAAAGTTAAGCAAATTTAAGCTTCACTTAAGTAAACCAATGTCACAAATGCACGTGGCAACAAAAGGGGAATTACTATACTTATTGTCTGGCGGTGCACAATCATTGGAATGTACTGTCATCTTCTGAAGATCTTCTGGTTTGTTCTCCTATGCAAGTTTTTCTACTAGCTCTAACACAGATGACCACAGACCTTAGTACTGAGCCAAGAAGCCAAAGGAAGTACCTTGCATCAGCCAAATTCTGCAAGAATAAGGCTTCTTCACTAAAAGTTACTGTTTTCTAGAGGTGCTGGGGATGGTTTTGGCCTTCTCAAATGCTATGGTCACTTAAATTCTCCGGTGTGGGGCAGAATTGCCTTCAAATCTTTCTTTTGCACCTTTTACAGAGGGCAAGATTCTGGCTGTAAAGGTGTTACTCCCAGTGGAGACCATTACATCATCTCTCATCCACCTAACAGGACCCAAAGAGGTGTCCTACGATCATTATCCGATTCAGGGCCACAACCACTTTCCTTCATAGTTCTTAAGACCAGAACTGTCACCACCCTCGGATCTGGTCATCCCACATCAGGTTCAGGCAAACCTGGGGCTTCCAAGCTACTGCCCACTCCCTTAAAAATGATCTCATTCATTTTTTTAAAGCACATAACTGCTTTTTATTTACATTTGTATAACGGTCTTTAAATTCCACGTGTCAACCTAAAATGTTGGCGAATACTGCTCTAGGAACCGAAAGAAAACACAACTGGTTTACTTTTTTTCTCTAGGGAAGGGGTAACCTTCAGATTAGGGCTGTGTGAAACTGACTCCCATAATTTTACGATTTCTTTCAATGAAAATGCCAAAACTGCATACAAATGTGTTTTTCGTGGAAAAATACTGTTAGCAAAAATCTCCATTTTCAAACCAACCCCCGATTTCATGCAAAACCTGCCGTTTAAGGAAAAAATATGCACAAAAATACCTCAAATAATTGCAATACTTGAGATGTATATTGCATGGTTTTGTTTTGTGCCGCGGGGTCTGCCCTCAAACATTGTAATATCAAAGTAACATCAATCTGGCACCATAACATCCAGACACAGCGACCCCCAAAAAACAAGAAAATACACTCAAACCTAATATAACCCTCCCCAAAGAAAAGAACAGAAGAAAAGGTTAAAAAACATTATCGAAAACAGGTATTTGAAATTTTTTTTATTACACATTTTGCTGACTACTGAGAGTTATGCGCACTAATGGAGTGCAAAAAAAAAAAAAAAGCACGTAGCTCCTCATGTTGTGTTGACTGAAAATTGTAGTCCATTTTGAAAGTTGTGCTTCAGCAACACAGAACACTACTGGCTTTAGCGGCGATGCAAGATGGCAGCATTTTTGTTTCAGGGGCTTGGACTGATTGGGGGATAGATTTGGCTGACTGGCATTTTTACCCATTGGTATATCGCAGGATTTACCATGGGTAAAAGGTGCCAGTCAGCTTCAAGAATTCTCAGCCCCCATTATATGATTTTGGATACATAGGGGATAAGCAATGGCCGGACTCAGAATATCTGATTTTTGTATGAGTGAGGGGGGAGGGCCATAACTCGCAAGTAGTAAAGTCACAAGTGAATTAGGACTGTCCTGCTTTCTCAGAAATGTTACATATATTTCTTCTAGCTTTTTTTGATCAAAAAATGGGAAAGGATTTCTAGCCAATTCTATTTTCAACGTTCTTTTTGGTAGGGGGTTGGTGCAAACTGACATACTGTATGAACCAGGTTAAGCTGATGGTATTTTAGTGAATGGGGAATTTGGCCAGAACACCGGGGAAATTTCCCTACTCTGTCAGTAGGGGGAACTGCTGTCTGTGAGCTTGGAGTCCTCCATTTTGGGTGTGGAGGAGCAGGAGATAGGACCTGCTTTGGATGTTCTGACTGGTGCTGTAGACACCGAAATTGTTTCTGAAGTTTTACCTCAGCTGGTTACTTTGGAAGTGGGTATGCAGCCTGAAGATTTCGTCTCGCTAGTCTTCGGACCAGGAAACTGCATTGGATCTTTCCCTGGAAGAGAAATGGCAAATTTTGCAGGCTGAGTTGTCTGCTATTGTAGCCCAGCTGAATGCAGAGAAATTGCTTTGCAAGGAAGATTAAAAAAAAACGTTTGTGGGGGATGATTCCCCCTGGTAAAGTAAATAGAGAGGCTTCCAAAGTTTTTATTTCTTCCTCCATTCAGCAGGCTTCGACAGAAGGTATTTCAGGTCCTCCACAGGAGGCTACATCATACTGTGATGACGTGGAAGAAGCTTGGTCCCCAGAACAAGCCCTAGAGGGGATGGGTTGGTTGCAGGATGCTGCCGGTGTGTGGATGGCTGCAGTCACTCCGCTATTTGGAGGGTGCTGTACAAGCAGCTGTCGAGGAATCGTTTGTGAACTCTCCTTTGGTTGGGGCTGCTTTAGAGCACCAAGAGAAGGTGGAGCTTTCAGGTACTGTTTCTTCCCACCCTCTTTTTGACTGTGTCTCCACAAGGCCTGCAAACTCCCTCTATGGATAAAGCCCCACTGCCGGTTGTGGAGGCTTCTGATTTGGACTCTGCCCCCAGATCCCCCTTTGGGTGAAAAGACCAATTCCTCCCCGACCTTTGCCAGTCTTTTTAGAAAGCCTGTGGAACTTGCTAAGTGAAGGAATGCTGTGCGGTTTCGGTATCTAGGGGGTAGGGAGACGCTTCCTAATCGTTTTTTTTTTTTGTGGGAAAGATTTTGTTGAAACAATCCTTGCACCCCCCCGCTGATGTTTATGCCCTCATTCATGGGGGGGAATCCACTTTTGATATTAGTTTTCTAACTCTGGATTTGTTGGAGAAGTTTTGGACTAGGTATATGAATCGAAAGACCAATCCCCTTTGGACCCCATTCCAAATTATTCCTTTAACCAAACAATCCTTTCGGGTTATCACTGTTCTATTTCGTAACGAGGGGGTCAATACTCAAGATATCCTCTATTGGCTGGATAAAAGATGTGAGGTGCAAGGTACCCCTGAGCCCATTTCAGATGGGGAAGGTTTTTGGAATGGGGGTTGTAAAATAAAAGTTAAATTACAGTATGAAGGCACTGACTTAAAACACTTGCCAAATTGTCTCTACATGAGAAGCGTTTTATCTTTTTATCCAGGACAACCCCGTAGGTGCTTCAAATGTGGGTCTGCCAGACACATTAGCCCCAACTGTGAGATGCTTAAGTGCATTCTCTGTGGAGAATTGGGCCACACGAGTTTCCATTGTAAAAATCATTTGAGAAGTACCTTGTGTGAGGAGGGGCATTCCTTTCCAACTTGCCCCTGGGCATCTCATAATACTGCTGACGCAGACTTCACTATCCAGGAATCTAAATCGACCTCCGGCTTTTGGGGTTTTTCTCCATCTTCCCAAAATACCTCTGATTTGGTGGTTCCAATCGTGACCCATTTGGTTACTGCTGCTGTGGTGGACTCTTCAGTTGGGGGTGGGGATGTTACCCTTGTCCCTGGGGATATCCCTCAGTCTTCAGACGCTATGGCCCCCCCAGGCTCCCTCCTCATGTGGGTGATGGATTCCAGGAAGTAAAAACAAACCCAGAAAGACTGACCCTGGGAGTTCTGTGGAGGTGACTGTTCATGAAAATCCTCTTCGGGAGGGATATCAGAGGATGATTTAGACTCTGATACTGCATCTTGGGCCTCCTCACAGGCTGAAGACCCCTCGCATACTGAAAATCCAGAAGATACTGTTGCCAGCCGAACTAGGAGGAGGCGAATGGGTGTCGGGGCCTCCTCTAGGAAAGTACCTTGAATTCCTTTTTGGTCTCTGTTCTGGGTCTAAGCCACTATGATTTGACTATAGTCTCTCTCAACACGAACAGTGTGTTGTCGAAGCAGAAGTGACTAGCGACTTTTTCTTTATTTTCAGATTTATGGTTTTTTTTTTTTTTTTCAGGATTCAGTCCCAAAACAACATTAAGATAGGGAAGGATGCTTGGGTTTGGGGAGCTAGTTTTTGGTCAGGCAAGACTGATCTTTGTAGTGGGGTGGGAATTTGTTTTTCCCACTCAAAGTTCTTCATTTTGTGGACATTTTTCCCAGGTAGGACCCTTTTGTTGGATGTGCAACTCCAGGAAATGGATTTTCATCTCATAAATGTATATCCCCTCAGACTAAATCAGCTAGGATAGAGTTGTTTAAACTTATTTTGCCATATCTTTTTACATCTAGATATGTACTCTTTGGTGGTGACTTTAATACGAGTAGATTGTTTTCAGATAGGGGTCCCAGGGTCTCCAAGCTTTATTGTGATTCATAGTACCTTAAGCATGTTTTAAAATTGACCAGGCTTGTTGATGCCTTTGCTTTCCTGATATTTCCAAACCCCACCATACCCCCCTTTTTTTTTTTTAATGGGACTCCTATCTACTCGGATAGATTTTTGGTTTATATCCCCCGATTTAACTATTAGGCATAAAACTGACACACCAGTTGCTGCTTATGACCACGGTCTTCTTGTTTCTCTCTCAGATCTTGCTGTTACCAGCAGGGGGACGGGGTATTGGAGGTTAAATCTAAGTTTGATGGACAATGGCGAGATGGTGGGGGTGGGTTGGGTTCATGCCCTGATACAAGCCAAACACTGCAGTCTTTTTTATATGATTCTTTAGAAGAATGGTGGTAAGATAGTAAGGCCTATTTTCAAAGATATTTTCAGCTGATGGATAAATTTAAATGGTACCAAAAAAAAATTAGGTTTTACAGGATCAACTAGCTTTATTGCAGTTTTTACTGGGATTTCCTATGTTGAACAAATAGGACAACTTAAGTACAAACTGATAAGTCTACAGTATGATAGGATAAAATCCTTATAAGCTGAACAGAAAAGGGGATGCACTGGGAAACAAGGCAGTGTAAATCCTTTTGATTCCTGCTCTGTCCAGCATCAAAATAAAGTCATGTACTCCCTTACGTCTAAGAAGTTTGGTAACTTGGATATTATGCAGGAAGTTGACAGTTTTATACAGTATAAATTTTCTTCTGTAGCTATCCTTGAAAAAGAAGTGCTTGATTGAGTGGGCTCTTGTGATTTGCCACAAATTCCTGACTCACTGAAATTTCTTTGGCCCAGTTACTGAACAAGAGCTGGATTCCATTATCTCTGGTTTAAAACAAGGTGTAGCCCCAGGGCCTAATGGCCTACCAAATAAATTTTATAAATGACTTTTCCCCTTACTTAAATCAGAGATTGTTGAAGCTTTCAACTTTTTTTTCTGAATTCCTGTACTTTACCAGGTAGTATGTATGATGGACATTTTTTTTTCTGTTTAAAACTGATGATAGATCCCTTTTGGATAATTGGCAGCCTATTACTCTCTTAAATACAGATAATAAAATCTTGGCAAAATTGCTTTATCGTCACTTAGCTATGGAAGATATAATTCACTCCACAGTTTTGTACTGTTCCTGGGAGAAAGACAGCAGATGCACTTATTTTAGATTGGAAAAGGGAAGTGAGTAGTTATGTAGTAGGGTTGGATCAAACTAAGGCCTTTGCCACCATTTATCATGACTACTTATGGTCTGTACTTCAAGGTCATGGTTTTTAGGATATCTTCCTGGACTGGCTTAAGTTATATTACCAGAAGGCTGTGGTTAAACCTTATGTGAATGGCTGGGTGGGGGGGCTAGTTGTCCAGTTCAGCGTTGTATATTTGGGGCCAAATATTCAAAAGGGTTGCACATACTCAAGTCCTAAATTGCGATATTCAGCAGGAGGCAGTTGCGCCACTGAAAACAGGCTGAGCACAATGCAAATGAATGCATGCTCAACTGGAGGGGGAGGAACCATGCATGAACTGCACAGCCCAATATTCAGCTGGGCTGTGCAGAGTTGTGCAGGCACAACCCCCAACCTGCGCCTGCAGGACTTTGAACCAAAAAAAGAAAAAAAGGCTTAAGTTGAGGGCCACCCACAGGTGAGCTGCTGTATTGCAGGGCGCAACACAGCAGCTGCCACCTGTGGCTGGCTAACTCAGTCCTGTCTTGCCTCCCCATGGCCTGATCGCGGGCATCAATGTCTTCATCCTGGTGGTCCAGTGGGACCGGAAATGCCCGATCATGGGCGGTATGTTTAAACCCCCCGTTCACATCCCTGGTGGTCCAGTGGACCGAAATGCCCGATCGCGAGCAGAAAGTAAACTGAACCCCCACCCAAAACATCTGGCTGGTGGCTAGTGTCTCCCCCACCCACGCAAGCCCCGGCAGCAACATCCACCCACCTGCCCGCCCGCCTGTCATGTACAGTATGGGCTGCCGCCCATTGGTGAAATCTGGACTGTCATGTACAGTATGGGCTGCACCCATTGGCTCTTGCTCTGCACCAATGGGCGTGCAGCCCTACTGGGCAGTCAGTCGGTGGGGCGGCAGGCAGGGGATGCTGCCGCCTGGGAGCGGGGGTTTTGCAGTGGGTGGGTGGACACCAGCCACCAGGGAGATGTTTGGGGGTTCAATTTACTTACTGCCCGCGATCGGGCATTTCGTCCACTGGACCACCAGGGTGATGTCCGGTGGGGTTCAATTTACTTACCGCCCGCGATCAGGCACAAGGTGATGTTCGGGTGGGGGTTCTGTTTACTTTCTGCCCACGATCGGGCATTTCGGTCCACTGGACCACCAGGGATATGTACGGGAGGTGGTGGGGGAGCCACATTGCTGCCTGCAATCGGGCTGCAGGGTGCGTCGGTCCCCGACGGCTGCTGCCGGGCAGGGCGCCAGGCGCAAGTCCTCGGGGATCGGTGCACCTACATGCAAATGGTCCCCCCTGCGCCTTGCATGAATTATGGCCCCATTTGCACGTCACCTTTTGAATATCGTGATTTTGCGCATGGCGCAATGGTACTTGCGGTGGCGCAAGTTCCACTGCGCCATGCACAGTGGCTGTGGGGTGATATTCAAAGGAGTTGCTCAATAGCGTAACTCCTTTGAATATTGCCCCGGCCACACCCCTGTGCAACTATTTTGCGCAGCGCAAGGGCTTGCGCCTCAGAATGGCGCAGTTTGAATATCCAGCCCTTTGGCTTTAAATCCACTTTTAAGTAAATTACAGCTACGTGACAATATTAGAGGTCTTTCAGTACATAGTGGGGATGTATAGATTCAAAGTATAACCTATGCAAATGATGTGTGCTGGGGGACCAGGCATCAGCAAGTACGGTTGCTAAGGAAATACAGGTTACTCACCTGTAATAGGAATGGTATATGTTGTTCATCCACAGTCTGGCAGGTTCCTTGCCACTTTAAATCTTGCCAGAAGGTCTTCAAGCCAACTCCTCCCACCTAGGTGGTAAAACTCTCAGCTCCGCCCCATGACACCAGATCTAGTGCACTGGAATCCAGGTTCTGCGTCGAAGCCGGGCAGGTCGTCTGGATGAACAACATATACCATTCCTAGAACTCCTGTTACAGGTGAGTAACCTGTATTTCTAGGGACATGGATATGTTGTTCATCCACAGTGTCTGGCAGACTGCTAGCAGTTCTCCAGGAGGAGAGAGGCACCCTGCTTAGGGAATAAGGACTGGAGAACCAAGGTCCCAAAACCAGCATCCCAGCACGACTCAAGGTCGATGAGGTAATGGGTAATGAAGGTGTGTGCTGACTTCCACGTAGCAGCCCTGCAGATTTCCTGGATAGGGACATCCCTGGAAGCAGCCACCACTGCAGCAGTATGGCAGGTAGAATGAGCTCTTATCCCTCTGAAAGGCTCCATGCCCGCCAACCTATACCAGAGATCTCTGCAGGATGTGACCCACCTGCCTATCATCCGCTTGGCTGCACGTCTGCCAGCTGCGGCTTCAGCATATGCGACAAACAGCTGGCAAACCTCTCCCCGAACTTCAGCTGTCCGCTCTGGAGCCTATATTCAGCCTCCAAGGTGTGATTAGGGTAGAACACCTGGTTAAGGGGAAACTCCGACACCTCCTTCGGAAGGAATTTTGGGTGGGGGCGTAGGACAACCTTGTCCCTGTGGAAGACTAGATAAAGGAGACTCTACGTAAAGCGCCTGGAGCTCTCCCATCCTCCTGGCTGATGTGATAGCCACCAAGAAGGTGGTCTTCCACGACAGGTGAGAGATGTCACACCTGTGCATCGGTTTGAAGGGCTTGCCCATGAGCTTAGCCAATAGCAGCAGTAGATCCCACGGCGGTGGAGGTTCTCACACCAGAGGGAATATGTGATAAAGGTCTTTGAGAAAGCACAAGACCACCTTCTCCTGCACCGACAGCTTCCCGGCCCACGCCCAGTAAGCAGACATGGCTACCAGGTGCACCTTAAGGGTTGTCGATCAAAGCCCTAGCTGAGAAAAGGACCACAGGTAGTCCAGAATGCTTGCTAAGGAACAGGAGGAAGGGCCCAACCCCTTGCCCTGACACCAAATGGAGAATCTCTTCCATTTGAAGGCATAGCATTTCCTGGTCGACTCCTTACGGGAAGTCTCAACAACGCCGAGGACCTCGTTGTAAAGACCCAAGGCCTGGAACTCTAGCTGCTCAGGAACCAGGGATTGAAGGTCTGGGTGGAATACCTTCCCCTGATTGACTGAGATCAGTCCTGGGCGGGCTGGCAGGAAGCTGCCTCGGGAGCCTGGAGCGGAGATTGAGGAGATCTGGATACCAGAACTGGCAGGGCCAGTCTGGGGCTACCAGAATCACCTGCGCCGTGTCCCTCCTCTCCTTGAGAAGCACCTTGTGGATCAAGAGAAATGGGGGAAAGGCGAAGAAGAGGGCCGGGGTCCACAGCCTCGAGAAGGCATCCCCCTACAGCGAGCCCTCCTGAAGAGGGCGGGCATGAAACAGCCTCAGCTTCGCATTCTCCCTGGAGGCAAACAGGTCCACCTGAGGCATGCCCCAGTGGGAGAACAGCTCTTGTACTACCTCCAGCAGGAGAGACCACTTGTGGGGTACAGCTCCTATCCGGCTCAGGGCAAAACCAGAATGCTGGAGGCTCCTGCCACATGGATGGGAAGGAGATCCGCCTCCAGGCTGTGCACGAGGGATCAAGTGCGGAGAGCTTCCCTGCACAAAAGCATGGAGCGCATCCCGCCCTGGTGGTTTAGGTAGTACATGGCCGTGGTATTGTCCGTCTGGACCTGGACCACTTGACCCCGTACAAACGGAGCGAAGGCAGTGAGGGCTAGACGAACCGCTCGAAGCTCCAGCAGGTTGATGTGGCATCGGGACTCCCAAGGGGACCAGAGGCTATGCACTCTTTGCTCCCCCCGATGGGCACCCCAACCCATCAGACCGGCGTCGGTCGATAGGGAGACCGTCGGCTCGGGGCAGACAAACAGGATGCCCTCCTGCAGACGAGCTGGAACGATCCACCACTGGAGAGCGTCCCACATCTCCTGGGTAACTGTCACTGGTTGATGCAAAGGACTGGAGAGCTGTGACCAATGGCTGGCCAGTCCCCATTGTAGGGGACGCATGTGCCAATGGGCCCAGTGGACCACGCTGGTGCAGGCCACCATGAGGCGCAGGAAGTCCCGGGCAGGGTGCAATTGCCCAACCTGAAATGATTGGGCAAAGGAGGAAAGCACCACAGCCCTGTCCGCCGGGAGCCGTGCTCTGGATCGTAGAGAGTCTAGCTCTGCCCCGATGAACTGGATCACCTGCTTTGGCATGAGTTCCGACTTTGCCTTGATGAGGAGGCCAACTTGAGAGCAAACCTGGAGGGCCAGATCCCTGGATCGCTCCACCTCTGGTTTGGAGGAGGCCGCAATCAGCCAGTCATCCAGGCAGGGGAACACCCGGACCCTTCGGCGCTGCAGGAATGCTGTCACCACTGCCTTGCATTTAGTGAAGACCCTGGGAGCTAAAGAAAGGCTGAAGGGCATGGTTCGGAACTTGTAGAGGGACCCTTCTGCTCTGAAGCGGAGGAATCGATGGTGGGACAGACGGATTGGGACGTGAAAGAAAGCGTCCTAGAGGTCCAGAGAACAGAACAACACGCCTCGTTCCAAGGACGGAATGATCTGAGCCAGAGTGACCATCCTGAAGGTTCGAGATCTTAGGAATCTGTTCAGGTCATGCAGGTCTAGAATAGGGTGCCAGCCCCCATCCGTTTCGGGACCAGGAAGTACCCGGACACAAACCCTGGGTCTGGTGGAGGATCCGACACCTTCCTGATCACCTCCTTTTGGAGGAGCAGGGCAATGTCGGCTCGACGGCCGACAGAGAGGCTGCGGACCCCATAACCCCCCCCCCACGGGGAGATGGCTCGGAAGGGTGCAGCCTGCTCGAACTCCAGAGGCAGACCCTTTCCTACCATCTCCAACATCCAACAGTCCATGGTGATAGCGGACCAGACCAGGCGGAAAGTAAGTGGCAGAGCCGTCCCCCGACGGGGGGAACCCAGGGGGAGGTGATGCGGTTGAGGGCGACACCCCTCAACTCGTCACTGGGCAGGCTTGGAGGAAGGACCAGCCGAGGGACCTCCTGGGTCTTTCCTCCCAACTTCCTGTTAGAGGAAGCTGCAGGCTTGGCTTTGGGGTGCCAAGTGCGAGCCTGCTGGCCCTGATGCTGGGCTGGACGTGCCGCAGAGGCAGAAGGGCGAAAAGACTTATGCTGCTGTCTGCAGCCTTTGTCCTTCTGGGCAGACGTGACAGAGTCCAAGGTGGCATTGGACTTTTCAATTCTCTGGAGGTGGCCTTCCACCCCAGGCCCGAACAAGTCGGTACCCAGGAAGAGAACGTCTGCCAACTTGTGCTGGGTATCCACTGTAAAGGTAGAGATCCGCAGCCAAGCTCTGCAACGCATGGCCACTGCGGCCGCTACTGACCGGGCACAGGAGTCTCCAATATCGACAGCCATTTGGCGCCGCTGTTTCGCCACTGCCCTTCCCTGATCTCTCACCTGCTTGACCGTAGTCTGCAGATCAGCCGGGAGATGAGGGATCACCTCATCCAGGGAGCCCATAAGGGCGTGGGAGAAGTGCGCCATCAGTACGGCTGAACTTGCCTGACTGAGGACGCAGCATATATTCTTTACACCCAGCATAATCCAGCTTTTTGGACTCTTTGTCGGGGGGCTTGTCCACGTCCCTAGCATTCCCAGAACGCCGGAAAACGCTGTCGGTAACCAACCTCTCCACAGAGGGGTGTTCCGAGAAACTGGACAGGGACCTGGTAGGGACCGCATACTTCCTGGCCATCCTGGCCGAAGGAGCAGGACAAGAAGCCGGCCGCTGCCACAACTCCAAGGTTGGGCCAACAATGGTTTCAGCCACCAGAAAGGCCTCCGTGGGAGAATCCCCTCGGCCCATTATCTCCGTGAGGGGATACTTGGCCCGCTGGGATACGGGCTCGAGCTGCATCCCGGTGGACTCCGAGATGGGCCAAAGCAGATCCATGAACGATGATGGGCTTTCGTCAGTCGACTGTCCCCCGGAGGATTCCAGGTCAAGGGGCCTGGAGAACAGGGAGGAGGAGTCTGTGAATGGCTGCCTAGGGCCTGAGCCACCCTCCACCTGCCGAGGACGGTCGGGAGTGAGGGTGACAGACAACCGGTGGGGCAGTCCCTGACCCAACCGAGAATCCTTGGTCAGAGCCCCCGATTTTGGTTGTGGGGGCAGTGGTTCCACCACAATCGGTGGGGCAGCTGGTTTCAGCCGAACAACTGGCACCGGTTTGGGCACCTCAACCACAGCAAGGGGTTGTTTCAGCCTTTCCGGTGACAGCTACTAAATGGCCGGGGAAGGCGACTGCTGCCACATTAAGTCCTCATAGCGTTGATGCAATTTGCACTGAAGTTTCTCCTTCTCCAAGGAAGAGCACCGCCGCTTTCCTTGGTACCCAGACCGCCAGTGCCGGTGGGATCGGCTGGACCGAGAAGAGGTCCCAGACCAGTGTTTCAGAGGGTGGGTCTGGGAGGGAGCGGGGGAAACCCGTTCCTCCCTCGGCTCGGGAGCCTTAACCAGGGATTCCGGTACAGGAGGCGCAGGCAAGTCCTCCGTTTTCACCGGGGGAACCGGTGAAGAAGGGTTGTCTGCTTCTCCAGTCGACAGCCCGTCCGACTGGTCGAGAAAAATCTCAACCGCGTCGACGGGTGTCATCGCCGCCTGACCTGACGGGACACTGTAGCTTTCAGCGCCCTTAGCCAGAACCTCGACCGACGAGAGTGTCTACTGTCCGGGGAGGGGGACCTTTCCTGCTCCCACGAACATAGACAGTGGGACTTGCCTTAGAGTCCTTCTTCTTGGACCGAGAGGAGTGTCCCAAAGGCCCCTCACCTTTCGTGGAGAGAGAATGGCAAAGCTCCTTAAAAGAAGCTGTGTAGGAGGATCCCAAGGAGAGCGGGAGAAATGCCGCGACCGAGGATGATGAAGATGCGGTCTAGACCTCCTCCTCGAGGGAGATCATCTGCTAGAGTTGCTCAGTCGAGCCAGCCACCACAGAAACCACCCAACGGGCCTCCTTGGAGTTCACCGACAGATAACGTTTCTCAAGGCACCCAAGTTGGAGTCAGGCAGCACGGTCCTTGCAGATGTTTGCCAAAAAGGACTTGCACAACTCGCAGGCCTACAGATTGTGGTCAAGCCCGAGGCAGTAGAGACAAGTGGAGTGCGGATCGGTCCTGGACATCTTCTGCCTGCATGGGCACCGCCGAAAACCGGGAGTCGAGTTGTCCATCGCAGCCGCAAAGAAAGTAGAAGACCAAAGTCTAGAAAACTTTAAAAATGTTTTCGGGTGAACCGAAGAGATAGGATCCAGTCTAAACGTAGAGCGCTAAGGAGGGAACCTGAGCTTCCAAGTGGTAAGGAAGATCTGGCGTCATGGGGTGGAGCCGAGAGTTTTACCACCCGGGTGGGTGGGAGAAGCCAGCTTGAAGACCTTCCAGCAAGATTTAAAGCAGCAAGGAACCGGCCAGACAGTGTGGATGAACAATATATCCATGTCCTTAGAAATTGTTCGTTATCTCATACCACTATTAATGTCGCCAAAAGTATATGCCTTCCTATAGGAGACTTGGTTCCTAAAATTCCGTTTTTTTTTGGACATACCATATCCGACTCAACCACAGAAATTGTTAGTTTTTTTTTTGGTACTGCAGACATGAGTACTTATAATTGGTCTCTTACTATATCAGAAGCTAGGGTGAACATTGATAAGTGGAATTCTTGGCATATGTTCAAACTGAAAAGAATTTATATGGTTAAAACCCTTTTGCCTATGTTTTTACATTTATGTGTGGTTTTTCCTCTAACTGTACGATTGGAAACTGTACTTTATGGCTTAGTTTTTCAATGTATTTGGGGTAGCCAGCTTAATCCGATTAAAAGAGGGGTTTTGTATCATCCTATCAAAGATGGTGGCTTAGATGGTTCACCCTATTGCTTTTTTCTTTTTTTTTTTTATATGGGAATTTGACGCCTGTGTTGGGACAGGGCTTTAAGGTTTGGAATCCCTGGGTTTCTGGCCAAGTAGACCCTGGGATTATTTCTTGGGGTATTGAGTCCGCCATTCCAAAACAAAAATCACTTCAGGGCCTTCCTTCCTATATGCAGTATATTTTTGGTAAATTGAAGCTATGGGGTATTACAAAAAGACAATTATTAACTTTTTCTAGGAAGGAGATGTGTGTGTATATTGTTTCCAGTTTTTTTTTTTTTTTTTTATTGAAGTTCCTAAATACTGGATTAAATCTCCAAGAGAAACTGCTGTTACAGGGACAATATTAATTAATCCTAGATTGCAGGGGAAAATGTGGGGATGTCCTTTGCTTAGGTGTTCATGACAAATTAAATGTACGGAATAACTTGAAGCAAAAAGAAATTGCTGAGAGTGTGTGCCCTAGAGATGACAATTGCCAAGGGGTATTGGAAGCTATAGCTCATTTATTTTTTGAATGTCCTTTTGGTCTTTTCCATATTCACAGTGGCCTTCATTTTCTTTGATGACTAGAAACATTTTGTTGTTGGGGTTGTTACCTAAAAAATTGAATAAGTATGATTTAGGGACTGTTCATTTATGTTTGTTAATACTCAAGTACCATATATGGCATACGAGATGCCAATTGACTTTGTATAAAAGAAGGATTACTGCTGAGCAATTGTTCTGGACAGTATCTAATTCTTTTCAACGTTTCAGGGATTTGGATTTTTTAACTTGTTCACTCTCCCTTTTTCAGGAGAGGTGGCGTCATATGGGCTGGTTTCTGGATGTGGGGTAGTTCTAAGCAAGAGAGAAGTGCATTATATCTCAAGTTGGTATTGTCAAGAGACATTGAGCAAGTATATCTATACTAATTTTTTATGTTTTATATTTTATTTTTGTGTGCTTTAACACTTTTATGGGTTTTAAGTTTTGAATAAAACTTCTCCTTTGAGGGGGTTCAGCATTTCTTTACTAAGTTTTCAGAATGTGGAAATGAATGCTTATATTGATTGTATTATGTAAATACAGGTTACTCACCTGTAACAGGAGTTCTAGAAATGGTATATGTTGTTCATCCACACTGGCAAGTTCCTTGCCGCTTTAAATCTTGCCAGAAGGTCTTCAAGCTGGCTCCTCCCACCCACCCGGGTGGTAAAACTCTTGGCTCCGCCCCATGACGCCAGATCTAGCCTGCTGGAAGCCAGGTTGTGCGTCAAAGCCGGGGAGGTCGTGTGTATGAACAACATATACCATTCCTAGAACTCCTGTTACAGGTGAGTAACCTATATTTCTAGGGACATGGATATGTTGTTCATCCACACTGTCTGGCAGACTCCTAGCAGTTCTCCAGGAGGAGGGAGGCAAGGCACACACCCCCCACTTAGGGAATAAAGACTGGAGAACAGAGGCCCCAAAACCAGCATCCTGGCATGACTCAAGGTCGATGGGGTAGTGGGTGATGAAGGTGTGTGCTGACTTCCAGGTAGCAGCACTGCAGATTTCCTAGATAGGGACATCCTTGGAAGCAGCCACCGATGCAGCGGTATGGCGGGTAGAATGAGCTCTTATCCCTCTGGGAGGCTCCATGCCCGCCAACCTATAGCAGAGATCTATGCAGAAGGTGACCCACCTGCCTATCGTCCGCTTGGCTGCAGGTCTGCCAGGTGCGGCTTCAGCGTAGGTGACAAACAGCTGGCGAACCTCTCCCCGAACTTCAGCCGTCTGCTCCTTGTAATAAGCGAGCGTTCTTCTAGGGTCCAAAGTATGGAGCTTATATTCGGCCTCCGAGGTGTGATTGGGGTAGAACACCGGCAGAGTCAACATCTGGTTAAGATGAAACTCCGACAATACCTTCGGAAGGAATTTCGAGTGGGGGCGCAGGACAACCTTGTCCCAGTGGAAGACCAGATAAGGAGACTCGATGGAAAGCGCCTGGAGCTCTCCCATCCTTCTGGCTGACGTGATAGCCACCAAGAAGGCGGTCTTCCACGACAGGTGAGAGATGTCACACCTGTGCATCGGTTTGAATGGCCTGCCCATGAGCTTAGCCAATACCAGACGTAGATCCTCACGGAGGTGGAGGTTCTCGCACCAGAGGGGATATGTGATAAAGGCCTTTGAAAAAGCGCCCAACCACCTTCTCCTGCGCCACAGACTACTTCCCAGCCCCGCCGGTAAGCAGAGATGGCTGCCAGGTGCACCTTAAGGGTCGTCGACCGAAGCCCTTGCTGAGAAAGGGACCACAGGTAGTCCAGAATGCTTGCCGAGGAACAGGAGGAAGGGTCCAGGCCCTTGTCCTGACACCAAATGGAGAATCTCTTCCATTTGAAGGTGTAGCATTTTCTGGTTGACTCCTTACGGGACGCAACGACGTTGAAGACCTCATTGGAAAGACCCAATGCCTGGAACTCTAGCCACTCAGGAACCAGGCCTTCGGGTGCAGGGATTGAAGGTCCGGATGGAATACCTTCCCCTGACTGAGATCAGGTCCCGGCGGGCTGGAAGCTGCCTTGGGAGCCTGGAGCTGATACTAAGGAGAATTGGATAACAGAACTTGGGGGGGGGCAGTCTGGGGCTACCAGAATCACCTGCGCCTTGTCCCTCCTCGCCTTGAGAAGCACCTTGTGGATCAAGGGAAAGGCGCAGAAGAGGCCCAGGGCCTCGAGAAGGCATCCCCCTGCAGCGAGCCCTGCTGAGGGGGGCAGGCACGAAACAGTCTCAGCTTCGCATTCTCCCTGGAGTCAAACAGGTCCGCCTGAGGCGTGCCCCAATGGGAGAAGAGATCTTGTACTACCTCCAGCAGGAGAGATCACTCGTGAGACGCAGTCCCTATCCGGCTTAGGGCATCGGCCAGGGTGTTGGAGGCTCCTGCCACATGAATGGCGAGGAGATCCGCCTCCAGGCTGCGCAGGAGTGACCAAACACGGAGAGCTTCCCTGCACAGAGGCATGAAGCACGTCTCGCCCTGGCGGTTTAGGTAGTACATGGTCGTGGTATTGTCCGTCTGGACTTGAACCACTTGACCCCGTAGAAACGGGAGTGAAGGCAGTGAGGGCTAGACGAACCGCTCGAAGCTCCAGCATGTTGATATGGCATCAGGATTCCCGAGGGGACCAGAGGCCGTGCGCTCTGTGCTTCCCCAGATGGGCACCCCAACCCATCAGAGAGGCATCGGTCGACAGAGAGACCATCGGCTCGGACAAATGGGATGCCCTCCTGCAGATGTGCTGGAACGGTCCACCACTGGAGAGCGTTCCACATCCCCTGGGTCACTGTTACTAGCTGATCCAGCGGATCGAAGCGCTGTGACCATTGGCTGACCAGCCCCCACTGAAGGGGACGCATGTACCAGCAGGCCCAACGGACCACGCTGGTGCAGGCTGCCACGAGGCCCAGGAGACGCAGGAAGTCCCAGGCAAGGCACGATTGCCCAACCTGAAATGAGTGGGCAAAGGAGGAAAGAACTTTGGCCCCGACTGCCGGGAGCTGTGCTCTGGCTCATAGAGTCGAGCTCTACCCCAATGAATTGTATCACCTGCTTTGGCACGAGTTCTGACTTGGCCTGATTGATGAGGAGGCCAACCTGAGAGCAAACCTGGAGGGCCAGATCTCTGGACCGCTCCACCTCCGCTCTGGAGGGGGCTGCAATCAGCCAGTCGTCCAGGTAGGGGTACACCTGGACCCTTTGGCGCTGCAGGAATGCTGTCACCACTGCCATGCATTTGGTGAAGACCGTGGGAGCTAGGGAAAGGCCAAAGAGCATGACCCGGAACTCGTAAAGGGATCCCTCCGCTCTGAAGTGGAGGAATCGCTGGTGGGACAGACGGATTTGGACGTGAAAGAACGTGTCCTGAAAGTCCAGAGAACAGAACCACACGCCTCGTTCCTAGGATGGGATTAGCTGAGCCAGAGTGACCATCCTGAAGGTCCGAGACCTTAGGAACCTGTTCAGGTCGAGAATGGGGCGCCAGCCCCCCATCCGTTTTGGAACCAGGAAGTACCTGGACACAAACCCCTGGTCTGGAGGAGGATCCGCCACCTTCCTGATCACCTTTTTTTCGAGGAGCAGGGCGATATCGGCTCGGCGAGCCGACAGCAGAGGCTGCGGACCCCGTAGCCCCGAGGGCGACTGGCTCGGAAGGGTGGGCCTGCTCGAACTCCAGGGCAGGCCCCTTCCCAACACCTCCAACACCCAACGGTCCGTGGTGATAGCGGACCAGGCGGAAAGGAAGTGGCGGAGCCATCCCCAGGGAACCGGGGAGTGCGAGGCTGGGGAAGACACCCCTTCAACCAGTCACTGGTGGGCTTAGAGGAGGGACCGCCGAGGGACCTCCTGGTCTTACCTCCTGCTGGAGGAAACCGGGCTTGGGTTTGGGATGCCAGCCCGAGCCTGCTGGCCCTGCGTCGCAGTGCAGAAGGATGAAAGGGCCTGTGCTGCTGCTGTCGGGCGGCCTTTGTCCTTCTGGGCGTGACAGAGTCCAGAGTGGCATTGGACTTTTCGATCCGCTGGAGGTGACCTTCCACTCCAGGGCCGAAGAGGTCGGTCCCCAAGAAGGGGACATCTGCCAATTTGTGCTGGGTATCAGACGTGAAGGTGGATATCCTCAGCCATGCTCTGCGGCGCATGGCCACCGCGGCCGCAACCGATCTGGAACAGGAGTCTCCAATGTCCAGAGCCGTTTGGAGCTGCTGTTTCACCACCGTCCTTCCCTCATCCCGCACCTGCTTGACCGTGGTCTGCAGGTCGGCCGGGAGATTATGGATCACCTCATCCAGGGAGCCCATGAGGGCGTGGGAGAAGTGTGCATCAGCACGCGACGCGCGAGGCCCAGGGAGGACCAGCGTACACCCGCGCCCGCATAGTCCAGCTTTGACCCTTGCCTGGGGGCTTATCCACATCCCGAGCCGCTCCCGAACGCCAGAAAACGCCATCGGTGACTAACCCTCCGCAGAGGGTGCTCCAAAACCAAACAAAGAGCCGTAGGGACTGCATACTTCCTGGCCATCCTGGCTGAAGGCGCAGGACAGGAAGCAGGCCGCTGCTAGAGCTCCAAGGCTGGGCCAACAATGGCTTCAGCCACTGGAAAGGCCTTCGCGGGTGAATCCCCTCGGTCCAGTATCTCCATCAGGGGATACTTGGCCCACTTGGATACGGGCTCGAGCCGCATCCCAGTGGACTCAGAGATGAGCCGAAGCAAACCAATGAAGGACTATGGGCTTTCGTCCATCGACTGGCCCCTGGAGGATTCCAGGTCAATGGGCCTGGAGAACAGAAAGGAGTCGTCGTCGGACTCTGAGGAGTCGGCGAAGAGCTGCATGGGGCCTGAGCCACCCTCCACTTGCAGAGGATGGTTGGGAGTGAGGGTGACCGACAACCTGTGGGGCAGGCCACATCAGGTCCTCGTAGCATCGACGCAACTTGCGCCGAAGTCTCTCCTCTTCAGAGGAGGAAGATTAGGACAAGCGGCGGCGCTGCTTACTTCGGTACAGAGACAGAGATCCTCGGCGTTTCCGAAGATGGGTCTGGGAAGGGCGGGGACACCCGCTGTTCCCTCTGGTTTGAAGCCTTACCGGGACTTGGCACGGGCGCGAGGCAAGTCCTCTCTCTCCACCGGGGAACCGTGAAGAAGGGTTGTCGGTTTCACCAATCGGCAGCCCGGCCCGAGGTCGGTGAAAAATCTCGACTCCGACGACCGGGTGCCGCGCCAGCTGACCTAACAGGGACACCGTGAAGCCAGCGGCATTAGCCGCAACCTCGATCGAAGCAGAGTGTCGACTGTCTGGGGAAGGGACCTCTCCAGCTCTGAACTGCCGATGATGGGACTTACCTTTGAGTCCTTCTTTTGGACAGAGAAGAATGTCCCGATGGCCTCTCCCTTCGTGGAAAGGGACTGGCAAAGTTCCTGAAAGAAGCTGAATATGAGGTACCCGTGAGAGCCGGATAAATGCCGTGACCAGGAAGAGGATGATGCGGCTGTGCGCCTCCCATGAGGGCCATCATCTGCTAGAGTTGCTCAGCCGAGCCAGCTACCGCGGTAACACGTAGCAGACCTTCTTAGACTAACCAGCCGGGTAGCAGTTCTCAGAGGCGCTGAGCTAGCTTGAACCGGGCAACGCGGTCTTCAGAGCGCTGGCAGCGAACGGCATGACTACGCGGCCTGCAGGTGTGATCTAGACCGAGGGAGTAGATGCACGTGGAGTGCAGGTCAGTCCTGGACATCTTCTGCCCACAAGGGCACCGCCGAAATCTGGGAGTCGATTTGTCCATCGTAGCCGCGAGGTAGAAACCTGACCTAAGTCTTGAAAATTTTAAAATAAGTTTCGGGCGAACCGAGGAATTAGGAGCCAGTCTACACGCAGAACATTAAGGAGGGAACCTGAGCTTCCAAGCGGTAAGGAAGATCTGGCGTCATGGGGCAGAGCTGAGAGTTTTACCACCCAGGTGGGTGGGAGGAGCCACCTTGAAGACCTTCCGGCAGGATTTACAGCAGCAAGGAACCTGCCAGTGTGGATGAATAACATATCCATGTCCCCAGAATACTTATTTATGTTTACCTTTTTTTTTTGTATGATTTTGTGTGAAGTAACACTTTTTTGTATATAATTTGTTTCAAGTTCTAATAAAAAATTCCCCCTACTGTTTGGTAGGGGGAGCTGTGACAGACTGTGTCAGATCCAGATCTGAGCTGGAGGAGGAGAGACAGGTTGTGGGTGTACTACCCGGAGTGGTGGAAAAAGAACCTGTAATGGAAGAAAAATATTTGAAGAGGCGCAGCAATTTGAATTGGCTCCAATGTCCGAGAACTCAGTGGAAGGCATGTCTGACATTGACACTGAAGATGCAAAGGAAGTAATTGAGAGTGAGGAAGTAATGCTTACTTTTCTGATAAAGATAAAAAGTATGGCGACAGCACAAATGGAACTTTATTTAGAAGGAAAACAACTTACTGTTCAATGCATCCTCACGGAGGAGAATGGAGGAATGAAGAAAAGATCCAATGAGACGAGATAGCCCGGAACCCAAAGTCAGCGGGAATGACCGGGGAGGAAGACAATCAAAAACAGGAAGTGACCGAACCAACTGAAAGTGTGTAGGGGATGTCGGCAAGTCAAGCAATAGTCTGAGCGTTTGGGCTGCCCGTGGAAGAAAGTGCTTCAGGAGAATGGTCTCCAGGCATCGTGCTGCTAGGAGCAGGGTAGAAACAATGCTCCAATGGGAGATGGTTACCGGAGTTAGACTGAATGAACTTGATCTAGAGTGGTAAGACTTAAGGGGCTATTTCTGGTAACATAAATATAGATGGGGGGGGGGGGGAAATGCTGCAAAAGAGCTGTATGACTTTGATGAAACAGTGCCGCAGGTTAAAGGGAGAAAATGGTTTAATTAAAGAGAGTATACAAATGAAAGGGGTTACTGATAGTCGTATTATAGGGGCAAGGCCAGAAAGGAATGGAAAAGAAACCTTTCCGAGGGAGGAGGAATTGCTAAGCACAAAGAGAGAAAAATAAGGGGGTTAGTGGAAAGAAATCTTATTCAGAGGCTGTCCAGAACAAAGATAACACAAATGGCCAGAATTCAGGGTCAGAGAATGCCCCCTTCCCCAGTTTGGGTAGAGGGAGAGGCAGGCCTTCAGGGTCAGCAGGTTACACTGACCCCACTCCCCGGAGATCTGCAGTTCGTCCGAGATATAAAGGTGGACTGGAAATATTCCCTGACAGGCAATATGTGGGGAGAATATTACTCAAAGACTTGAGATTTGTTGCATCAGAAATATACGCCCAGATACACATTTCAGGGGAAGATGGGTTTGATGTCAGTTTCGGATCCATGAGAGGTCTGGAAAGGATTCAGGAATAAATACAATCAAGTAAAAACCTCTCAATTACGGACCTCTTTCGTGGCCACTCCACTAAGCCCCCTATTAAAACAATTACTGTAATGTTTTGAAATGAATGTGTACATGTGGGAGATGTAGCGCAGTGGTTACAGCAAAAATGTGTGGTATTATGGCCTCCAGAAGCTATAATCGATACAGAATATTTGGGAACGGGAAGGTGGCATTTTAAAGTAAAACTGCACCATTCTGAGGATGGAGTTGCTGATAACCGCAACAGTTTTTTTCTGGGAAGGGACAGAGGCGTTGTCTTTTACCCAGATCAGCCCAAGGTGCGCTATGGATGTTGGTCAAGATCCCACTTGTCGAATGTATGCAATACTGTTAGAGGTGGCCGGGTGGGGAGATAGGCCATAGTAATACACAATGCAAAAATCATGTTCAGTGTAACCTATGTAAAGAATATGCGCATTTATTTCAGAATTGCCCATGGGCTGCACACAACAATGCTGGGAGTATGAATCAGGAGGAGTTTATTAAAAAAAGTACAGCAGGCTGGAACAGCTAGAGAGCCAACAGCCCCACCAGAGCCCAAGGATCATCCAGGGAGTAAGGAAGCCACATCCCAGGATACGAACAAGCAAGGGCCAGGACATGTTATGGTTCAGGAAGAAAAGACAAGGGAAATGGAGGAGGACCCCTTGGTTAGGATAACAGCTGAGTCAGAAACAAAGATAGAAGTGGAAGGAAAAGATAGAGCGCTGGAAAAAGGAAAAGAGATGGAACAAAGTGAGGCAGAAGACATGCCCCGCCACCACCCCCCAGTGGCTTTTGAAAGTAACCCAGGGAATGATAGGCTAAAGAGTTTAAGAAATAAACCATCATGCAGGAAATTACAACTAATCCATTTGAAATCTTAGGGTCTCAAAATGAAGAACTAAACATGGGGAATCAAGACTGATACTTCATCAGTGCATTCTGCACAACAAAGTCAGGGTCCAAAAGAAGTGATTTTAAGGGAAGAAAAAAAAGAAGAAAATAGAAAAATGGGCTAGTTATTGTTGGATGAAAAAGACATTTGTAATCTGTGGTTCTACCTTCATTAGCATCTGCAAATATTTGCACATATTAAATGTGCGAAAAGAAGCGGTTTGGGTAGAATTCCAAAATTTGACATGTGAAGTAGTGTTTCTTCCAAGAGACTTGGCTAAACTCTAGGCAAATGGTGGCCCAGGCAGGGTGGGTCTGGGGGCTATCTTACTGGTTCTTTGGCCTTGACAGAGCAGATGGGGTTGGAATTTTATTTTCTGGAATGGGGTTTAAACTCCAGACGCTGGAGGATATTGCACCAGGATGTTACAGGTTGATGGTTTATGGCACAGTCAACCTGGTAGATCTGTGGTTGTATATGCATCCCAAATTAAGGCAGAGAGGATTCAGTTGAGAGCATTCAACCATATTCAAGTACAGCTTGAGGGGGGAAATGGGCAGACTGGATGGGCCTTGCGGTACTTACCTGCAGTCAACTTCTCTGTTTCTAACATATACCTGGGGGGATTTTAACTGTACATTAGATGTACAAGAAAGGAAACGAGTGGGAAAGAAAGTATATTTGGATTCTTTTGCCCTGAAAAGGTGACTGGAAACAGAATTAAAGAACACTTTGGAAGAAGTAAAAGCACCTGTAAAATTCACATCTGTTAAAGGAAAACTGTTTTCAAAAGTAGATTATGTAGTCACTTCTAAAAGAACAGATATTTTAAAAGCTTATGTGGTACACTTTCAGCTTTTACTGACCATTTAATGATTAAAGTAACAGTATGTACGGAGAAAGGAGCAGAACAACCAAAGTCAAGGTGGAAAATGACCACCAGTTTGAAAGGAGATGTTAAGTTTGGTTTATCATCATTACTTGTGGATTAGGCTTCTGTGATAAGTGTATATGAAGATATGTTGCTTTGGTGGTTGGATATAAAAAAAAAAACTTGTGTAAATGGATGCAAGATTTTGGGGAAAAAGGTCAAGAAATTTTTTTTCAATATTTAGATTTGAGAAATCAACTTCTCAGACTGTTTGAAGCTTCATATGTTAGTAATGAGGATTTCTCAAGTCAAATTTAAATTAAAGGAAAAATGAAGATAGTGCAATATGACAGATCAGCTTAATTATAGAATTGAACTTGGGAACAAATGCAAAAAAAAAAAAACCCACCATCTGCAGACCCCTGTAAAGAAAAAAAAGGACAGATCTAGGATAATGAAGCTCAGAGATCAGACGGGGGACGTCACTAGCACTACCTATGGGATTAGGAAAATTACCGAACATCTAACAGAGATAATGAAGAGCCAAGATCCTGAGGAGGTGAAGACAGATTTTTTTTTTTTTTTTTTAAATCAGGACTCAACATTCTGAAAGGTCAAACATACAAGCAGAGACGTACTGGAAGAAAAAATATCGGAGCAAGAAGCAGAAGAGGCTATACAGGAACTTAAACTAGGGAGAGTTCCTGAGGTGGACAGGATTCCAAATGAATTTTATAAGACTTTTTCTGGAATATTAGCACTTTTGGTTTGAGTGTTTAAAAATATTTCAGAAGTTTTTGAAAGGATTTTTTTTTTTTATTTAAAGCAGGAGATAAGCTAGACGAGTAATTGGAGGCCAATTAGTATATTAAATTCAGATTTTAAAATACTAAATCAAATTTTACAGAAGAGACTGAGGGGGGTTGTGTCAGAACAGATTCACCCAGCACACGTGTGCTATCCCTGGTAGAAATATTCAGAGTAACCTGGCCATAAAAAGGGATATTATTGAATATACAACAAAAAAATGGGAAAACTGGGACTGTGATGTCGCTGGATCAAAGTAAGGCTTTTGAGCGAGTTAATCATAAGTATTTAACAGTTTTGAAATATTACGTTTTCTCTAGGGATTTTAGATAGTGGATAAAACTGGTATATCAAAATGCTTCTGTAACCACAGAAATGGGAGGGGGTGGTAAATCAATTTATATTAAATCTGGGGTAAGACAGGACTGTCCTTTAAGTCCGCTTTTATATGTATTTGCTATTGATCCAGTAATAAGGGCAGTTAGAAGGAATTTTAGGGATAAAAGGAGAGCAGGGAGGTAGAATAAAGGTATCTGCTTATGCAGATGACCTGTGTGTTTTTCCTTCCTCAAACGCTAAATACCTTGTCTCATGGAATCTATGAGAATGTTTAAGGTTTCTGGGACTGTGTTAAATTTAAACAACAGTAAGAGTCTTAGGTTGGGGAATGAAGAGAAGAAAATAGGTATGGAATAAAGATATTGGACGAGGGAAGTAATTTTAGGTATTAGGTTTAATAAAGAGGATATGAGTAAGACTAACTGGGAGATGGCTCTGGCAGATAGGAGAAAAAAGTTTCAAGGTGGAAATCATGGAAGATGTCTACATTGAAAAGGATGTTTGTCATGAAACAGTTTCTTATTCCATGTTTCTTGCATGTAGCAACAGGTTTTCTTTTACCAGTGGGATCTGAAACCAGAATATTGGGCCTATTTTTCCAGCTGATCTGGGAAGTAGGCTGAACCCAATTAAAAAAAGAGGTTACTTAGAGAGGAAAAAAAGATTAGGAATGATTACTCCCCAGTTATCTTTTTCATATCTTATTTTGGTATAAAAACAAGGTATTACAGCCAGAGTTAGAGATAGAAGGGAAATGGGGGGGAAAAAAATTCTGAGGAAGTGAACAGATGAAACTCCCAAAGGATACAGAAGGGAGGAACTGCCAGCATACTATAAATGAACTACAGAAATGGAAAGTTACCAGAAAAGGAATGTATAATAAAATTCTAGGGGAAACGGGGGTTTTAGAACAAGAAATAAAAAGGGCAACTCCGATAGAAAAATGTCTTTAAAATGTTGAACAACCCAAGAAACCCTGTTGCCTATATCCAGGGTGTGGTGCAGATGTTAAAATGCAGGAACACTTCCTATTGCAATATGAATATGTGGTAGGGTTATGGGAATTTCTAGCTGATAAGTGGCAGATGCCATGGCTGAAATATATAAGTTATAAAAATTTAGTTTTAGGAATTTTTCCAGAATTGCTGGCTAAATATTGTTCTACTGTTCAAACTGTGTTCGCTGTTATGAAATATTTGTGACAGAGTCGTTGCCAGCTGTTAATTCAACAAGAAATGTCACGTGAAGGGTTTAGTATTATGTGAACAAGCTTTAAGAGATATATAAGCAGGATTGTATAAAACATCCTAGAAATAAAGTAACAATGTGGTGGAAATGACTGGTGTATTTTACAAAATATGCATAAAATAGAATCGAGAAGATTGTATAAATATGAAAATATGGATGGGATGAAAAGGGAGAAGGGTATAGGGGGACAGCAGATTTAAAAAAGGAGGGCGGAAGTGATGGGAGAAAAATGGAAATCACGTGTGTGTATACATATATATATTTTGATAGGTTTGGGGATGTAAAAGAAATAGGATATGGAAATACTGTTTTGTTTCTTTTTCTGAATTATGTATATATTTAAATATATGTTGTGGTTTTGAACAAAAACTCCCCTATTCTTTAGTGGTGGTAGGTAGTTGTGTGGAGACTGGGTGATAAGGGTGTGGGATTGGGGGGTGGGTGATTTTGGTGCATCTGATTATGTAATTCTGTTGTATACCTTTTTGCCTACATGTATGTGTTTGTGCTATGTTTCAGATTTCTTACATGTATGTAAGCTCAGTAACTGCTTCAATTCTCTTCTTCTGCTTGAGGATGGGGGGGGTGATGTGGCCATGACGGGGCGGTTAGAGATGGAAAGGAGTGCGGGGGGGCTGGATAGCAGGAGAAACAGCGGGGAACCTAAGTTTTGTGGGAAGGGGGGAGCAGGGGATCAGAGCAAGAGGGAATAGAGGGAGGAAAGCGCAAGGGAAAGGGCCAGTTGGGAGGAAAGGGCAAGGAGAAGGACTAGAAGTACAAGGAGGATACAGTAAAGGGAGCCGAGGGTTTAGGCCAGGGGAGCACAGCAAGCAAAGAGGGGCTGAACAGAGACAGGAAGGGAGGACAAACCAGGCTAGTTTAGCAGATGGGGGGAGACCAGTCACGAGCAGTAACTGTGGGGGTAGCGAGGTACAGAAGGATACTCAGGAGGACGAGAGGCACAGGATCGGAGGGGAAGGGGTGTCCAGGGTAAATGAGGGGATGGCAGGTGGCACCCAGATAGAGGGAGGAGCAAGGAGCCAGCGGGGGCTGGTAGAAAGGGATGAGGGCAGCCAGAGTGCCCTTGTTGGGTGATTCCATGATCAGGGGGATCAAACGGGATAGGGAGGGGGAAGTCTGCCCGGTTAGAACAAAATGCTTCCCTGGACTAATGGTGCACAGGGCCAAGCATGAGGTATATCAGCTGGCAAAGTATTGTGGCGGTTCCCCGGACATACTGGTCCACCTGGGTACCAATGACATTGAGGGAAATAGTGAGCTAGAGATCCAGGCAAGGTTCAGGGAGCTTGCCAGGGTCTGTCATGATACAGGATGTGCAATTTCCTTCTCGGAAATCGTGCCGGTGCCAAGGGCTAGTGGGGAACACAAGAGGAAGATTAGGGTGATAAACCAGTGGCTCAGGGAGTGCTGTGGGGCCAGAGGGTATGGGTTGATGAGGGGAGACCTGGAAGGATAGAATGGCTATGTTAGAGATAGGCTCCATCTCAATTCGGAGGGGAAGGAAATCCTTAAGTTGAAAATGGAGGGGTTCATTGGTGAAAGGTGGGGTTCAAACTTGTGAAGGGGGGAGGGATGGGAGAAAAGGCTGTTGAAGGGCGTCCAATAAAGGAGGGACTCTGTCTCCATCCCCCCCCCCCGGGTAGCTGGAGGAATGCGGGAAAAGGCAGACTGGTAAGGTGCAGACAAGGGGAAGAGAGAATCCCCACAGAAACACGAGCAGGGGAAATGGAAGTATAGGGAAAGGGTGGAAGGCAGTCCTGCTAAATGCCAAGAGCTTGGGCAGTAAAATGACTGAGTTCCAGGAGATGCTAACTGAGGGAGAGGTGGATGTGGCAGCGGTCACTAAGACCTGGGCCACCGCAGGGCACGACTGGGACCTGAACCTGGAGGGCTACACCATGTTCAGGAAGGACAGGGAGAGGAGGGGTAGCAATAATAGTCAAAAACTGCATTGCTATGGAGAAGTGGAGGAGGCAGAAGGAACTGTGGAGGCGAACTGAATCACCTTGATAACGGGGGGAGGGGCAAGAGAGTAAAAATAGGAGCGGTGTGTAGACCACCTGCACTGGTGGAGGACAGTCTGGTGGCAGATGTTGGGAGACGCTGCAGATTGGGAAGGGGAAGGGTGGTGGTGTTGGGGGACTTAAACATGCCAGGAACAGACTGGGAGACTCTGACATTCTCGGTGGCCAGGGAACAGAGGTTGTTGGATGTCTTTCAGGATGCATTCCTAACTCAGCAGTTGGGGGGACCGACCAGGAAGGAGTGGATACTGGATGCGGTCCTGGTAGACAGTGACCTGTTGGCAGGGAGCCACTATGCCACAGTCTGGTTCTGCCTGAACCTAGGAGGAGTAAAAGGCTGCACAAAGACAGAGGTAACTGATTTCAGGGGGGTGGATTTCAAGGAAATGGGAATGATCCAGCACTTAGATGGGATTGGGCCAGACATGGACACTGGCAGTAGACAGGAAATCAGGAGGAGGGTGCAGGATGCTACCAGCACCTGCGCAAGAGTAAGACGAAAATGCAGTATAGGGCCCGAAAAACCTGCTGGTGGACCAGGGAGGTTCAGGAGGTAGTGAGGGGAAAGAAAGCAGCCTATAGGCAATTCAAGCTACTCAAGAGGAATAGGGACCAGGTGAGCTGATGTGAAGGGCCACTTAGGGTGGTGGAGGGCGGCCAAGGCAAGGAAGGAGCAGAACCTGGCCAGGGATATTAGGAGAGGGAACATGGGGTTCTTCAAACACACTGGGCAAAACTAAGGGTGAAGGGGGTAGATTAGCAGGATTAAACGGGAGGGATGCCACAAGACCCGGGGAGCAGGCTGAGGTACTAAATGAGTACTTTGCCTGCAGCTACCAAGGAAAATGGGGGGGCTGCATCATACATGGGAGGAGACTGTGAAACTCAGGGGGTCGGGGAGGGGCATCACTGGCAGGTGGGGGGGGAGGCAAAGCAGGGCGATGAGGTAGCGGAGGTGGAAATCACAGCAGAGAGAGTGAGGGAAGCCCTCAGGTCTCTTAAGACGGAGAAAGCACCAGGGCTGGATAAATTACATCCCAGAGCACCGAAGGAACTGGTGGACATCCTAGCGAAACTCTTCAGCATCTCTCAGAGGACAGGGTGGGTGCCCCAGGACTGGAAGGTGGCAGGGAACTACAGGCCTGTCAGCCTGACACCGGTGGTGGGCAAGGTGATGGAGGGCATTGTCAAGGAGAGACCTGGGGGGACCTGAAAAGTTAGGGTGCCTGGACAATGACAGCATGGATTTGTCCCAGGGAAATCGTGTCAGACAAACCTTGTGGAGTTCTATGACTGGGTGAAGAGTGCCTTGGACCTGGGTAGACCAGTGGACATCCTCTTTCTTGACTTCAGCAAGGCATTCGACTCTGTTCCTCACGGGGGCCTGTTGGATAAGCTGGGAGAAATAGGGGTGGGGCACCAGATGATCAGATGGATAGGCAACTGGCTCCAGAACCAGACCCAGAGGGTCATGGTTGGGGGATAGTCTCATCCTCAAGGAGGGTCATTAGTGGAGTCCCTCAGGGATTAGTCCTTGGGGCCCCTCCTGTTCAACACCTACGTCTCTGACATAAGAAAGGATATCAGGAGTGAGAGGAGTCTCTTTGCAGATGACTCAAAACGGGGCAGTGGTGGATGGGGAGGCTGGCCCTACAGGGCGACCTGGAGGCTCTGGAAAGGTGGTCGAGAAAGCGGAAGCTGAGGTTCAGTGCAGGGAAATACAAGGTACTGCACCTGGGAGCCAGAAACCTGGGGGGTGGGGGGGTGGATGTCAAGTTGAACTATGAGACTTGTAGGAGGGCAGTGGCAAAGGCCAACAGGATGCTTGGATGCATCGCTAGGGGGCTCACCTCCAAAAGGAGGAAAGTGATACTCCCACTGTATAACTGCTTGGTGAGGCCACACCTAGAGTACTGCGTGCAGTTTTGGAGGCCACATTTAAAGAGGGACATTGAACTCCTGGAGAGGGTCCAGAGGAGGGCAACCAAAATGATTTGGGGCTTGGGGGATAGGACCTATGGGGAGAGGCTCGAAGAGCTAAATATGTACACATTGGAAGAGAGAAGGGACGGGGGACATGATAGAGGTCTTCAGGTACATGAAGGGGGTAAATAGGGGAGGAGCAGTCAGGGTGCTCCGAAGGAAGGAGGGGGGCAACTAGAGGGCATGGGTGGAAGCTGGAGGCAGAAAGGAGGAGGTGCTACTTCACTGAGAGAGTGGTGGAGCCATGGAATGCGCTACCCAGGGGGCTGGTGGAGAGGGTTCAAGAGGGGTGGGACAGGTACAGGGAAGGGTTCTGGAAGCAAAAACCAGTGCAGCGAGAATAGCCGGGACTGGGAAGGGAGAAGCCGGGGGGGGGGCAACAAGGTCAGCTCCCAGGGTGGGGCTGACCAAACGAGCAGACATGGAAGACCGTTAGGCCTATTCTGCTGGTATTTTAGTATGTATTCTGATGATTTGTGGTGGTTTTTAAATAAAAACTCTCCTACTCTTTTCAAGAAGTCCCATGGGATTCTTTAACGTCCACCTGAGCAACCACAATAATGACACCAGACAAATGAAGAGACATGGCATAGTCTGAGTTGGGCCATTGCGTTTCTGGTTTATACCACACATTTCCGAAATGTAAAACTTTGAAATTCTATTTTTGGAGCTGTACCTGTTTAACTTCACGTTTCTGTTTAGAATGCTGCACAGCTCCACTCTGATGTCACCATGCATTGTTCCATCTGCTCTCAGACTGGTTAAGAACAACATTATGATATACTAACCTATGCTATTTTGTTATGTAATACCTTCTATCAAGATAAGCATTTTTATCTAGATAGATATGTCGTCAACAAAAGTAACATTTCATCTGTCAATTTATTATCACTGGTGTGGCATAAATATATGATGGACAACCATGTCAAACTCCATTTACAGTTCCATCTTTGGGGTTTTAGTGAACATATTATCCATCAGGCTGCCTAGTTACATGTGGTTTTACATCCATTTTCTGTAGGATACAGACCACAGTGTCTGGAAGCACTAAGCCACAGCCTCCCCAATCATATTTTTTAAGTTTCAAGTGCTCAGAACACTTGAAGGGAGCCGTACACAGTTACACGTGTACCAAAGTGCAATAGTGCAGGCATCAGATGGATCCGTACAGCTTGGCAAGATGCTGTTACTATGCTAAGGAGCTACATGGGAAGTGATCAGCTAATTATGGGATGAAAAGATCACATATGCTTTAAGTCTGTTATGCTGAAGACGCACTGATAGTCGATTTTATCAAAACCTGTACCAAAAAAATGTTAAGATACTGGTTTTTACAGAGTATTGCAGCTTTTGGTATACATCCACATTTTTTCAGAATATAAAAAAATACAAAATATCTAAAATTTACACATTGGTATTTCATACTGTTTTACACATTCATGAAAAGAGGCAACACATGCATGCATGTGTGTACATGCACATATAGAGATGTATATACACACACACACAATACTACAAGAAATGTAAAGCATACTATGGGAAGGCAAAGGTCACTTGAAATCTAATTCACTAAGAAATTATAAAAAGTGCTGTGTTCACACTTTTAGGTTTCCCTCCACACTAACCAGAACATGATGGCATAGTTGGCACCACACTTCCAATCTGTCTGCAAAACAAAACAAAAAAACCAAAAACAAAACAAAAAAAACATGAACGGAACATTTGTCATGTTATTTATATTTTGGGACAGGAATGTTAATCGAAAACCAAATTCATGGGGAAGGGAAAGGTGAAGTATTACAGATCTACCCTGTCAACCTCAAATCACATTTCACCTTCTCACAAATGAAAAATGGATGTGTACATAATGCTGAAAACATTTCAATGAGGTAGTTCCTCTTTGACATGATTTGCGTTCTGGCGAGACTCAGGGCACTAGAAAAATTCCCATGAGTGCAGTTCCGGACTCTACACGCCCCTTCCATCAACCAACTGTAACAGTGTGAACACAACACAAAGGACTCTGCATTTATTTACTTTTCACTTATTTCCCCTTAAGACATGTTCATTCAGACTAGCCCTTTGCAGTGCAGTACTGATTTTTTTCTTTTAAACAGGGATCCACCTAGCAGAAGAAAGGCACAACAGTAGCTGGGCACCCAAGCACTGAAAGAAAACATAATGCTCTACAATGCATGCCCCCCCCCCAAAAAAAAAAAACTGTTGGTCAGGGGGAAGGGAGGCACTCCTTTACAGTTTTCATGACATCAAAGCTCCAGTGGGCAGGAGGAGAGGCAGGTAGGCTGTTGTCCTAGGCTGCAATGACAGTTACACCACTGAGGAGTCTATAAATAGGTCTGCATTGTAAAGTCTGAAAGAGTAAGGAACGGGGGCAAGGAAAGGAACAAAAGTAGCTGAGTGTGTACCTTGACATTGCAATGATTTATCAATTTTATTTCTTTACAGGTAAGAAAGTCATAAAATGCAGAGTCCTGTTATTTTATGGTTTCAAAGAATATACAAAGAATAAATATTTATAAATGTGATTCAGTATGTATTAATAGCTTTTTTCCTGCAGCACCATGATCAAAGCTATACCATCACCATCATTATAAAAATTAAAACAAAAAACCTCTGCTCAGACAGCAGCTATACAACGGTGGGTAGAGACCAAAGCTGTTGCACGTTTTAGCCAAAGGTCAAACATTTCTTTTGTACTAGGTCAGAAAAAAAAAACTACTAAAATTGGGAGGGAGTTGTTATTGCTTTAGAGCCCCCCCCCAAAAAAAAACAAAGAATCCTCAATAATATAGAGCAAAACTTAAAATAATCAGGAAGTTTACAAAGAAAAATCAATTATTTTCAATGCTTTGTTTTAAGAGTTCCCAGTCTTCAGGCAGCAAAAACTGTGTAAGTGGTCGATCTCTCCCAAGAAATAAACTTGTACAAATAGGCCAGGTTTTTTGAGAGTCACAGGACCTATGTTATAGCACACACCCCAAGACAGCAGCAGCTCACAAAGACAGAACTACACCTCCATTACCTCACATTACAAAGGTATATACCATTTTCATTTTTAAATGCACTTCTGTTCATCTCTTTTTCCGCCCCCATCAGCACTCGCCACCTTCTGCCGGCCACCCCAGCCCCATCACCCTGGCATCTTCCAGGATTTACCTGTCCACGTTTCTCCCCAGGGCTTACCCCCGGCAGGGTCAGCAGCATTCCCCAACCCCCACCGAATAGGATCCGGTTCGCTGGATAGCAGGGGGCAGGTCCTTCAGGTGACCAGTGTCATCCTGCCAGCCGGGAGATCTCACCATGAAACGCCATTAGGCTGCACATCGCACCTCCACACATTTCTGGCGGCCCTGGGATGCCTTCTCTCTAACCTCTGCTCCACATACCCTCACCACCAGAGGACAGCTGTTTCATGGATGCTCGATCCACCACCCCTAAGCAGACTCTCAGACATCCCATATTCATTTCCGAACCCAGGTTGTCGGCACCGCAAGCAGTATCACTACCACTGTGCCAGTAGGTTGGCCTTTTAAATACATGCTTAAATAAACAAATGGTTAATGTTTTTGGCAACTGACAGTTCTGGAACAAGCACACTTTCGCCCCCCCCCCCCAAATATGTAATTTCTGGGTTTTTTATGGTTTTCCCCGATCTTTACACCCACATCGTCCCTGACCTAGCGTATGCATGTGGAGGTGTGCGCATGCCATTCAGGATGTCCATCCCTTCTAGTTGCGCTGTTGACCACCTGCACCGGCACCAAACCTCCATTCGGTGACAGGGGGACTACAGGCGGTGACCCACCCACCTTATCTGGAGAAGAGCCGCGCTGATCTTGCTCCACCCCTAGCCCCCACGACGAGGTCGTTCCTGAACTCCGGGTTGTCGGCGTAGCGGTGCGGCATCCAGCACCTCAACCCTAAGCGCCATCGGGCCAGCGTCACACTTCGTCCTATCATCTTGACTGGCAAACTCTGGGGTACATAACCAAACTGATTATACTGTGTTCACAGCAGAAGTGCACATGCCACCAACCACTTAAACTATTTTAATATTCTGTTCACAAAATGTGCGTGCTGGAGAAACTCCATACAGAAAATTTCAGTCTTCTGACCAGGTCACATTCCAGAATTCACCCCATGTCTTCTGGCCATTTAACAGGCCTCCAATTAGATAAGGACAGAGTACCGGCTGAGTGGGAATGGCAGCCTGAAACAAACATGGAGAAACTGGGAGGTCTGGGAAGCGGTAATGAAGAAATTTGAAGGGGCAGGGGAAACACAGTGACACAATCCCTACATTTCTTCCCGCCTGCTAGGAGTACATCACTGGAGACCAGCGGCATGACTACACGATTCAACAGGTAGATGGTGTTTCCCTCTCCTGGCAATAGGATTTTACCTGCTCTGCGCCCCTCTCCCCAAACCACCAAGGAGTAGTCATGCAGAAGGATGTTCTAACCCTCGACCACAGGAGCATGTCCATTAGGAGATACTCCCAGCCAGAACTGTCTTTCACGGAGATCATTTTACCTGCCATGAAATGGAACAGAAACATAAAATTTAATGGCAGATAAGGACCACCTAGTCTGCCCATTCCCCACGACATTTCAGATAACAGCTACACAAATCGAGGGCACAAATTTAAATGTTGCAGGTTATTTCTTACCTGGCTTGAATTTAAATGTTGCAGGATATTTCTTACCTGGCATCACCTCAAGAGCCGTGAGAACTATTTCAGGGTTAATGGAAGTTTCTGGCAATCTATATTAAATACAGTCCGCTGAACCACTTTGCAGTTTTGCTTCCTTTTTCTGGCAGCCCACAAACTGGTATCCTGCACTATCTGGAGTACCGAGCTGGCCATTCTGAACTAACATGACCTGCTAAATGTTGCTGCCATTAAAACATATTACTTTATAGCACAAAAAGAAACTAACAAAAGCAAACCTTGCTAGAAAGAGCAAATCTGGCCTTGGCCAGGATATGCTTAAGTACAGTCAAAAGGAAATGAGAGCCCCCTCAAAAAAGTCCAAAGGATTTAAATAAATAAAAAACAGGGATTTGGGGATCATCTATTCCAAATGTATATATTTATATAAAAAGAAATCCTTTAAGTAGGAAATCTAAATAGTTCATTTAACATACAAAGTCCGATAAGTTGATGTAGTGTATGCGTGGTTTTCGTGAAGGAAAAAGAAAAAGTTGCAATCCAGAGGGGCAAAGCACCATACATTCCACACAGCTTACTTTGCTGCCGCTGTTACAGTTGAGGAGTCCTGTTATGACAACCGGACTGAACACTGGTGCTACTAAACCCAGCTATAGAATAATTCCATGTATGGCCCTCGTAGTCTTGGCTGTGAATTTTCAATGTGCCAACGACCTCCCTACGGTTTGAATCAGCGCAGATCAAGTTTTGGTCCCGTCCTCTTTCTGTTGTGCACAGTTGTGTGTGCCGTGCCGTTTTGAATCGGCTGATAAAGTGCCCACCAAGACAATCCACTTCTGTTGGTGGCAAAAATCAAAGCCACCCATTATAAGTGTTAAAACCTGCAGACAGTTTCATCTGACACAACTTTTCTAGAAGCATTATTTGATACTGCTACTGAATTCATTCAAAACTGATGAGCATTAAAATGTCAGACAACCTATAGTGGATTTCCTCATAACTACATCTCTTACCCAGTATACACAGGGGAGAAGGGGCTGTATGGAAAAATCTTCTCACAAATCATTATTTCAGGCTTAAAAACAAGCACACATTTCTGTACAAAAACAGAGAAATGTTACACAGAGGCTGTACAACAGCTTGGATTAGTCCGAAAAAAGTCCAGGATAAAATAGTTTTAAGATAAGGCAATCTAGGGCGACCAAACACTTTGGTCATGTAAATAGTTAAATGAATTTTATATAGTTAAAAAAAAATATAGTATTGCATTGATAGTATAGTTTTACCAAGGCATGATGGCTTTGTGTGCATCTACTCTGAGGAGGAAAAGAAGGGCTTTCAACGTGATTAACGTCCAAGTATAAGGCACTACAGGGTTGCCACAGTTACTGTAAAGAAAGAGGTATAACCCCCATGTTTCTCCACGTGTTAGGATATCGTTCAAGGAGATGGGGCCTTGGAGTTAGCACTACTGCTATCCACCGCCTTCTCCTGTAGCTGCCAAGTAATATGTCCCAACCATTCCCCATTGGACCCACACTAGCTACAGCCCCGCTCATATGTACAATTTGTGGTTTTACATCTTCCCCCTGCTCTCTGTCTCAGAACCCGTTGCCACTGATGTTGATGGCCTGAAGGTCGCGCACTTGCATGACGTTGGCAAAGCGCGCAATGCCCTCAGGGGAAATTGCCTCCATGGTGACCATGCCACTTGCGGAGATGAGCGCAGTGGGCGTCGCTGTGGAAGCAGTGGTGACGCTATCTGAACCAGCAACCGTGTCTGCAGACACTGATGAAACGTTCAAGGTGATGCTGTTTCCGGCAGTTCCCTTTTTGTTTAGATGGGTCTTGATGTGCTTGGATAAGTGGTCACTTCGCATGAAGCGTTTCGGGCACTCCGGACAGGCAAATTTTTTCTCACCTAATAAGCAGCAGAAAAAATGGAGTAAAGTAAGAAACATGACAAAGAACAGTTCAATCATTTTACTTTTGTCTGTAGCTGGTATACGCTCTCCAGAGTAATTATGCATTTTAATGATTAGGCGGGGGGGCGCGCACAACAGGCTACTGTCATACCACTGACCCAGGTTAGGGCGTGGACTCCAGCACAGCCATTGGTGGAAAAAATGCTTGAAGGAAAAAAACAAAACAGGTGTCAGGGTGATGGTACCGGTACTTCTGGGATCCATGCCCCCACCTGAACCTCACATGAATGGGTGAAGATAAGCTAGGTTGTTAGGGCTGGGGCTGACAGGGAATGAATAAATGTAAATTAAAACTAGATTAAGCATTACTACTGGCAGTGTGTTATACTTTCATGCAACACAGATCTTGATGTGTTATGCTTTCATGAGATTTCCATAGACTTTTACTATATAAGTGCGTCTCCCCCCCCCCCCTGCGGTTTTCTAAGGAACCTACACTAAATGTCAAGAGTTTCATCCTGATAAAATACCATACCAATATAAAACGAGGACAGAAACGGAAGTTTGAGAAGTCCCGGTGGAAGGTAAGGTGCATCATTGGGGCCTCCTGTTCTTTTGATCCAAAGTCTAACCCAAACATGTTAGGGTCCTGGAACCAATACCATGTGACTCTGCCACTCTCAAGTTATGACCCTGCCCCATCACAACTGAAGATAAATTGTATATCCCATACACAAACAATATGGACACAAACACTGTGTGTGTGTGTGTGGCAATGATATATATACACACACATATACACACATACACACACACATATACACACACACGCACACACACACACACACACATACATACACACACACACACACACGTCAGTGTCAGTGGCTCAGCAGGTAGCACACTCGCCTCTGAGGCCGGGAGATCAGTAGGTTATGGGTTCTATCCCCACACCAGGCACTTGGGTTAATATCCCAATACTGACACTGCAGTGCAGCATGAGGGGGGTGCTGCACTCCTGAGGTGCAATCTTTCGGATGAGACGTTAAACCGAGGTCCCATCTGCCTGTTCTGGTGGTAGTTCAGGTGGATGTTAAAGATTCCATGGCACTTCTCGAAAACAGCAGGGGAATATCCCCCGGTGCCCTGGCCAAATTTCCTCCATTCACGAAAAATACCACCAACAGCTTAATCTGGTTCAAGGTCAGTTGACATTCATCTGTATCCCCCTTCCCGGGTCATGCCTGAAAATAGACAGGATTTGTTGAGTGCACTTACCCAGTCAACAAAAACTATATCTATATATATATACCCCCATGTTTACACACATGCATGCATATATACATGTACACATATATACTTATATGTATCTATACATTAATCAGTGAAATTTTATTAAATGTTAATAAACAGTACAGAGGAAATACATTAATGTTTCCAATAACTTCAAATAGTGAAATACGGTTCAAATTTCTAAAACACAGACAGAACTTAGGAATTCATCTGACCATACAATAACACCACAGTTAAGACCAATAGCAGAGTTATTCCGTATGACAAGAGATTCCTCTGCTAACTGTTAAGGTATTTTCCCATTCTAATAGCAGGCAGAAGGAGTAGGGATTATGAAGACAGAAACAGTACAAGAAAGGATTTCATCAGAAAAGGAGAAAGACGTTTTTATACTGCCCATCATACTGCATCATCATTTACATTCATGTGTTGCCCTGAAGAAAACACATCACTTGTGTGTCCTTTCTATGAAATAGGTTTGGTCACTACTGCCTTTTTTTAGGAGACTCCCAAATCACTATGTATTACTTGGTATGAAAGAACAGAAGAAGGCCAGAGCCCATCGAGACTGTCACCCACACTATGTGGGACATTATTTATCTATTATCCCTCAACCAAACATCTAATTTGTTTTTAAAGACAGTGGCGCTAGTTGCCTCTACCAATTCTTGTGGCAAGGTGTTCCATACAATGGATGCTCTTATTGGAAAAAAGTTTTCCCTTTTGCTGGTTTTACAAGTTTTTACTTCAAGCTGTTTATTATGCAGTCTCGGAACATGTCTCCTTTTGGAGAGTGTTAGACCACATTTTTCCATTAGATCTGGTGAATTTGTTAGATTAAGAACCATATGCATATCACCTCTTAATCTTCTAGTCTGAAGAGAGAAGAGACCAGTAGCTTTTAATCTGTTCTGATAATCCAAGTTTGTTAACCTTGGAATCATTCTAGTTACTCTCCTTTGAACCTGTTCAAGAATTGCTATGTCTTTTTTTTGGTTTGGATTCCAGAAAGGGGAGCCATAGTCTACATACTGTCTAATGTATGCCCTATGCAATGGAATAAGGCATTGTTCAGTGTGATTAACAAAAGTGCGTTTTATTTGCCTGAAAAGTCTGTTGGTCATGCAAGCAGTTCTAACACAGTGATCATTTGATGTAAGTTTATTATTAACATATATCCCCAAATCTTTTTCACAATTTGATGAGTGAAGTGGTAGTTCATTTATATATCGTTTTTGTATTATTTACACCGAAATGCACTACTAAACATTTGTCTCGATTAAACTGCATATGATTTTCATTTGCCCAAAGTGTTAATTTTTCCAAATCCTTCTTTAATGCAGAAATATTTTCTTGATTATTAACCTTAACCCCCAATTTAGTATCGTCTGCAAATTTAACCATGAAGTTATTTGGCCCCGTTTGTAAATCACTGATAAAGAGATTAAACAATGTTGGTCCCAAGACTGACCCCTGTGGTACACCACTTGTCACACTACCGAATCAGACAAGATATCATTAATTCTGACTCTCTGAAACGATCTGTCAACCAGTTTAAAGTTCAGTTGACAATATCAGGTGACAAACCTAGATTGTGCATTTTAGTAATGAGTTTTCATGTGAGACTTTATCAAAGCTCTACTAAAGTCAAAAGAATTACACCAGTAGGGATACCCACATCTAGTAGAGTACTTATATTATTGTAAAAAGATATCAGATTGGTGGTGCAGGAATACTTGGGAGTAAACCCATGCTGATTTGAATCATAAATTCCTAATTTTTTACAATCTTGATCTATTAGAGACTTCATTACTCGTTCCATTAATTTACCAGCCACTGAGGTCAGGCTAATTGGACGATAATTTTGCACAGAACCTCTATTGCCTTTTTTAAATATGGGAGTAACTACTGCTGAACGCCAATCACTTGGTACAATGCTTTCTTGCAAGGATTTGCTAAAGATAATTGACAAAGGTATAGAAATATTTACAGAGGTTTCGATCAGAAACCATGGATGAATACCGTCTGGGCCTGGACTAGTATTTTTTTTTTAGTTTTTTGATAGCCTGTATAATGTCAGTTGGATAGAACCTATGATAATCTACGTGGTGAACTTTAAATGTACTAATGGGTGATTTTTGAGAGAAGACAGAACAAAAGTACTTATTAAAGAGATTTGAGGTTTCTATATCAGATAGAGAAGAGCCATTGGTTATAATGGGACCAATGGTCCTTGATAGTAAAAAAAAAAAAAAAGGTCTATTTATATAGGAGAAGAGATTTGTGACAGTCTTTTGTGTGAGCTAGTTTAAATTTTAGCTTATTTTTTGCCAATTTAATAGAATTTTTAAGTTTTCACAGATAGTCTGTATTTATGTAATAGAGTAGTTTTAAATGGAAAAGAACTATTAAGTTTCCTAAAAAGTAAAATTTTTATTTTAATCTGATTTTTAATTGTCTTGTTATGTTAGTAAATAATAGATCCAAAATATCAGGACCTCGAGTGGGTTCAGTAACAAGTTGTTGTAATCCAGTACTAACTACCACATCTATTAATCCTGTCTCGGCATAGGACTGTCCTGAGAATGAGTCCCAGTTAATATGAGGGAGGTTAAAGTCACCAAATATTACAATATCTTGAGATTCTGAAAAATGTGTAATTTCTTTAAACATATCAGTTGTGTAATCTGAATTTGCAGCTGGAGGTCGACAGATGTTACCAATAGTTATATAGGACTGCTCCTTCAATAAGATTTTAACCCATATACTTTCCAAAGGAAAGGGAGAACACACTTCAAAAGAAGGAATATCATTTCGTATGTAAATACAAACTCCACCGCCCTGCTTATCTAATCTGTTTTTATGATATAACTTATAACCTGGAATTTCTCTGGACCAAATTAAGGATGCGTCCCACCAAGTTTCAGTTACTCCCACCACACCTATATTTAAAGTTTTACATTTGGCTTCGAGTTCTGCTAATTTGAGTTGGTTTAAAGATCTTGCATTCAAAGACAGGAATTTACATTTAGTTGTAATAATATTTTATAAGTATTCAGAGACTTGGGATAGACCCATTCTCCCCCATTGTTTTTAGTTTAAACAATGATTTATGATTTTAGCGATACTTTTCCCCATAAGTGTACTACCCCTACGACTGAGATGTAAACCGTCCCAGCAAAACAAGGAAGAACGATCTGAAAATGATTCCCAGTAGGTAATACAGGGTATATCCTGCTTAAAACACCACTTTCTCAGCCATTCATTTAGGGCTTTGATTTTCTGCGTCATGGTAGAGGTTGCTCTCGGGACAGGTAGAATTTTAAATATACATACACAGCATCCCCTATCAAGTAACAGGTTACATAACGTCACATAGTCCTGTTGTAACTGATTAAATGGGGTGTTGTTTATATCATTAACACCGGCATGTATGATAACCAGTGGATTTTCCCCCGCATTTTGTAAAATTTTAGGCATCATGGAGGTAATGTCAGATACCCTGGCCCCACGGAAGCTAGAACAAGTGTGGTTGCTCTTGTCACTATTGCATACCGCCCTGTCAATGTGCTTAATGATTGAATCTCCCAGGACTAACCCTTGTTTTGAGACAGTAGGGGTACAAGAATCAGAAACAGGTGATTGTTTAACACACTCTGGAGCGATTAACTTAATAGGTGTTGATTAGGTAGCTTGAGACTTAATAGGACAAGTATTCATGGGCATTAACTCCTGATTGAAAAGTGCTTTTAAACCATTATTATCAACAGAGGGTGATGCACAGGATAAATCATGTAGCACTTCATTATTTGATACAGTTAATTGCTCAAACCTATTACGAGTTTCAAAAGGGGCACTATTGTGTATTTGACCACCCCTCCTTTTTTTGAGAGGCTTTGTGACAATGGTCCAGTCATCATTATCGTGAGAAGAGGGCAGATAATCATCCACCTTATAAGAGGGGGGCAGAGGCAACAGGTATACTAGTACTAGTCGTTACAACTGTCTCCTCATCAGGAGGCATAGAAATGCTACCTAAATGTGAAGGAAGTTGTTCATTAGAATGAAGTTGTTCATCCAGAAGATCAATGTAACTTTCCAATTCCCTATTATCAGAAGAAACTGGTTTAATATTAAGCAGAAACGCTATCTCTGCTTCAAGAGTAGTAATCAGATGGCAATTAGCACATACATACTCGCTCCCATACTTTCCCTCACTATACATCAACCATTGCATACACTTACTAAGTTCTTTTTCCATTATTAAAGGTGTACATTTACTAAGTAGAGGATATGCTGAAATGATCTTATCCAAGTTTGTTTAATGCCAGCAGTTTCAGCGTGCCCAGCAGACACGCGCAAACGCGTGCAGCCCTGCGCACGCTCACCCCGCCCACTAGAGGGGCAGGTTTTAAGCCAGAAAACCGGAAGTAAGCATCCGTTCACTTCCGGTTTCAGCGTGAAGTAAAAATAACAATATTTACTTAAATTCAGCAAGATTCTGTGAGTTGAAGGTTTACAAGCCCTTAAAAAGGGCAAGAGAACCACTAGGCAACAGTGCTTTTAACAGAGAGAAGTTGTTTTGGGGTAGGAGGTATATTAGCCTACTGCTAGTCCTCCAGGTTCCCACAATGCTCTGCTATTCACTGAAGAGTCAGTTACAAGCAAATGTTACCACACAATACAGCAATGTAATTGTTGTTCCAGAGCAGAAGAATTTATAAATGGTTCATTGCCCCCCCCCCAAAAAAGGATAATTCTGTCCCACCATCAAGTGAGCTAGCCTCTCAGATTTTAGAATCTTTACACATTTAGCTTTCCATTCCTTTATGGAGGGGGCCCGTTTTCTAACCATGTTTTAAGAATACTTTTCCAGCATGTGTACAGTGGAGTCCTCAAATATCTAAATTTCATAGCCTACTACTGGAAACCACTGAAGGTTCAGACGCACAGAATATTATGTGGTGGTCACATGCACTAGACAGTAATTTGCAGTGTTGGAACTGGAAAAGAATTGGGCATAATTTGCGTAAGACATTCAAAACAAATCAACATCAAGACTGTACAACAATCAATATTACACTTCATCTCAGTTATACAAAATGGGGACTAGAGCCACGAACTGTAACAGGTGTGGGGTAGCAAACTGGAGCTGTACCAACATGCGGCCTCTATGGAATGGTACCAAATTGTCATTAAGCAACATCACCTTGTTACAAGGAAAAGCAACTCTGGAAAATTGTCTTATAGGACACCGAGGGCAACATGTGCTGGAATAAAGAGCAGCAATATGCAACCTAGCTTATATCGGTCGCTATCAAAAGTGTTATAAGTATACATACATATACATACACATATATATGTAAGCAATAAGACACAACGGGGTGTGCATTACGGTGTGATAACCGCACTCCTAGGGTGTAGTTAGGCACGAGGCTGAAGGCCATGTGCTGGTTGTCCCTACGAGTGCGGTTATCACACTGTAATGAACAGTCCCGGAGTGACCTACTGCGCTTATAAAATGGCCCTTTATTTTTAGAAGCAGTTTTTTTATTTTGAAACACATTTTTAAATAAGTAAAAATGTAGATGAATCTGTGCATTTAACATAAAATAGTCCTTCCGCCTATTGGTGCTAGATTAATGTAGTGTTATACAGTGTGTGCCTCCCTACCCACTTTAGCTTCATATTTCCCCACCAGCCACAATTCACAAATGCTGCTTTCGTCATTCTAAGTATGACACATACCCCCTTACTTTATTTCATTCTCCTTACTCTGTAGACAAAAATAAAAGGAAGCCATAACAGAGGCTTCTCAGTTCCCCGATGCTGCAAGCATGAGAGTGGTTCAAAACTGCTACATTCACTGACAGCATCATGAACTGCTTGCTCTGTCCTAAAAGTTAAACAGCAGGGTGAATCATTTACCACTTTTTTTTGTTTATATAGTATTATTGCTTACTTTCTTCATTGTTTTTTTTCTCTCCGTTTTTCCCCACATTCAAGAAATGGAATGTTTATCATGGAATACAGGAATTCAAAACTCTCCTCAGTTCCACTGGTAGAATGTTCCTCTCCTAACATACACAAAGACCTTTTCCAAAGCCATAGACTATCTCACTGTCAGGGAAAGCAGAAGAGATTTCCCTGATAAGCATGGTAAAGATAGAAGGGGGATTTTTCACTGTTAGTAAAGGAACAGTTGTAATGAAAATTATAAATAATACTTATTGTATTTAATTTGTTTATGTGCGTAAGGAGACTGTTGATCAAGAAAAAAACACATTTAATTTGTTTTATTTTTTTATTTAAGGTAGTTTTATTTTTGGGGCCCAGCTGAAAGTTTTTACAGTGTAAAGTTAACAGCCATGTTTGTGATGGAAAATCAGTTCTGGTTGTAGTGGGACTGATGGAAGATGGCTCTGGTTGTAGGACGACTGATTTGCTTATTGTGTTGTGGTTTAGGACCAGGATGACTGTGAGTATATAGAGATTTAATGTACAGTCAGCTGATATCTCTTGGCCAATGAGATTTTTAGATTTTTTCATGCCATTTTATAATATATAATATACACACACACACAAAATAAATGCTAGGTGACTGTGGTACAGAAGGATATATACCTATCAAGGGGACTAACTAGAGCTATAAGCCCGAAGGGCAAGTGGCATTACTGCCCTAATTAGCCCCTGGGATAGGTATACAGCCTTGTATTCCACAGTTGCTTAGCATTTATTTGTATAATACATGAGAATGATGCCTTTTTTCGTACCTGAAGGCTGTGATTTTGGTAGGAGGCTTATAAGGTAAAGCTGTGTTTTTGGAAGAGCGCCTACAAGAGAAGGGTGTGTTTTGTGTTTTTATCAGGGGGCTTATTAGGTGTGCTATTAGCATAGAAATTTCTTAACTGGTTTAGCTGGTGTGTTCACTGATTTAACTGGTCATTAAGTTGTTTGTTTTGGTGGTCATAATATTGGTCTATGGGTGTTATTTTGCCACGGTATAAAGGTTTCGGTGTGGAGGTATACAGCTTTAATTGTTTGGAATGTAGGTTTAATTGGTGAGGTCTTCAGGGAAATACATATATATCTACATGTGTAAGTGTACGTATGTATATTACACACACTGTATAAGACGAAAGTGCAAAAAAAAAAAAAAAAATTATGTTTCTCTGGAACATGCTACCAGGCGGCCAGGGCCGGGAAGCATATATGCCATACCAGGCGCTGTAGCAGCCAGGGGGACCTTGCTCAATCGTGACTGGTAGGTGTCCACTGGCAATGCTACGGAACGCAAGGCCACAACAGACTATGTGTTGTCAGGGGCGATGGTGGCCTAAACCAAGGGAAGGAAAATTCTGCCCCGTCAGGTTAGTGGTGCCCACTGCCAATGGCAGCAGTATTGTGCGCAAGGTCATCAAGACAGTACATGGTGTTAAGGACTTAATGGCCAATAATTTAACCTGTCCATATCTATCTGAAGGGTTAATTGTTCCGGTTCATAAATACAGTCTTAGGGATGTACCTTATCGTAGTTTTTGTTCTTCCCAAATTTTTTCTACACAAGTTGGTAAAGAGTGCTTCTCTTGTGGTGCTCGTTTCTTGAACAGTTTACCCCCCTCAGCTTAAAAACTGCTATCGAGTTGGTTTTTGTAAATATGGTTTAACAATCTATTTGCAATTGCTTTACCAGCTGATTTTTGTAATGTCTTATGATATGTACCGAGGTTCGCGTGAGGTTTGTAATTATGGCGTGGGACATTCTGCAAATGAGCCTTGTTTCTCATGGAACTTATCCTGTACATTTGAAATTTAACTAAAAGTTGGGTGGGACTAAGAAGATCCTGCCCCAGTAGGGATGGTGTTGCCCACTGCCAAGTGTATTATGCTCAAGACCAAGGTGTCAAGGGAGGTGGGCAGGGCTAAGAAAAGAAGATCCTGCCCAAGTCAGGATGGTGGTGCCCACTACCGAAGGTACTGTGTTGTAAGGCCATCAAGGTTGCTACACACGTTGTTCGGGAAGCCGGGCAGGACCAAGATAGGATGGTGGTGCACACTGCTGCAAGTTTTACGCGAAAAGTCATCAAGGCTTTAAAAGGTGTCATGTCAAGTGGGCAGGACTAAGAAAAAGAGAAGCTCTGCCCCCATCAGGATGGTGGCTGATGCTCTTGAACCTTATGACCACAGATTCCCACAACCCAATCAGATGTATTCCGGGTGCAGAGGGGCCTGCAGAAAGAAGGCCAGGAACTTGTGGCTGATGGGGAGAGAAAAAGCTGGCGCAAGGGGAAGCAAAGATACTAATTGTGAGGATCAGATTTTATCTATTTTCTTTCTGTCATGGCCTAACGTGCATTGTAAAAGTGAAAAGGTACCGGCTTTTTTCACAGTATCTTGAGCAGACTTCCTTTTGAAAATGCCATATGAAGGCTGACAAGAATTGGGTATATGACCAAGATAATTAAGGAAATGCGAATTTCACCTTTTTGAAACCAATAATTTAGCATCATGTATAGAATTCCGGAAGGAGTACAGCACATACCAAAGCTGAAAGAAAGATGTACCGATGTCCTAGGAAATGAAAGGCACTTTCTACGTTTTCCTCCATGAAACCTAGAGAAGTCCCCTCAGAGCAACCCAGGTGCCCCCTCCCCCCAAAAGCTTTGAAAAAAGGAAACTGCCCCTCTGAACGGTGCAGCAACTGGTCAGAAGTTGTCTGCACTCCCTGCCCATGCACGTCATCACAATGAGACCTGATGGCTGCAGGGAGAGGGGGAGCAGCCTGTTTTATTCAGCAATGGTCTTAATGGCTGAGGCTTTTTTTTTTTTGAAGCCTTTTCATAAGTGGAGTTACAAGTCTATAGTTTCCGCCAAGAAGACTCGCCACTTTTCAATAGAAATTATTTAACCTAATTGCATGTCCAATTTCTTTTTGAAAACAGTAACTGTATTACTGCTTACTATGTCATCAAAAAGTTCACAGCATGGGGTCACCACTCTGATTTATCTAGAACCCTCGCTTATTCGTTCTGTAGTTTTCCCCTTTAAGTTGATATCCATGAGCTCTAGTGGTTATTGTTTTGACCCTCTTTTCTAAACCCAGACATTCCCACAGATCCTCATTTTTGAATGCAGCACAGACCAGACAGAAGACTCCTCTAAAGCTGCGATATTCTAAAGTATATAATCCCAGTTCTTTGGACTCGAATATGCCTGCTTCGCAGTCCTCTGGTTGAGGTTCCTGGTAACCTATCATCTCTGTCAGCCGCTACAAAAGGGGTTACTTCATGGGGTCTCATCCACACAACGTCGATAATTATTTCTCGACCGAGACGCTGTCCTGCATCTTAGTCGGCTGGCCTGATGGGGGCACCATGAAGCCAACGGCTAAAATCGCAATCTCGAATGAAGTCAAAACAGGAGATTCCTGGGACCAAGACCTCTCTCGATCCCAAGAACGACGTCGATGAGACTTATCTTTCTACTCCTTAGGTTCCTTTTTTCGGGAACGGGAGCTGTGTGAAGCCAATGGGCCCTACCCCTTAGTCGGGAGAGACTGGCACAACTCCTTGAAGAAGCCTGTAAAGGCAGAGCACAGTCTGAGAGGCACTAAGACCAATGCTGAAGAGGACTGTTCGGCAGCTCATTTGACCGGTGGGTTGTTTTTCCGGTCATCCAAGCTGTAAGCTCATGAGACGATTGTCCAACATGTTAGGCTGGAACACGTGACAGAAGTTGCAGGCCTGGGTATCATGATTGTGGCCCAGGCAGTAGATGCATGTGGGTCGGTGTGAGACATCTGCCAGCAGGGGCACCGGCGGAACCCGGGTGAGGACTCGTCCTCCATCACGGTCGCAATCGAGAAACGATGTGGAGAAACTCTACCGAGTTTTAGCTTAGGTAAATAATCCAAAGATTTAAGCACCACGGCCTACTCAATGCAAGAGCAGTAAAGAGGGAACCTGAATCTTCCAGCGGAAAAGAAGATCTGGTGTCAAGGGGCGGAACCTAGGGTTATACCACCTGGGTGGGTGGAAGGAGCCTGCTTTTAGACCTTCCAGCAAGATTCTTAAAGGGAATGGACATGCCAGAAAGTGTGGATAGAACATATCCACGCCCCTAGAATGAATGTATGCTCACTGGATCAGGTAGCAGCCCTACATCTCTCTGAGATGGGGATGTACCAACAGCAGCAGCAGTCTCGTGGAGTCTGCTTTTATATCCCCCTTCCCAGTCAACTAACAGAGCACAATGCAGAAGCTGATTTACTTGCCAATGGTCTGACTTAAACAGTTTCAGTGTAGGTAAACAGCTGGTGAACCACACCATGAAATTCCACAGCGCATTCCTTACAAAAGGGCAGAGCTCAGCAAATGCCCAAATTAAGTGTTCGCTGCATGGGGCTTCTGGGAAAAATACCAGGAGTGCCAAGGTCTGGCTCTGACGGAATTCAGAAACTACACTGGCAGAGTATTTTACGTGGACACTAGACATCTTTGTGGAAAACCAGGTATAGTAACACCTTAGAAAGCATACGGAGTTCACTATGCAACGTTTTCAGTCTCGAGTGCCAGTAAAGGCAGCCATCTCTTCTGGGTGGAGCAAAGTGGTTAAGTTTTGAACAAAGTCATCATCAGAGCAGCGGTTGGATTTCCGCTTGCAACGCCAGCGACCCGGGTTCAGGAGACAGCCCGTGAACTGGAGGGCCGGCTGGGGGGAGAAGGGTTGAGCGTCCCATGGACAGCTCCCCTCCCCTTCCTTGGGAGGGAGGGGAGGGCAGAGCGCAGCACTTGACTGGCCCCAGGCAGTGGCCTGGGGCATAGCAAGCTACCGGGCATGAAAGAGAAAACCAGAAAAACACCCTCCGGAGTCTGTGGATGGAAGCGATGAGCTGTGTCCCAATTTGCCTCCCGCCTGCCCAGCTGCCTCGGAGCCCGAAGGAGAGTTAAGGTTCTGGGGGTGGGTGGGTGGCCCACCCACCCTGACCTCAAGGTGGGGGGCCATTCACAGCAGGATGGGGAACTGAGCAGTCAGGTAAGGCGGCGGTAGGGTCAGGCTTAACTGACGCATCCTGAGGATGTGACTTCAGAGGGCCGTAGGAGAGAGAGAGAAAAAAAAAAGTCGTTATCAGAGCATGAAGCGCTCACACAATGACTTTGTTCAAACCGTAAGTACGCTGCTCCACCTGGGAGAGAGAACTGCCTTGGTTGACACTCAGGACTGAAACATAGCATAGCACGCTCCATGAGGGATCGCAATATCTCTCTTAATTAGAGGACTGTAGTTCTTGTGTAAACATTTTATTGCGGAGTCCGGAGCCATAACTTTGGATCTTTCTGACCATCAAGTGAGCCAGATATATCTTGTGCACTTTGCCTTCAGTACTAACAAGTACATTCTGGCTCTTTGCTTAAACCAGAGCAGTTGTTCCGTATCTACCAGTTGTGCTGTGTATTTTTCTTGTGCCCACAATAAAGTTTGCATTTGTGCATTAACAAATAGGCCTCTTTGCCATTATACTGCAGTGCTGATCTACTCCAGAGTGGAGACTTGTACTTACGTATGCAGGTAGGCACCTTGCATATTGAGGGAGCATGGCTGTGCAGAGGTAAAAGGCCATTCAAAGTGACCATCTGGAACTTTTGTACTGAATATAAAGTTCAGCTCCTTTTGGTCTGGAATGGGTCTCATGTCCCCTGTTCTTCTGGGAACCAGGAAGAACTTTGAGAACCCCTTGTTCCTTTGCTGTCAGGGCACTGATTCTATGGCCTGTTGGTGCAGCAAGGCGAGGACCCCTTCCCTGAGCATCTATATATGGGGGTAAAATGGATTTTAAGATTTTGCCAAACAGAATTGGCCATTTTTGAAAATGAAAAATTATTGGCGCTGATCCAGTTTGCCCAAAGTGGGAACACAATGCACCCTTGTGTCACATACCACTTCACCTCACCCCCAGATGCCATTATCTGGCTCTTTACCTTATCCCACTCCCTCCTGAAGCTTGTGACATGGCCGGGATAAGACCCTGTCCCATTTGTTATCTATATGAAACTGGGATCTTTTGGTTTATAAATGTATATAATGATACTGTTGAAATGAATGCAGAAAGCTATTTGGATCATCTGGAACACAAGGAGTTAATCCTGAGGTGCATTTTGATCTCCATAACTTGTCAACAGAACATCAGCAGTAAGGATGTCTTAATTGGGTACACCTGTTAAGATGACTTATGTACTCTTCGAGTAGATGACAATAATTAAAGTCTTAATGCTCTTTGTGGAACACAGGTGGTATAATTTACAAGAACAGGATGCAGAATTTAACTGCCACGGAAAAACATCTTATGAAAAGAGAGCAATGGTAAAGTGACTCTCCGATGAAAGACTTCTGTTTGTTTGAACTGCCTGTATCAAGAGCTATCCCACACAATGTTATTTTTTATTGAATTTTATAACTTCTTCTGGTTTGCCTATGCTTCTTGACATATGCCTCTACGACAAAGCTATCTATGGATTCTGTGCTCACTACCTCCACTGGTACTTTATTCTACCTTTCCACTGCTCTCTCCATGAAGTAAGTAGTACATCCTGGCGTTCCTTCTGAATTTTCTCTCTGCCAATTTATAGCTGTTGCTCCTTGAACTGTTGTCAATGATCAGGAATAATTCGCTGGGTTCTACCCTATTGATGCCCTTCAGGTATTTAAGGGTCTGTCATGCCCCCCATCCTCCCATGATTACATATTCAGGTTCTCCGGCCTCTGTTTACACACGTGCCACTTCATCCTTCTGGTGGCTCTTCTCTGCACTGCCTGAACTCATTCATGTCCTTTCTGTGGTAGGGGTTCTAGAACTGTACACAGTACTTCAGATGTGGATGCACCAGGGATCTGTACAGTGAGTTTGACCCCATTCGTTCTGCTTGTGATCCACCGCTTATGCAACCCAACATCCTGTTTGCCTTCCCCACTGCTTTAATGCATTGTGTAGTGATTCAGGGTACCTGTAACAAACTCCTAAGTCTTTTTCTTACTTAGTCACTGTGAAGGTCAGCCCCCCAAGCCTGTGCCTTCTTTGTCCCCGTATGCATGCCTCTGCACTTCTTGGCACTAAATCCCACTTGCTAAATTCCAGACCATGTCTCCATTCTTTCCGGGTCTTCCCAAATGTCCCCGATCCTCTCGTGTCCACCCTCACACAGAGCTTGGTGTTATCTGCAAAATGGCCAGTTTTGCCCTTTAAGCCATTTCTTGTGCCATTTATGAACATGATGAACAGCACCGGCCTGAGTATCAAATTCTGTGGTATGCCACTGGTGACCTCCCACATCAAGAGCCCCCCCAAAAAAACTTTCTGGGTTTTCCCCTAACCAATTTCCCACCCACCTAGTCATTTTATTCCCTACTCCTACGTCATCTAATGCCTTGATTAATCTTTTTAATTTTATTTATTATACTTTTTCTGCCACTGGCTGTCCAGTACCTCAGCCCGGTCACGGACCCCCTGATTCCACTCTCCTATATGGCGCACTTTTCGACACGCCCAGGCTTTCTGCCCCCAGGGTGTTGTGGGCGCTGGGACCATAGTGCCGCAGACGGCGGGACAGGTCAAAGGGCCAGCCTTGGAGCTAATTGAAGCAGAGAACGGGCTTCATGTAGGGCAGCTGGCAGCATTTTTCCCCGGTGTGCGGGGACATGCAATGATATCCAGTGCCTGCTTCACCCCCCTAAGCTACTTGGTGTCTGAGTAAAATCAGTACACCTAGCCTCCGTGAGGTGCCTGTATTGCACCGAACACCCCCCCCCCGAAGGAAAGCAGTTGTTGGACCTTCAATCCTTCTCCCCCAGCTGGCCCTCTGACGTCCCGGGTCCGTTCCCTGATTGCTGGCGTCTCAGGTAGGCAACCTGCCCCTGCGCCAACAGGCCGGCATTGTCTTGATCAATCTTTTGGGTTTAAGGCCTTGCTGAAGTCTAGGTATATTATGTCCACTTCCTGGCCCTTTTACACCACCCTTGTGGCCCAGTCAAAAAAATTTATCAAACTAACATCTTGATGACCTGCTAGCACAGTACGATCAAAGGAATGAAAAAGAAGGGATCTGCATTTAACAGTGTTTATCCAGCACAATACACAACCCTCTGTTTCCAACTCACCTGTGTGTGTACGCTTGTGTCTTTGCAGCTCATCACTGCGTGTGAAGCGCTTTCCGCAGTACATCCAGGAGCACACAAAAGGCCTCTCTCCCGTGTGCCACCGCAGATGGGCCCTCAGGTGAGATGTCTTCCCATACACCTTCCCACAGCCCGGCATGTGGCAGATGTGCTGCTTCTTCTTCCCTGGGTCAGTAGAGCTTCTAAAAGTCACAGACCACACATTTTAAAAATACTAGTCAAGTAGTACGCAATAGAAACACTCTGTATGATTAACATTCTACTTGTAAATACATTTCTCCTCATTTTCTTTTGGCATCAGGTTTGCTGTCCTAGAGTGGTGGAAGGCTGGTCCAGCAGCAGTTGAGATTTTCCACATCCTGGGACAGCTGGTGGGGGGGACACACGCTACAGAATAACACAAGTGCTGTTTACAAACACCAATGCTGGACAGTTCTCCTAGGTGGAAAAGCAAGTGCAGCAGCCTGATTTATCGAGGAAAGAAAGAGAATGGGGGAAAACAAACCAAAAAAAAAAAAAAAAAGAGGTGTGGCTCCTACATTAAAACGTTAAGTCGCTTAGGATGGGATATTCTAAACGATTAGCACTGCACCAACTGTCCAGTGGAAGCACAAAAATGCCATACAGCAAGGCAGTTGCAACAGTTCTGACTTAATAGTGCTAGAGTGCTACAGCATGCTAGGCACTTATGCAAATCACATATTTAAGCTTGCATACAAGTGGTATATTCAAAGTTTAGCGGAAGTACTAAGCAGCCATTAGTGCTGTGCTAGTTAACCTCTCCACAAGCCTAGTCCTTGCTGGTAATTTTGCAGGTCTTGGAATACTGCATAGCAGGAGTCCTGCAATACGTACATGCCCATTCATAGATGACAATTTCCTTTACTGTGTCACAAACTGGAAATACTTTGTCTTTTTTTTTTTTTTTGGCTGCACTCTTCCAAGATCGGTCCCCTGTTAGCCTTTCTTTATGTACAAGGCCAGTCCTCCCCTTTCTCTTATTTGTCCTGAAAACTGTGTATCCTGGCATGGATCTTTCCCAGGCATGGTGCTGTGTAACCTACATCTCAATCATAGCTGCCAAGTTCACCTGGGTCTCTGCCACTAGTGCGAACAGGTCACAAATATTATCCCCAGGAAGGCTCCTGGCATTTATGCACAGAGTCCTCCGGGGTTCCTACCTCCCCCTCCTTGTGTTCTTAGTTTTATTCTTCTGCAATGTTTTGTTTGGCCCTTTGGTCTTGTTTCCCTTACATGGATATTACAGTCTGATATACAAACTAAGTACATCTTATGACTAATCCAACAGTGATGAGTGACAGATAGCTATATCATTAGGTCCGATAATGCCTCATCTCGCCCCAACAAAACACTGGTGCTCACAGCTTTTCCTACAGTGCAAGGGGGTTTCCTGCGGGTGTGCTGAGAGGAGGCCGCTGCATAGCCTGGAGTGTGCGTGTGTGGGTGGGGGTTGGTGCCAATGTGAGATCAGTACCTGAACAGGAAGCAAACTGTGACTGAGTGAGTGGTAGGAAAACGGCGTGCTGAGTGGAATGTGCAATAAATCAAAAATAAATAAGTTCCTACTGTGGGACTACGAATCTGCTGCAATACGGGGGGAGGGGGCCCCCCCCATCAATGGCTCTGCCCATAGGAGCCGGCACACAAATTGGTCTTTGTGGCACATCTTGCTTCCATGTGCCCTGGAGGTCCTGCTTCACTGTCCGGAGGCAGTGGTGTAAGCGAGGAAGAGGAAAAAAATGACAACCCAACAGAAGGACCCAGGGCACTTACAGGCCCTGTGCCATCAGATGAGACTGTCCGTTTACTGATGTTGTTCTAAAGAGGGTGGCATCCTGAAGTTCACACACATGGGGTGGGGGCAGCGTGACGACTTGGACCTCCAAGTAGGCTGTGAGGTTGCCTGTTGTGACTGAAGGGGGTTTGAGCTGGCAGAGAAGTATAACAAGAAAATGAAAGCGAAGGGGGGGAAGGGCCATATCCAACTGGGTTATTTACATTTATATGGCTATGAGTTTTGGGTCAAGTCTGAAAATATAATACATACAATGTGCTATATACCCACTGATCACCCAAAACCTGCATGCTGTCAGTATCAATGCTGAGTCACCATAATGAGCATCTCTGACAGCAACCACATCACTAGATAATCAGAGAATTATTTTCTCGAAAAAACACTGGGTCTGAGGTAATTATCTGTAGGGCACTCATCTCCAAGGTTATGCTTTGAAGAAGGGGGCACTGCTTATTTACAGAACATTTAGTGCGCTCCATGCTCAGCTGGCAGCAGCTAGGGAGGAACTATTCCAGCTGTGACTCCAACTAAGCTTGTGTCCACCCATCCAACCCCACCTTCTCAGGCCAGGGGGTGGTGGGGAGTCGGAGGAGATCGGATGGCAGGGTAGGCGACACAACAGCTGGCTCTTCCCATGAGGTGCCAATGGCAAACTGCTTAGTGCCCCTGGAAGAGGCACAGGTACCTGGATTTAGGAAGGGGTAACCATGGGTCAGTTGGTACCAACAAAGGGATACATACATCCAGGGACAAGAAAGGGCAGAAGTTAGCCAGGAAGATTCTAGTAGTGGGAGACTACTGTTAGAGAGGTGGAGAGGAAGGTAGATGAGGGGGTGGTCAGATGTCTGCCTGGAGCATAAGCCATCTGAAATTGAGACAGGCTAGGGGCATGGGTTGCTGGCACATCCTGGTACCAACGATCTGGTGAATCGGCCTGTGGAGTGTATGAAAGAGGGACTTCCAGAGGCTGGGGGACAGACTGAAGAAGCACTTGGCCTCCTCAGCTTTTTCTTATGTCAATCCTAACTGGGGTGGAGAGAATGGGAGGAACAGACCGAGGAGTTCAACAGGTGGTGTCAGGAACAGGGGAACCACTTTATAGGGGGATTGGTGGGCTTCTTGTACAAAAGACTTCGCCTGACAAGACAGGGAACCATGCGTTGAGGAAGACGTTTGACATCTACATTAGCAAATAGTTAAACTAGCTGTGGGGGAGACAGAGTCTGTGGATTCCACTGTAGAGAGAGGAATAGTGGGAAACTTAGGACTTCTCTGGGGATGGGGTAAGGTGTGCTGGGAGTATTAGATGGAAGGACATAGTCCAGGGTAGACAACAGACATCAAAAGAAGGGAAAACACAAGACACCAAGGTTATTACAGAAGGGTAACAGAGGAAGGCAAGTAAGAATCAACAGGGATGCAGGCGCGTGTTGAAGAGTGGTATTCCTTAATGCCACGACTCTGGGTAACAAGATCAGTGATCTCCAAGCTTTGGTGGCAGACACTGCGATGGATCTAGTATCCGTTACAGAAACTTGGGCCAGTGGGAACATTCCGGACACAACGATCCCAGGCTACAACTTATAAGGGCTTGCTAGAGGGACAGGCAGAGGTGGAAGGGTGACCATCTACATCAGAGAAGGGATCGTGGTGTTGAGGCGCCTCATGCCATGTCAGCGTCCCAGGTTCAGTAGGGACTGAGCATCCGGAGGATTGCTCTCCTTCCTTGGGGGCTGCGTGCGTCTGCATAAGAGGAGGTAGAGACAGCTGCTGCACCACTGCGAGGAGAAAACCAGAGGAAAACACCGGGACCTGGCAGGGTCCATAATGGGCCAGAGGAGGTACCCCCGAGAGGCTGCCAGGTCCAAGGAGGTAACAAAAATACTGTCATGATATATATATACACATCTACAAATTAAAAAAAGAAAGGTATCGAGGCAAAAGAGGATGCTACCATTGGGGGTAGAATTCAATGGGTTCAGCTCACACAGCTGTCATGTAGGAAGATTTGCATGGGGTGGTGGTTTACAGGCCACCAGAGCAGGGAGAAGAAAGAGATAACGGAAGTGGGTGCTGAAAGGGAGGGGGGGGGGCCACTAAGTAGGAGGCTGTAGTAATGGTAGATATCAACCGGCCAGACACTGACTACAACATCTCAGTGGCCAGGAGTGCCAGAAGCCCCCTCCTTTTGTTTGTTGTTTTTTTGCGCCTTGTCTTATTTGACTAGTGTCATCAAGATGGCGGCCACGCTGGGTTAGTCATCAGCAGCTCTGCATCATCAGGGATTTAATTTTATTTTTTTATTTGGTTTTATTTATTCTTTGCTCTGTTTTGTTTTAGTTAATAACTACACTTCTAGAGTTAGTGAGTTTTGTAGTGGTAGGAGTGTTTTTTTCCCCTCAGAATATCTCTTTTCTGTTTATACTTTTAGCCACATATATTTTGGCTACACACGTTGAGTAAATTTTATTTTTTGTCCTCTGTGTACTGAATGGCATATATTTGCCGCCGGGTTCTTACTTTTCTCGCACTGGAAGTAGAGAAAAAGAAAATATTTCTATTATTACTGGTGATTTGCTTTGGGCCAGGTTTGGAGTTTAGGAGGAATTGGAGTCGACCTACCATCTAAAGCGGAGTTCCTGTCTGGAGTGGAGGAGATCTGGTGGAGCTGTGGTCGCTGAAGTGCAGGAGTGGAGTGCGAGCCCTGCTACAGTTGGTTGCTGCTGGCTGTCAGTTGAGTTACGGGGGTGTTCTCAGCATTTTGGCAAGTCGATACCCTGGACGTCTGGCTTGGACTGCTGCTGCGGTGTTTTGCGGTGGCTGTGTTTTCTCCGGGGGCCGAGATACTGTGGGCCTCTGTCGTTTGGGTCCTATGGCTTGCGGAGTGGGTCCTGTCTGAACCTGGGGTGGGGTCTGCCGGGGCTGTTGGCTCTGCGGGTGGCTGGGTTTAATGTTGTCGGAGGGTGGACATCGCAGTACCCGGCTCTCCTCTGGTTCTCGATGGATGGACTTGTGAGCCTGTCCTGCACTGGGACCTAGCTGCGGCCTTTTTTCCTGGTCGATGCCTCCTTGGGGGAGTGATTGGTCATCGCAAAGCAGCAAGTAGCCTGTTTGACTGAGGCCAAAAGATCTTCCGAGAAGCCCCGTTAAGGACAGCACCAGACAGACAGTTCACCTTTCCCTTTCTTTATTCCCTGAACCTGATGGGCAGTGAGAGTGCCCTATTTTGATTCGGACACATTTTAATAATTTGTTTACTGTGCCCCCCACCTAGGTGGGAGTTAGGTTTGGTAGCCAATATTCCTTCTCTGGTGAGGTGAGCGGAGAGCTCCCAGAGATCAATCAGTTCTGCTTGGAAAGTGTTGTGGCTTCATTCACTCTTCTGGTGGATAGTGGTTCCTCTATGGAGGCACCTGCAGTGGAGACCAAGGAGGATGCTGGGAACCTTCACAAAGGGGACCGACAGGAGGGTGGCATGGGACCCCACAGGGGAATGAAACAACTCCTGGTGGGGGACTCAATCAGTAGGGGGGTAGAAATGGGGGAGGAAGGGAGGTAAGGTGCCTTCCTGGCGCCCACGGCTTGGAGGGACAGGAACGAATCCTCAGGATCGTGGGAGGAGCTGCAGGGGAAGGAGCTGGATGTCACTGTCCACCTAGGGACAAAATGACACCTAGCTGGGAATGGGATCAGAGCAGTGCAAGAGGAGTTTGTAGAGTTGGGGAGGGCCATGACAAATGGCGCCGGTAACCTTCTCTGGAGGTGCTGCCTGTCTATGGCAAGGGAGATGCTAGGCACTCCTCACCAGGGAATTCAATGAGTGGTTGAAAACTGGTGTGGAGCTCAGGGTTTGGCTTCATTGGGGACTGGGAGCCACCTGGAGGATGCAGACCTATACTGGTGCGATGGTCTGCATCTGTCCGGGGGGAACCAGGATCCTAGGTGAGAGGTTTAAATGCTTCATTGGCAAGCATTTTAACTAGCCAAGGGGGGAGGCACTGAAAAGGAGCAGGGAAATCCCAGCCTCCACCCAACAAAACATGGTGATTAGTGAGGTAAACACCAAGATAGAGAAGTTATTAGGAAGCAGAACAGAGGTAAATGTAAAAAAAGGCAAAGGCAGTAAGGACAGGAATGGGGCTAAAAGGGGTAAGGCTATCAAAAAGTGGAGGGTGACGAGTACCAATGCCTGTAGTTTGTGTAACAAGCTAGCTCCCTGAACTAGTGGCCTTGATGGAAGAGGGTTGCCTGGATATTGTGGCTGTCACAGAAAACATGGTACACAGAGAACCATGACTGGGATGTCAACATACCAGGATACACAATCTACAGGAGGGACAGGGAGGGTAAAAGAGGAGGAGCAGCAGCTCTCTATGTAAAGGAAGGGATCAAAGCAACAGAATTAAAGAGTACACAGGGAGCAGATGAGGTACTCTGGGTCACCCTGGAGACAGGAAATGGCACCACAATCCGCATGAGGGTTATATACAGACCCCCATCTCAGGGGGAGGGAATGGACAAGGAAATTATAGAAGGCTTTCTTAGAATGGCAGAAAAAGGGGAGATATTGTTGATGGGGGACCTGAATATGCCAGATGTTAACTGGAGCACATTTGCTGCAGGCACATCCAAGAACAGGGACATTCTTGATGCCCTACAGGGGGCATGCCTCAGACAGCTAGTATTGGAAACCACTCGGGAGGGAGCAATCTTAGACCTGGTACTCTCAAATGGGGACGGAGAAAGAATCTCAGATTTAGAAGTGGGTAGCCATCTGGGAACAAGCGACCACCAAACAGTGTGGTTCACGATAAACATAGCCATACAAAAACAAGAGTATTGGACTTTAGGAGGGCTGACTTTGGGAAAATGAGAGAGTGCCTCAGAAAAGCACTAGCAAACAGGCAAGAAGGAGGGGTGGAGGAACAATGGGGAGTAATCAAAAACAAGCCATCACAGAAGCTACAAGCCTTTGTGTAAAGCAAATCAATAAAACACAACGAAGGAAAAAACCGCTACGGTTCTCAAAAGAGGTGGCAAGGAAGGTTAAGGAGAAAAGGACAGCATTCAGGAAATATAAGGAAACACAGAAGAAGCAGGACAGAGAACTTTATCATTTAAAGCAGAAAGAGGCTGGGAAGGCAGTCAGAATAGCAAAGGCCCAAACCGAGGAAAGGATAGCCAATTCTGTTAAGAAGGGGGATAAGACCCTTTATAGGTACATTAGGGAGCGAAGAAAGACCAAAGGAGGGATACTGAGGCTTAATAAAGGGGAGGGAATGTGGGTAGAGGGTGACATTGAAAAAGCAGAGATACTGAAAGAATATTTCTGCCCAGTATTCACAAAGGAAGAGGAGAGGGAGGTACCTAAACCAAACAAGAGAAACACTCTGAAGACGGGGGTCGATACCAGTCCATTTACAGAAGAAAGGGTTCTGAAAGAACTAATAAAATTGAAGGTGGACAAAGCAATGGGGCCTGATGGGATTCACCCAAGAATTCTAAAAGAACTAAGGGTAGAACTAGTGACACCTCTCTTTAACAAATCATGGGAGGATGGGGTGGTACCAGAGGACTGGAGAAGGGCAGATGTGATTCCTCTTCACAAAAGTGGGAGCAGGACAGAGGCAGGAAACTACAGACCAGTTAGTTTGACCTCAGTGGTAGGGAAAATGATGGAATCACTTCTGAAGGAAAGAACTGTTGAGTACCTAGAGGCCATTGGGGCACAGGACCCGAGGTAGCATGGATTCACAATGGGAAGGTCGTGTCAGACGAGTCGAATAGATTTCTTTGACTGGGTGACCAAAGTAGTAGACCAGGGAGGGGCTGTGGACATGGCCTACCTAGATTTTAGCAAGGCATTTGATACAGTCCCACACAAAAGATTAATACACAAGTTAGCCAGCCTTGAAGTGGGTCCCAAGGTGGTAGCCTGGATAAAAAGTTGGCTAGACAACAGGACGCAAAGGGTAGTTGTAAATGGAGTACACAGTGAAGAAAGGAGGGTTACTAGCGGGGTACCACAGGGTTCAGTACTGGGACCGGTCCTTTTTAATGTCTTTATAGGCGACATTGCAGAGGAACTGGAAGGAAAACTATGTCTCTTTGCAGACGACACAAAGATCTGCAACAGGGTTGATACACAAGATGGAGTGGAAAGGATGGGAAGGGACTTGGCAAGGTTGGAGGAATGGTCAAATGTATGGCAGCTCAGATTCAATGCAAAGAAGTGCAAGGTAATGCACATGGGAAACAAAAACCCAGGGGAAGCATACACAATGGGGGGTGAGATACTGACAACAGTAAAAATAGAAAGGGACCTGGGGGTAATTATATCAGATGACCTAAAGGTGGGCAAGCAATGTGAGAAGGCAGTAAGGAAGGCTGGGGGGATACTGGGATGCATAGGAAGAGGCATCAATAGTAGAAAACAGGAAGTTGATATCCCTCTGTACAGACAGTTGGTGAGACCCCATCTGGAGTACTGTGTGCAGTTCTGGAGATCCCATCTCCGCAAAGATAGAGTGGAGGCTGTCCAGAGGAGGGCAACCAAAATGGTGCAGGGTCTGCACCAGAAGACATACAAAGAAAGACTAAAGGAGCTTAATATGTATACCCTCGAGGAAAGAAGGGAGAGAGGGGACATGATAGAAACTTTCAAGTACCTCAAGGGAATCAACAAAGTCCAAGTGGGTAGCATCTTTCAGAAAAAGAGATGTGCAAGAACAAGGGGGCACAATTTGAAGATAGAGGGGGGACGGCTCAGAGGTAATGTGAGGAAATATTTTTTCACAGAGAGGGTTGTGGATGCATGGAACAGCCTCCCTGAGGAGGTTGTGGAGTCAAGAACAGTGGGGGAATTCAAGAATGCATGGGACAGGCATAAGGCAGTCCTAGTGGGGAGTAGGAGGAAGTAAGCTGTTGGTTAACTAGGATCTGCAGCTTATCTGTTAGGTAGGAAAATGGGCAGACTAGGTGGGCCAAGCGGTCCTTATCTGCTGTCAAATTCTATGTGGCTACTCTTTACTCTGATTTAAATTTCATTTTATCAGTTTTATTTTGATTCTTATTTTTGGAATTGTTAGGTAGTACCTATTAAATGTGATTGATTGTGTGGCTGTGTGGTGTGGGAAGTTTGATAACTGGGTGTGGGAGTCTGAGTGTTGTGTGGATTAAGTTTGCATTTTGTGACTGTTTTATCTTGGGCGTCTGCAGAGTGTGGCAGAGATGTGCTGGGAAGGTGCAGTGATGGTCAGGCATTATTCCCCCTCCAGGCTTAAGGACCTCAGTCCTTTTTGTTGTCCCCCATTATCCCCAGAGGTTTACAGATGGTGCTGGGCTCTGGGGATTGTTAGGAGGAGGAGGACGGGGGAATGGAAAGGAGTGGGCGGATCGGGATAGTGGGGAGAAGGAAACGCCCTGGGGCGAAATGGGTCCAGGAAAGGGGTCTTCCCTGCCTGGTTCCGATATCTTAAGGGCTCTGCTTGTAGCAGGCAGATAACGTGGTCTTCCTCGGCTACTCATCCTACCCAGGTGGTGTTATGTAATGCCAAGTCCATTAAGAACAAGTCTGCTATAATAGCAGATCTTGTTGGATCATCAGACCTGGCTTGCATCACCGAGACCTGGCTGGATGAGAATGCTGGCCCAGTTCTGGCATCAGCAATTCCAGCCAGGTACTCGGTGACACCGCCCGAGCATGGATCACAGGGGCGGGGGTGTTGCCATCTGTTTTAGATTGGAACTGAACCTGGTGGAGGTACCAGTGGGGACCACCAACTCCTTTGAATGCATCATGGGTGAGGATTCTTCTGATCTACCGTCGACCAGGAGATGGGAATGTTTTCCTGCAGGAAGTCAGGGATTTCACTGTCGACCCGACACTGGAATCCCCCAGATGGCTGATCCTGGGGGATTTCAATGCCTGAGCCGATGAACTCTCGCAATTTGGTCAAGACTTCTTCCAGCTAATGGGTTCGCTGGGCTTCACACAGGTTATTTCCTCCTCTACCCATATTGGTGGTCATTCATTGGACTTGTGTTTCGCCTGGGGATGGAGATATCAGACTCGGTGGTGGAATCAGTCGGGTGGTTTGAGCATCATACCATTGGGTTTGGTTCCGTGCCCCAGTAGGCGGCCCCAATGGAGATGGTTTGATACCGCCCTCAGAGGTGTTTCCCCGGATGGCCTGATGGCGGTCCTGGACTCACTGGGTTTACTGAGTGAATGCATGGATCCTGGGGACCTGGTACTTGCCTATAATAAGGCAGTAGTGGTGGCCCTGGATTCCATTGCTCCTGTTCGTGTTCGTCCCCTCACACTTCTCCCCAGGTCTCCCTGGTCTGATGAGACCTTGAGGGAGTTGGGGAGAGTGGGATGAAGGCTAGAGAGGTGTTGGCGGAAGTCGGGCCTGGAATGTGACAGACTTAGATTGACGGACCAGTATGGGATCTATCAATCAGCAATTACCTGTAAGAAGGCAGAATTCCTGTCCAGGGAAATTGCTGCTGCACAGAATCGACCAGCCCAGCTCTTCTGGACTGTGGACAGATTGTGCAATCCAATCCGTCTCCAATCTGGGAGTGCTTTTTCATAAGAGCAGTGTGAAGAGTTTGCTAGATTCTTCGCAGATAAGGTTGCCACAATCCGGTCTGGCGTCCACTCAACCCACTCTAATGGGAGTTGCTGTGGTCAGCAAGAGATATCGGACGTCCAGTTTGTGTGGTGTGACTTCTGCCTGCCCACAATCAATTAATGACATTGTGATGGTCGTCCAGTCGCCGTGACCAGCCAACTGTAGTTTGGATCCGGGCCCTATGCGCCTCTTAGTAGGCTGTGTGGATTAAATCGTCCCGGTCCTAGCAGAGATAGTCTGGAGGTCTTTAGAGAGGGTAATCTTTCTGGGTGGGACCCGGACTGTCTGGCAAACTACAGGCCTGTCTCTAACCTACCCTTTGTGGGCAAAGTTATTGAGAGGGTGGTTGTGTCGCAGCTGGATGACCATTTGACAAGCCACAGTGTCTATGATTCTCTCCGGTCTGGATTTAGGAAGACAGTACCGAGAAGGCTCTTGTCCAGGTACTAAATGACCTCCTAATAGCGAGAGAGCAAAAGACTCATTCCATCTTGGTCCTTCTAGATCTCTCGGTGGCATTTGACATCATGGACCATGGTGTGTTGTTGGAGTGCCTACAGTTCATCTGTGGACTGTCTGGTACGGTCTTCAGATGGTTTTGATCATTCCTCGAGGGTAGGACTCAGAGGGTGGTGCCTAGGATCTTTTCCTCAGCACTACTCCCCCTATCCTGCAGGGTGCCACAGTGCTCCATCTTGGCACCCATGTTGTTTGCAGTGTACATGCTGCTGTTAGGAGCGATTATTAGGTGGTACGGCTTGAGTTTTCACTGCTATGCAGATGATACTCAGCTGTATATGACCTTTTTGCTTGGTCAGGATGATGCTGTTTCAGTCTTTATCAACTGCCCTGCTGAGATCCAGGACTGGATGAGTGTGAGTTGGCAGTGTTTAAACCTGGAAAAAAAATGGAGGTGTTGGTTGTGGACCCAGGTTATTGGGAGGAAGGTGTGTTGGCAGTATTACCCTCTGGATTATGGCTCGGGGGTGTTCAGCTAACTACCTCAGACAGGGTGCAGAACCTGGACATTATTTTTGACTATGGTCTGACCCTTAAATCTCAGGTGTCGGCAGTTGTCAAAACCTCCTTTTATCATCTGAGGAATATCGCCTGGGTGAAGCACCTGGTTCCTTCCAATGATCTTCCAACACTGGTCCACGCCTTCGTTACCTCCCGCCTTGACTACTGCAACGTCCTTTACCTAGGGCTACCAGGGGTTGATATCCGCCGCTTGCAGCTAGTGCAGAATGCAGCAATAAGGTTGTTGACTGGTACCTCTAGGACCAGTCATATAACGCCCGTGCTCCGAAGGACTGTACTGGCCGATTACCTTTAAGGTCGGTTTGCTGACCTATAAGGCCCTACACAATCAGGGGCCTGGTTACCTGCAAGATCTCCTTTATCCCTACTGTCCCCCCCCCACCCTCTCCGATCCACTGATGAGGGATTGTACCATTAGAAAACTAGAGGTACAAGTGGGGAGTCAGGATCGCAGAGGTAGACAAAGTGCTGCAGACTGCAGAGAGGGTCAATGGAAGGGAAACAACACAGTTCTTGGGGGAATTGTCTGGCTAATGGAGGTGGACAGGGTAGTAGAGGAGGATGGGCATAAAGCAACTATGCTACAAGACTACTTCTGTTCAGTATTCACTAGAGAGTATAGCAGGTCCTTGCTGGAGAATGGCATAGAGACAGCTTACAGAGGTGTCCCAAAAAAAATTTAATTATAGAAATTTACTGGCAAAAGAATCAAAAAGGGGCTAGCAGCCCTGGAGGTAAACAAGGCCCTGGAGCCAGATGAGATGCATCAGAGGATGCTAAGGAAAACCGGCATTGGTGCTAACCGAACCCCAGGTAAGGCTATTCAACAGCTCTATGCAACACGGTGTGGCTCCCCGAGACTGGAGGATGGTGGGCATGGTTCAGCAGCACAAAGAAGGGGACAAGGAGCAGCAAGGATAAACTACAGACCCGCAAGTCTTACCTCCATGGTAGGGGAAACTGATGGAGGCACTAATCAAAGAAGATTTAGTGGAACACCTGGAGAAAACTGGACTTTCGGATAGTAAGCAGTACAGATTTGTGACACGGAGGTCTTATCAGACCAACAGTATAGTATTTTTGACTGGGTAACCAAAGTAGTTGAATAAGACCCATACTGTAGATTTATTCCACCTCAGTTTCAGCAACACCATACGTGTGATGTCTCCCGTTTTGGCCGGGAGAGTCCCTTTTTTTTGTTTTAACTAAACTCCCCCACACCGGAAAGCAAATCTCCGATTTTGACAGTCGCAGGTGGTGCGTGCAGAGTGGAAGGCGAATGTGCAGAGTTTACAGGTTTCTTGCAGGCGGCTGGCAGTTGGCAGCAGGCTCCAGAGCAGTCTCGACACCATCGTGCACAGTAATTTTACCCAGGCAAACCCACGCTATTAGTGGAAAAAAAAATGCAAGTACTCACAGGGAATCCAATCAGAAACTATACTATAAACGCCACTCGACCAGTCATGCATGCTATTACTGTTACTTTATGACTTTTCTGATTGGATTCCCTGCAAGTACCTGCATATATGTAATAACGGCATCACTGCCGGTGATCGGCGCATGGAGAGCAGTTAATGGGTGCGCGAGGCGGGTGGCTGGGTACTTTCTCCCACCTAAAAGGCCAATCTCCCGGCTAATTTCACAAAACCTCCCTCCAGCAAAGATGCATATCATCACATGTATGCAACACATTCAATTTGGTGCCACATAGCAGGCTGGTGAAGAAGATGAGGGATCTGGGAACAGCTAAGGAAACAGTAAGGAGGGCAGGGAGTTGGATGAAGGGAAGCAGCAGAGTTGTGGTAGATGGGGTCAGATTAGAGCAGAGAGGTCACTAGGACAGCATGGGGCAAATTAGGTGGCCAATGGTACTAAAAGAAAAAATTACTCACCTTAGTAATGTTGTTTCTTCTAATGCAGTCTTGCTATATTATGACATATGCAGTACAACCCCAGGTTAGAACTGCTCCGGAGGTGAAAGAGTTAACTTTCCATGCATGGCATGGAATCTTGAGCGCGAGCTCAGTTGAACACTCTGTCTGTTGTAGCTCAAACTTAAACTGTCAGATCTTTACGAGCAAAAACTCACTAAGGTTCTGTGTGGAAGCCGTAAACCTACACTAGACACTGGCTACTAACTACAAAAACACATTTTTGTTCTTGATCCCAAAACAAAGACTCAAGTCAGGGGATTCAAGAAAGAAAAAATAAGCAAAACACCTAAGCACCCTAAGAAAGGGTGAAAATAAAGTGGGCATCTATGAAGTGCCAACATTGCACTGCCCACCCACATCCCAAAAATAGAGGTTCTGAGAGGGGCAGGCTGGGGAGGTCATATATAGCAAGACTCCATTAGAAGAAACAACATTACTAAGGTGAGTAATTTTTCTTCAAACAACATGAAGTCTTGCTATATTATGACATATCAGATTACACAGCAGTACCCTCCATGGAGGAGGGACAGAACCTACTGGGGAAATGGGCCCAGCACCAGCTGTGCTAAATCGAGCATCACTCCTAGCCTGGATGTCCAGGGAGTAATGCTTAGTAAAAGTGTGAACTGTTTTCCAGGTAGCTGCTTGACATCTCTCTAGGATAGGGATGTCCCTGGCAGCAGCCAGAGACGCAGCTGTACCTCTGGTAGAGTGAGCCCTCAGGCCTGAGGGAGGAACCTTACCCAGTTTTTCATAGCAGAATTGGATACAAGAGACAATCCATCTGGCAATGGATCTTTTAGTGGCAGGTTTCCCTTTACCAACCTCACCATAAGTGAGGAACAATTGGAGGGATTAGAACCTGTAACCCTTAGTGCGATTCTATATAGTAACTAAGGGCTCTTTGACATCTAAACTGTGCAATCTCCTCTCACCAGAGGAGGAATGGTCAGTGAAGTACACAGGAAGAGACATGGATTGATTAAGGTGGAAGTCTGAAACTACCTTAGGCAAAACTTCCTGTTAGTCCTGAGGACCACCTTATCTCTATGAAAGGAGATAAAATCAGGCTCCACTGACAATGCTTGTAGCTCACTTATGCGCCTGGCAGAGGTGATGGCTACCAGAAACAGAGTTTTCCAAGTCAAGTACTCAAGCTCTGCTGAAGACAATGGCTCAAAAGGGGGTTGCATAAGCTGAGCAATGCAAATATTAAGATCCCAAGCAGGGGCAGGGTCCCTGAACGGAGGGTTGGTATGAAGCAACCCTTACATTTGGAGAACACAGGGTGAGCTGAAAAAGAAGAGGGCTTACCTGCTGATAAGAAGACAGACGCAGCTGCCAAGTGCACTTTTAGAGTAGCTGGTCTCAGGCCCAAGGAATTCAAATGCACCAAATAATCCAGGATCGTGGGCACGCCAGCAGATTCTGGGGAAATATGCTTACCAGCACACCATATGGAAAATCTTTTCCATTTTGAATTATAAGTAGCCCTGGTGGAAGGCTTCCTAGAGGCCTTCAATATATCCAATACACCTTGGGAAAGGTGTAGGTCAGCAAACTCTAACTCTTCAAGAGCCATGCCTCGAGATTGAGAGATTTGAGGTTCGGATACCAAACTCTCCCCTGGGCACAGGTTAACAGGTTGTGATTCCTGGGAAGACACAGGGGAAGGTGGACTGCTAAGGACATAAGGAACGGGTACCAGGGCTGCCTGGCCCAATCTGGAGCAATCAGGATCATCTTGCAGGGTTGAGATCGGATTCTGACTAGCACCTTGAAAAGAAGGGGGAGGGGGAAAAGCATAGAGAAACTTCCCTTCCCAACTGAGTAGGAAGGCATCCAGAGGGACTGAGCCCAACACTGGGGGCCTGCAGCAAAAAAGGGGAAGTTGGTGATTGTCTGGGGCTGCAAAGAGATCTATCTGCGGGGTGCCCCATCTGACAAATACTACCTCCAGTACTAGGGGATCCAGTGCCCATTTGTTATGGCCCTGGGAAATCCTGCTGAGAGCATCCGCTAGGACATTGTCCTTGCCTGGGAGGTGAACTGCCGTGAGGGAGGCGTTCAGAGAATAAACCAGAGACCACAACTTCATTGCTTCGTGCACAAGGCCGTAGACCAAGTGCCCCCTTGCTTGTTGATGTACCACATTGTAGTGGTATTGTCTGTTCTGATCTGAACAACCTTGTTCTGAACAGATGTGGAAAAAACCTGGAGTGCTAGAAAAACTGCTCTGAGTTCCAGCAAATTGATGTGGAGCAGAGACTCCTGAGGGGACCACAGCCGTTGGGTGGAAAGGTCACCCATGTGAGCTCCCCACCCCAAGAGGGATGTATCTGTAGCAAGGGTCAAGGAGTGAGACTGGGGAGTGAAGGGAACCCCCTGTCTCAGATTGCTCTGATCCTGCCACCACCGAAGGGCCTGGATCAGGGTTCGAGTCACTGGGATCAATTTGGTTAGAGGATCTGTCCTTTGAGACCAAAAGGATGTCCCTCATCTGAAATCTTGCTCCCTGCACTACTGCTGTAGAAGCAGCCATGTGCCCCAGGAGCTGTAGAAAATGCCTTGCTGGTCGAGAGACCTGCAGGGTGAAAGAAGAGGCCAGAGAAACCAAGGTCCTTGCTCTTTCCAGAGGGAGGAAGGCTCTGGCTTCTTTGGTGTTCAGTTCTGCGCCTATGAAGGTGAGAAGCTGGACAGGCTCCAGAACTGACTTTGGAAGATTGAGAAGGACACCTAGAGATGTCAGCAGTTGCTGGGTTACTTGTAAGTGTAGTTTGACCTGTTCTGGAGACTGGCCTACAATGAGCCAGTCGTCCAGATAAGGAAAGATGGCAATCTTTTGCCTTCTTAAATGAGCAACTGCTACTGCCAGGCATTTTGTGAACACCCTCGGGGCCAAGGTGAGGACAAGGGCATTGCTCTGAACTGGTAATGGCTTGAGGGCAGTTCGAATCTGAGGTACTTCGATGGGAGCTTCTGATGAGAACATGGAAGTAGGCATCCTTGAGGTCCAGGGAGGCTAGCCAGTCCCTGGCCTTAGAGAGGTAAAATAATTCCCAGAGTCACCATTTTGAACTTTGGTTTTAAAAGGTGCTTGTTTAGATACCTGAGATCCAGGATGGGCCGCCATTCTCCTGTCTTTTTTGGGGTAAGAAAGTACCTGGAGTACAACCCTTTGCCCTGGTGTATGGGTGGAACCCTTTCCACAGCTCTGAGAGCCAGGAGGGAAGAAACTTCTGCTTCCAGGGCAAGTGCCTCTGATGGGTTTGCAGGTGGAAATGACCTGGCTCTCATCTTCGGAAATTTTTTGAAGCTGAGAACCAGTCCCTGGCTTACTACTTCCAGGACCCACTTGTCTGATGTTAAAGACTTCCAGTCCTGGACAAAGTAAGCCAGCCTGCCCCCTACCGGTAGTGGAGAATCGGCCCTGGCCACCCCATCAGGGAGCCTGTTTTGCAGGGGCTTTGGGTTGAGGGGTAGAAGCATGCTTACTAGAACCCCTTCTGCCCCTTCCTCTAAATAACCCCCTCTGGGCATAAGCAGAAGAGGAGGCCTGGGCTTCGTAAAAAGGCCTATGAAAGGGCCTGCCCCTGCCATGCTGCCTTTGAGGAGTGGCTTGCCTTTCTTTGGCCTGTGCACTCCTATAGGTGGTCCTATAACTCATCCATTTTCTTCATATAATTCTCTGTCTGCTCCCCAAACAGAGAATTGCCCACAACAGGAAAATCCATAGCCGTAGACCGAGTATCCTGTGACAGGGCAGTACATCTGAGCCAGGCCATTCTTGCGAAGAGACACAGATGTAGCCATGACTCTTGATGAAACATCATTAGAGTCTACTGCAGCATGAAATTGCACCTTGGATGCCTCAATACCATCCGCAGCCACCTGCTCCAGCTCCCTGGCAAGCTGGTCAGGGCCCTTTTTGCTAGAGCCAGGACAGTATCCCATCTGGATTTCTGGTACCTAGCTGCATAAGCCATATAATTTGCCTGTCTGAGTCCCAAAGATGCTGCCATGTACTGTTTCTTTGCCATGGCATCCATCCTCCTGGAATCCTTTTCAGAAGGGTGAGAGGCTAGAGGAATATTAGCCTTGTCACAGGCTGCAGCCTGCACTACCCCCACATGGCTGCACTGCTGGGAGAGGAACTCCGTATCAGAGCCTAATAAAGCATACCTCTTGTCCATCCTTTTATCCACAGGGAGGATAGAATGAGGAGTTTTCAGAATTTTTACTGTCTGTTTCCTAAAAGATTTGTGCAAGGGAATAGACAGTCTCCTAGACTCTGGAATATCCATCATTTCCACAAAATCAGGCTCTTCTTTGCAGAGTCTCAGCAACTTTCTTGTAAAACAAAAAATGAGAAGGGGACTCAGATAGCCTGGGAGGGGACACCCCTGAGGGTCTGTCTGGAGAGATGTCCGGTTCAATGGGCACATCCAGACTTTCAAAATCACACTCACTCTCCTCATACCCCTCCTCCCCTTCCTCCGGTTCATAAAAATCTTCAAAATCATAATCTTGAACCGGGGGAACCGTCCGAACCTGAGCGCTTCCCTAATGGTGTCGGTTCGGATGGAACTGGGAAAAGAGACTGGACAATTTGAATAGCTTTGGCTATTTCCTCAGCGGTTGGAGAAAGAACTTTTGGCCCCAAACTAGCTGACTTTCTAGTCCTTTTAGTTGGAACCGGCTCCTCAGAGCTGGCTCTTCGTTTGGCCGAGGAAGTATCGCCCTGGTCAGAGGGCACTCCCTCAGGTTCGGTTGGAACCGAACCGGGCTGGCCATCGTTTCCCTGAGCCTACCAACTCTCTTTTCCACGGTGACAGCAGGAAAACTGTTACAAATCTGGCAGTCTGCATTGAGGTCTAAAGGACTAGAAAGTAATTTTAAACCCAATCTGATCGGTTCAAACCGAACCAAAAAGACGTTTACATGTACACAGAAGAAAATAAACAAAAGCCTATCTATTACTTACAATACCACAGACAGAGCTTGAACCGACGATTGCGGTTAAATTTCGGTAAAATAAACCGAGAATTACAGTTTTAAACCGACAAACTAACCGAGCAGCAGGAGGAATCTCCGGAGCGACCGTTCAGTGAGGCGGAGTAAAGAATCTGACAGTTTAAGTTTGAGCTACAACAGACAGTGTGTTTAACCGAGCTCGCGCTCAGGATTCCATGCCCTGCATGGAAAGTTAACTCTTTCACCTCCGGAGCAGTTCTAACCTGGGGTTATACTGCATATGTCATAATATAGCAAGACTTCATGTTGTTTGAAGAATAGGTTACTCATCTGTTATGTACAGTTACGTAAGAACTTACCATAACAGTAGATCTTCGAGAGAGGCTCGCCCTCTCAAAGTAAGATCTGTAGTTCAAGGAGTGGTATACAGTTCACATCCACACTTTGGGAGTTCCACTGGAATGCTGTTATTGGCCAGAACATCTTAAAGCTAAGCTTCTCCTACCACCCAGGTGGTATAAGCCCCGACTCCGCCCCGTGACGTCAGATTTCACATGGTGGAAGCAAGATCAGGTGCCAGTCGCAGGGGAGGTCGGGGAAAGTTGTGTGGAAATGAACCATGTAACGTGTGGGCATGGCTAGTGCCATCGCCCTGAAATGCTATGCATATACCTGCAACCTTTATTCTCAGCTGCTATTTTTTGTATTCTTTGTATTTTCTGTAATCATCTGCAACCATTCTGTAACTGCTGTGTTTAACTACTATGTTACTTGTTACACTGTTGTCTCTTCTTATGCATGACGTGGAACCTTTGTAAAAGAGTCTTTGACTTAAAGGTGTTATCCGATATTTATCAATAAATAAAATATACCACTCCTGGAACTACAATTACAGATGAGTAAATCCATTCTTCTAGGGCATGGATATTGTTAACTTATCCACACTCTGGCAGATTCCTAGCAGTTCTCGGGGCAAGGAGAACATCCATAGTTGGTGAACAGAGACTGGAGAACCAAGGTCTCAAAATGCGCATCCCCATGTGACTCGAGGATGATGCAGCAGTGGGAAATGAAGGTGTATGCAGACTTCTAGGTACAGCCCTACATATTTCCTGTATGGGTACATTCCTGGAAGTAACCACTGATGCAGTGGTATGTCTGGTGGCATGAGCCCTAATCCCTATGATGGGAACGTGAAAGAATGCATTGTGCAGGTCCAGTGAGCAAAACCACATGTTCTGCATCAGGGATTGTGTAATCTGGCTCAGAGTGACCATCCAGAACTTGTACTTCTGCATGTACTGGTTGAGATTGTGTAGATCCAGTATAGGATGCACCCCCCCCCCAAATCTGTTTTGGGACCTGAAAGTACCTGGACACAACTCTGACTGACCAGGGTGTCTGGGACATGGGCTATTGACCCTTCTGCAAAGAGCTGAGCAATGTCCTCTGAGGGCGGACAGTGTGTCCTGAGACACCCTGGACTCCCAAGGTGCATGGAAGCAGTAGGGTGGCAGAGCCTCAGAATCTAGTCTCTGCCAACTACGTCCAACACCCACCTGTCTGCTGTGACAGTGGACCAACGTGGCATGAAGTGACTTAACCAGCCTTCAACACGGAGAGCTGTCGGGGACAGGACAGGCTGAAGGATGACACCCTCCAAACCATCACCGTGCAGCTTCTATGGGGGCACCACCACCACCCCTGCCTCCCCCTCTTTGGGCCCTGGGCTCCAGACTTATGCTTGGGACACCAAGCCTGAAACTGCCCCTGCTAGGCTGTACCCTATGAAAGCTGTGACTGAAAGGGCCAGCACTAAAAAAAAACAGTTTCTTAGGCTTTTTCTTCAAGTCCTTCTGGGACAAAGTCAGAGAGTCAAGTGTGACACTGGACTTCTCAATCCAAGTGAGATGCCCTTACACCACAGGGCCAGAGAGGATGGTGCCCAGGAAGGGACATTGGCTAACTTCTGTTGGATGTCTGCTGTAATAGTGGAAAAATGCAGCCAAGCCTTGCGACGCATGGAGACAGCCACTAGCACTACACAGACACATGAACTGCCCATGTCCAATTGACTCTGATCTCTGATGAGTTCCACCAGCTTCTGCTGCTCTGGATGGAGAAGGGGAGGACCATATCAAAGATTCCCATCAGGGAATGACCATAATTAGCCATCATGACAGCAGAGTTGACTTGTATGCTATTATGTTTTTACAGTATCCTAGGGTACCCTTTTTCTCCTGTGCGATATTCTTTTTTCATTTTTCAGGGTGGGGAGTTCCTAATAGCCAGACTTCTATATACTTTTATTCCTGTGTAGGATACCTCAACCCACTAGTGCTTATGTAAAAATATATCCAACACTTTATCGTTATTCCTTTTTTTTTTGGTGTGTGTTTTTAATTTTTAAAATTTTTTAATTTGCACAGGGCTGCATAACTAGTTATCATGGCGGAGTCTCGTTAGTTATCGGAATTAACCAGACAAATCACTCCACCAACTAAGAATGCCCATGCACCACCACCCACAGAATCGAGAAAGAGCTATCCAATCTGTCAATCCTTTCGTGTCCGGGTGAGGGTTTCCCAGCATACACTTTTTTTTTTTTTTTTAAGCAGTATGATCAATCTTATGGGACTCCTTGTCTGGAGGCTTGTCCACAACTCCTGGCATCCGGATTTACAGAACACCAAATCCGTGACCAGCCCTTTCAGCTGAAGGGTGATTTGAGAACCCTGAAAGGGAGCCCGTAGGGACCACGTATTTGCAGATCACGCAGACAGAGGGTGCCAGGCAGGATGCTCCCAAAGCTCCAGGGCCAGTCCTAAGATGTCCTCAAGCACCAGGAAGGCAATCCCCGGAATTCACCCTGGTCCAAAATGTCTGTGAGAGGGTACTCAGCCCTCTTCTGGAATGGCTGAGACCAACATGGACTCCATGATAAGTTGGAGCTGCCCACTGAAGGACACTGTCCCATGGTCGGTGGACGACTCCTTGACCGAGCTACGATTGAAGATTCTAATCAGAGTAGTCAGATGACTCCTCAAAAATGGCCTCGGATGCTGTTCTGCACAGATCTCCTGGGATTCCTCACTTGGGGTAATCTTAACTGAACCATCTTGGCACGCCGGTGGCTGAATGGCTAGCCTCACTGGTCGGAGCACAGACTGGCGGCTGTCGGGGTGGTGGCTGCACCCTAAATTGGCAGAGAAGCAGGTGTGGAGAGCACCTGTGGAATATGGATCGGCAGTGCAACCACTGGCAGTTTGCCAGGGGACCGGTGGTCCTTGGATAGAGCCCTGCCCCACCCTGTGACTGAGGGAGTATGGATAAGCACAGGCCACACCCAGCCACATCATGCACTCTGCCCAGGCAGTACACACACATGTTGCGTGGATTGGTGACGTACATTTTCTGGCAGCTCCAAACACAGAATCTGAATCCTGATTTCTTGTGTTCCATTGTTGGTTTGGAGACAGAGTCGAAAGATCCACAAAACTATTGCAAATAACTTTGAAAGAAAAGGTTCATGTATGGTGCAGAAAAATTCTAAATGGAGTGCAAAGGAGCTGACCTGTTCTTTTGGCGGAAAGAAAGATCTGACTTCACAAGGCGGGGTTGGAGGTAATGCCACCCAAGTGGTGGGAGGACCTTAGCATAAAGACGTTCCAGCCAATAACATCATTCCAGTGTAACTGCCAGAATGTGGCCAAGTAAACCATATCCACCCCCCAAAAAAACAAACAAACAAAAAAAAAACCACACACCTTGTTTGGCAACCAGATTTTCAAAGTTACTGGCCAGCTGGCAACCTGCCCACAGATAATTCTGAGCTCTTAAAAAGGACGGCCGCTAAAAATATTGATTTGTCTACTAGATTTTGAAAGCTAGTGGCCAAACTAACCAGCTCTGAAACGGATTTGTCCCACCCTGCTAGTGGAGCACCACAGAGATCTGTTTCGGGCTCAGTCCTCTTCAATATGTCCATCAGTGTCATGAAAGAGGGGATCCAGGGCAGGTTACATCTATTCACAGATGACACTAAACTCTGTGGCAGAGCTGATAATGTGGAGGGGAAGATAAGGGAGTTGCAGTGAGACCTGCAAAGGCTGGAAAACATCCAGTCTGACATCTAGCAAGATGCTGGGGTGCATCGGGAGAGGGCTCAACAGCAGAAAGCAGGGGTACTGTTACCACTGTATAAAATTGCTGGTGAGGCACTGGCCCACTGGCAAGGCATCTGCTTGCGGCGCTGACATCCTGGGTTCAGGGCTGGACTCAGGAGTTGGAGGCCAGCTGAGGGGAGAAGGACTGAGCATCCCAGGGACTCCTTCGGGGTGTCTGACGCGCGAACTCTGGTGAGGGCTTGGGGGTACAGACGCGGCTGGTGCCACACGTCAGGGGTAGAGTAGATGCTGGCGTCATTGCACATCCCTGCCCCCAGGACAAGCTCTCTGCGGGGAGAAAAAAACAAAACAAATTCCAGCCCATTAATGATGGCCCCTGTCTCTGCTGCCGCTCCCGCTGCAGACCAAGGTCTGCTCGGTGTGTGTAGTGCAAACCAGGGCTAGAGAACAAGTTCCTTGGGGAGGGGGTATCCGCCTGGCGGCACCACCGGGGGTCCTGGGGATGAGGTGCAAAGAGACTGGAACCTCCAATGCAGGGGAAGAAGTCAGGTTAAAAAAAATAAATAAATAAATAGCTGGTGTATTTCTGAACCTCTAGTTAGACAGAGGATAGGCCTATTGCATTCCACTGTGGCTGGAGACAGAAGTTTAACAGCAATTCAAAAGAGGAGCTTTGGTGAATCTCTCATTACTTGCTAGTAGGAGAAGTCTATTACCCTACAGTATGGATTGCCAAGGGAGATAAATCTGGTGTGCTGTAACCACTTTTATAAAATGGGCAAAGGAATTCAAGCAATCTGATTGGTTGTTAGCCATGCATTAGATGTGTCTAATGCATAGCTAAAACTAGAACCCCCATTTAGAATACTCAGGCCTATTTTATAAGTGCAATAAGCCACTCCGGGGATGTACACTAGACAGTTCTAATGCGCAGCTAGGACTGGACGCACTCAGCCTGTGGCCTCGTGCCTCACTACGTCCCCCTAGCCGTGCATTAGAACTGTCTAATGCACACCCCATCGTGTCTTATTGCTTACACCCCCTACCCCATGTTTTTAGCCACCACAGTGCTGAACTGTTTCAACGAACCATAATATAATCGGACAAAAATACTGACTCCATATCTTTTGGAGTGCTATGCATTATGCATAGTGCTCTGAATTTACACCTTATTTTACCCCCTGGATTCAGCACATAATCTACATAATGTTGGATCTATTTCTGGGCACATAATTAACCATTACAGAAAATGAAATAGGCAGAGTGCTTGTACTCCGTGGGTATGATGTTCAGCTCCCAAAGTGAACTGTCCTGGTAGTAGTATTGTGGTGACCATGTTAATGTCAGCCAGGTGGTCCCACCCTCAAAAGGAGTGACACTGGAGAAGTTAAGCCAGGGAGCTTGGCATAAATCTGAGAGGAAAGAGAGTGGTTTTCTGACTGTGGAGACCCGAGTTACCTGGTGGCAGACCACGGAAGCTAGCCAAGAGTCCAGTGGGTAGCAGAGCACAGATTATCCCCCAGGTATACCCCCTCCATCAAAAAAAAAAAAAAAAAAAAATTAACTTTACAAAAAATGTTTTAAATGAAGAATTCTGGCCATTTGTTCTGCATTAAGATCAGTGCTACACACATTTTAATGCTGACAAACTGAGGCTTACAGCCGTGTCCAGTGTTTCAACCTACCTTCCCTCACCCTCTTTGCAGTAGGGGCATGTGCAAGCTTCTCTACGGAGTCTCCGACCTTGCTGTGGTTGAGGATCGGGACTGGTCTCCCCTTCCTCCATGGCAGTACCCTCCTCATTTATCAACTCACCAGACGTCCCATGGATGCTGATTTGAGAGCCCTGGTCCCCTACAGGAAAGAGAAAAACAAGAAAAGGATAAGAATCTCTTACAACATCTTACTTCTGTCTTTTTTTTTTTTTTGTAAATAATATTTTACTGAAACAATTTTTCAATTCAGGACAATTACATATTATAACATTCTCAAGCTGAAGGACAGATTATTCCACTGGCATACTAGAATATCTGGGTAAAAATTTCTGTTCAATTTGCGAGTGGTTTTCTTGCAATCATTTAGTTCTTAATGTATATTTCTTTTTTAATGGGTAAACACACTGAAAATTAATTCCTTTTGGATTTGGATCAAATGCAATACTTAATGGGAATGTGCCTTTGTTGGTTTAGGATTCCTCGGGTTCAAGTTTACCAGGTCAAATACTTGTGTGTTCCTCTGGACCCAACTTTATCCTTTAAAGACCAGAATGGGATGGTTTGTCAAAATGTAATCCAAAAACTAGGTACAGTCTATAAACTGAATACCTATTTTTCATTCCAGACTCGTAAGAAAACAACGATAGGTTCGTTACTCCCTTTTGTTTGGTTAAATTATATCTCTCACTTATTTTGGAACTTGGGCTCCAAAGAACTATGTAACTTTACTGTAGTTTAGAAAAACATTCATTGTTTTGCTTGCCCTTTCGCATACGCATTGTTCTCTGCATCTTCATTTAGGCTGGTTATCCCCTATTCTTCGAAGGAGTTATTTGTCTGCCTTATTTACAAGGCTATTTTCTTCTCCGACTACTCTGCACTTGAGGATCTCATGCCTGTTTGATACTCTAATAATCATTTCTGTTCAGCTAATGATAACGGATTGAGAACGCATCTCTATACAACTAAGATGAGCTTGACAGCTTTTTCAGTTGCTGCACTTGTTGTTTTGGAACAAAAACTGCCTGATTCACACTGCAAGACCAGGTCTCTCATAACTTTCAATCTGCACTTTCTTTTCGTCAGAATGAGCCATGTCATTGTGACTATACATGAATTTTGTTCGTTAACTGTTATGTTTGTATTGTATTATGTTTTAAGTGCCTTTGGCCCAGACTGAGTCTGAAATAATGAATTGTGGTCCAGTGCTCCTACCGCTAAATAAATTTCAAATCAAATAAAAATAACATAAAGTACATTTGCCAATCAGGTGTGTAAGGCTAACCATATTCCCCCACTTTTAGAAACTTGGTTGAACAATCTTCAACCTTAGGTCTGGTCATGAGCTATTGCAGTGGTGGAGTCTATTGGGCAAACCACAGAACGAAAGAAAAGGCGGGGGCCGGGGGAGGTGCAAAACCCTCTATGGACGGTCGCAGAGGACCCTCTGCACAAGGATGATTGTTTTCAGCTTGTTCAAGAGAATGCAGTCTTATCCCTTTAGTACCTATAAATGTACTTCCTCTCAAAGTCATGTGATGCCCCAGAACTCCATCTTCTACTTTTCAAGAGAATGCTACTTACAGAGTAAGGAAACAAAAAAGAGAAACCGAAACCATCTGGCTTATGTGATACTAATATAAGTGCTGAGCAACACTGTAACCCGGTCATGTGTCAAAATTGTCGTATTTAGATTTCCAAAGATATAGTTATGAGATAAAGCATCACTAGGAAATGTGTGATTAACTGCAGCCTAAATATTTTTTTTCTGCTTTAATGGACTTCACATAAAAATTATTTCAGTAACCCCTGCTGTAGGACAAGGAAAGTTTACCGTTTCCCCAAGAGAGCGCTGTGTGTCCACACACTCAGAAATGGCAATTTATGTGGTGCTGGTGACAAGGAGGAGTAGGGGGTAAATGGGTAAAACCACCAGGCCAGCAAGACTGACGAACAGGTAACTTGGATTCCGTGCCACTAGGAGGGGCCTATTTGCCAATGGTGTCAAGGCTGGGAGGTTACTGAATGGCCCAAGAGGGACACCACAGTTGCAGGGTTCCAGTATTTTTTCTTCCAGCTGTGCATGTCACTCCTTAGGAATGGGATACAGATGATCCCTTGTTGCAGGCAAGCAAGAGACTGGAAAAAGCAGACACCCCACATAATGTCCTCCAGAGGCCACTGCAGCTTCCTCCCCAGAGTAAGGACTTCCTAGCCCAAAGACTCTTACAGGGAAGAAAACAACAAAGACTGATAACTACCAAAAATCTCACCTTACAGGATAAGGAGAAAACAAGAGGGAATTAATAGACAAGGGTGAGAACAGAGTGACAGATGCACTACTGGAAGAAAAGAAATTACTGAAATGGAAGCAATGTTTGTTTCTACAGTGCAGGGTGCATCAGTCAGTAACCATAATCTTCAGAACAAGGGAGGGAAATAAGAGATGAAGTGCTGAAGGCTGAGCTGACAGAACTCAAGTCCAGGTAGTAGAGTTAAGAGGAAACAACCTTGAGAGTATTACAGCCAACGTTCACACCAGGAGGAGGCCATAAAAACGTGCATGTGTGCAGAGACACCCCAGTAGTCGCTCTGCAAACATGAACGATTAGTCCCCTTTCATTCTGCCCAGGATGCACAACAGCACAGCTGGAATGAGTTTTAAGTCCTTCAGACAGCTGCTTGCCAGCAGTTTGTATGCCTCTGAGCTGGATTCTGTAATACAACTGGAGATGGTGGGCTTTGAGGTTCTGCAGCCCTGCTGTCTCATGCTGTGTAGCACTTGAAGGGTTGACTTCTGATAAGGATGAGTCCTGTACAAATCAAGCTTACTAGACCTCCTGACATCCAGAGTATGGAATCGTCACTCTAGGTCTTTCTTTGGCTAAGGGTATAAAAGATGGTAAATTAATCTCCTGACTGAGGTGGAAGGCGGAATTCACCTTCGGGACACAGTTCAATGAATGTCACAAAATCTCCTTGTCCATGTCGAGTGGAATACAAAGTATGGCCCCAGGATCGAGCTCCATGCACAGTTTTCCCACTCTCCTAGCTGAAATGATCGTAGTAAGGAAGGTGACCTTCAGGGGAGTCACCCGAGACAACAAGCTGAAAGAGCACCTATTAATCTTTTTTTTTTTTTTTTTTTTTGAAGACCATCCCCCTTCAAGCCCTGGTGGTAAACACCTTGTGGCAGTTTATCGGACAAAATGGAAATTTCCATTGCTGGCTTTTTAGGAGGGGAAGAGATAACACATTTGTCCTGGGAGTCTGCCACGTTTCCTTTCCCTTCCTGGTATGACAGCTCCAACCCATGCACAGATGTTTTGTGGTATCCGAGTCTGCAGAGTGCACTGGCACACCACTTGGAACAAATGTATTTTTCAACAAACTATTTTTACTACGTTACCAATTTGTTTCAGTCAAAGTCACTGCTTGACTAACAAGACTATTAATAATAATTTAACCTGGCACCTACTAAGTGTAAATTACAGCCCGGGACAAGTGCCCCAAAAAGTAGAAACGTTGCTGCAGCTTATGTCAACGCAGTGTTTTTAAAGTGTGAAAGGCATAGATCTGATAAAGGTATATACTGTATAGCAGTTTATATTCACGCCCTTTATATTTAGCACTCCAAGCACACACCCGCATATTCACTTCCTTTTATTTTCACTGGTGGAACACTACTGCTGCTATATACAGTATGCACCGCTTAGAGCAGATACATCCGTGCAATCATTAGTCAGTTAACTGGAGTGTCTGTTCTACCGTTTTGTGCACTTGCGATATTTTTTTTTTTTTCCTTATGCATGTGCTTTTAGTGCTCATTCATAGTACTGTATTCAGCAAGGTAGTGAAGGTGAGGGAGAATGTGTTATATTTAATCAGTGCTAAAAAAAACTTTTGATTGCGGTTTGACGGGCCTTAGCAGTAGCTCAGTGGCCGCTAGGTTTTCCCACACCAGTGCGACACAGTCTCTTTGCTCCATCGCCCTTCGCAGTGTCAGTAATGCGCCCCTAACATCCTGCGCACTGACCACTGGCTGTTCCTCCTGCTGATCATCTCAGCTTTTTTTTCCACAAGGTAACAGCTGGTTCACTTCGATTTGGATGCCACAGTTCAGTTTCCAGAAGCAACAGTAACCTTTAGAGTCTCATTTGAAGCTGAACAAACAGCAGCCCATTGGCTGACAGAAGGGGGACGTGGCAAATTGACAAGACTTGAGTCAGTGGCGTCACGCCAGCTGCGGAATAACGAGGTTGGTGCTAGGAGACGAGGAACACCCGGCGACATCAGACGTCGAGGCACTGTACTGTAACTGAAGAAAATAAGGGCAAAATGTAGATTAAATGTGGTTTTGGGGACATAAAGATCTTTGGTATATAAACAGCTGAGATTTAAGTTAGATAAATCAAATCCTGTACGAAGTCCGTGTAACGCTTGCATCGACAATAACTAACAACTGGGAACAGAATGTTCATTATTGCCGATGAACAAGGTCCGCAGTATCATCATGTTTTCATTAAGGGGATATAGATTTTGGCATTTGGCAAACTAATTTTGTTCGTTGAAACAGACTGTCCGACTTAAGGGTGACCGATATAAGTGGTGACTACTGTATAGTGATCTACCTAATATTCACTGTTTAACACTGTGATACCCTACTAATAAAAACAATGTTAAAATCAAGAAAAAATTAAGACAAAAAGAAACTGAAGTGAACTTGATCTTTTAAACACAGGGAACATATTACAACTGACTAAGCTAAAACCCTGTTCACAACTACCATACAAAAACCCGGGCTCTTAATTTAGATTTTCTGGATTGCTCTTATCTCTGGAAAGATAGAGGAAAGGTATACGCTCTGAAGCTGGCCCAGTCCATGCTGAAGGTGTACTTTGCTATGGCCTTTCTGTCTCTGTTTCATGTGCAGAAGACTGGCTGTCTGAAGAAGTACGTTGATGCAAACTGATCCACGTCTTGATAGGTGAACAATTCTGGGCAAAAAGTCCACTTCCCATGGAGTACTTTTCTCCAGCTTAGTGTGTGGCTTCTTTGTAGGTAAACCACAGATATCGCTTGCAGACTGGGACTCTGCACTAGAAGAAAAAGCGTTGTTACCATGAGAAGGGCCTAACCCTATATTGTTCCCCCGCCCTCTGCTTTTTCAGACAAGTCCATACTGCATTGTTGTTGCTTACCACCAACCCTGACTTGTCTGCTTTCCAGAAATTTATGTAAGTCTTGTGACCCTGCAGAGACCAACTGCATGTATTGTGTGCTCCCAATGTGCTTATCAACCTCAGTGACTAGAGTCAGAGAACAGGGGAATGGGACTAGAATGTTGCCCCTTCACAGTCTTCACATTTTGTTTCCCTAAAGACTTAAGAAATTAACAGAGACCGGAAGGATGCATGTCTAATTGGAACATCCAGTTTTCCACCCTCCATGGGGTGTTACTGAGGTTTCCAGAGATGGAATGGGTCCCGGGGGACCAGTATCGCCATGGTACCCAGCGTTACCATAATAATATTCTACACTGCTGTCTTGTGCTGGACAGATGTCATAGATTGCATCAGGAGTCTGAGAATCCTTTCAGAATGAGCAAACACCACACTGGTAGTACTGAAGCGAGTCCTGCGATGGGCTGGTAACTTGGGCGGTTGTAGTGAACTCCTCTGGTGAAGAATTACCCACCCAGTGTTGTTATGAAATCATTTTATTGATATGTTTTATTAATTGGTATTGTATGTTGTGGTTTTGATATGTTCAGCGCCTTGATATATTGAAAGGCGCTTTAAAAATAAAATTATTTATTATTATAATAAGGTCCACCATTCTTTTGTGCTGCCTGACCTCAGCTGGAACCCATGCAAGCCAGAGATCAACTGAAGACACGGCGGTTTCCTCTGAGGAAAACCTCCCTCATTGTGGTGACAGCAATGCCATGCTGAACCTCCAAGATCAGAAGAGTCTGTTCACGAATCATAGGTTCAATATCTGGTGCAATGCCCCTAACTTGTTGGGCATCTGAAGCAGGCCGAATAAGCCTCCGAGCCATGTTCCAACTTTGATAACCATTAGATGGCTGCTATGCCACAAGCTGTCTTGGCCACCTGCGCATTTTTCTTTCCAATGAAGATACCCGAAGCCCTAGAAACTCTGGATGAGGAGTTTCGTAGAGTTCAAGGAAATAGCAGCACTGAGAGAACTTAGCTTTGATCTGTCCATGTGTACAGCACCCTGGTTTGTAATTTTCTGCATCTCTGTTGAATCCTTAAGGACTCCAGGAAATGGATCCCTAAACGGATGATAATCGTATTGTGGCTGGAGAAGTCTTTGATTGAACGTCAGTCTACCACTGATCCAACTGCTAAGGTCTTGTAGTGACAGATTTGCCATCACTCTATCGGTAGGTATTTGGCGTAGTACTGTCACTGACATTTATTAGGAAGGTTATGTCTAGTGGTCTCCTCCTGTGAAGAATAATAATCAGCATTTATATAGCACTTTTCATACATACATACTGTATCCCACAGCACTTAACTACCAGTCTAGCATTGCTTGTGAAGTGACTAAATGTGTAGTGGCAGCTATTTCACAAAAGAGCCACACACATCCTTGGACAATTGCATGAAATGGTTTTATGGGAAAGGGAATACTGTCCAGGATGCTAAGGAAAATCCCCCATTCTTGCGAAAAGCTCCCTGGGTTCTTGCACTTCCACCTGGACACCCACCAGGACCGCACCACAGATGGGTAGATGGGACTTCAATTTCATGTCTCATCCGAAAAACGGCACAATCCAACAGTATGACAGTACAGGATCCCCCTAATACTACATTCTGGTGCCAGCGTTTAAGGTATGAGCTCAATTCCGGAGTGGGACTACAACCCACAAACTTTTGGTCCAGGGACAGATGTGCTACCAACTGAACCACACTGACACGCTGATGCTACTGTGTCCCCCCACTGTGGCTGTCAGCCTATGGTCACTCCGTGTACACCATGCGTTGTGGGACAATATTGTAAACAACAGAGCTAGAGCCTCAGGTCACGAACAAGTTAGAATATGCAGACTGAGGAAACGAGGCATTGCCCATCTGCAGCTTTGAGGCCACTCACAGCAAGCCCAAATCACCATATTGTGAGAATTATCTCCTAGAAGGGATTCTCCACATAGGAATGTTATCACTCCCAGTCCACAAACCAGCATGGCACAATTTCAACACTGAAAGCATGCCCTCAGTGCTGTGTGAAATAAGTACAGGTGGAGAGGTGTTGCTCTGCTGTAAACAACAAAAACACAAAACAGGTCCCAGTGTCAACACATCAAGCTTCCTGCCTTACGTAAATCACTACAAGCCATGGTGTGAACTTCCTTGAGAAGGCAGGAGGTCCTATGTCAAGCTCCACTGGAAGCAATCCACCCATGCATCTACTGTGTGGGGTTTCGGGGTGGTGGCATCAAAACCCCAAATGACCCATTCTGTAGCACAGACAAAGTTGCCTATAACAAAAACGTGCAGCAATCAAACAAGCAAAAAGACGTGCGCTGAAATAAGGTCGTAACACTGACCACAACATAAACTGCACACGCCACAGAAAACAATGTGATTTCTTGTATTTTTTTTGTTGGGGGGGACCCCCCTTCCCGGAGTTTAAATAACCTCTGGGGGGGCGGTGTGGACTTTGGGGATTTAAACACAAAAAGTAACATGGTCCCAGGTCTCAGATCCCACCGTGTGCTGGTGCCTTAGCCACTCCACCACGAGAGCGGCTCAACCAGGCACCCAGCAACTAGATCCCTCCATAGTAAAAGCACACAGTGAGATGGGGTAGCTGTTAATTTCCTACCGCTGTTATACCCCCGTTGTTGCAAATCCAGGCGCGCTCTACACAGCCCAGTTAATGCCACACTATCTTTCTTGCGCAGTAGTGACCTATTACCCTATTCTGTGGACTCGCTGCTGTGCCCCATGGGACCAAGTCACCTCTGAGCATCCCAGTACCAGCTGCAGCCCATCCACCAATCCTGCTGCTAACGAATCCAGTGGGCAAAACAGATTCCTGATGTCTGCTGCCTTATGTTGTCGCCAAGTAAACGGAGTAAAAGGCACGCCAAGCACAGAAATTGGGATCAGCCCCAGGAGGGGGTGCAAACACAGCTGGTGTCTCCCCTGTTGTCCAAGGTTCTCCCTCTGATGCTCTAGTGTCCTCTTCCAAGTGGTGCAAGCAACACCAATCCAAGAGCGGAACACTCACTCACATGAGAAAAACAAGAAGAAAAAAAAAAATCACACACACACACACAGAGGCACAAAGTTCCCAAAGCCAGAGTTGAGACCTGCCCAAGGAACGACTCATACATAACGTCTCCTCCATAGCCGAGGTGACCTGTCTCACGCTCTGGTTCCACTTGCAATGCCACAATCGGCAAAACTCACTCCAACTACGGTCATGCAGGCTGTGTGAAAGAGACGGTCATGCAAAACACAGCCAAGTGTGGTTGTAACCATACAGCTTGTGTAAGAAATGAGTCTGTGCGGAGGATCTCACAAAATTTGTGCAGCCCGAATGAAAACGCAACTTGCATGACAAACTGGGCATGAGTTCCAAACAAGCAGCTCCTCACGCAGCAAGTGCAAAGACACGCAGCTCAACAAATGGAAAATGTCTGGGGAAAACTACATGGCCATATGCAGCTGGTGTGCCAAAACAGAGCAAGTGTCAGGCTGCCAGTTGGGGAAGCATTAAGCCCCAAACCAAGACTCATCACATAGCGAGCATGAAAAACCAGGGTAACTAAACCATATTAGGTCAGTGGAGAGAAAAAAAATAAACAAACAGGCTGCAAGCAGCTTGCATGAAAGTGTCATGCAGCTTTGCAGGAAAAACAGGTACGAGTTGACGGGGAACTCCTCACGCAGGGAAAATGCACAGCTTGAGTAAATGTAAAAAAAAAAAAAAGACACAAATCTGAGTGAATAAAACAGCTACAGGCTGCGGCCACTCATCTGCTGGGCATGATGGCCTTTTCAGGCTTTTCACTCATTTTCCCTAGTGTTTGGCTTTCAGCATACCTCTCAACCTCCTGCCTCATAAATCAGGGACGAGGCTTAAAAAAAATCAGGGACAAAGGACCAAAATTAGGGACACATCTTCAAATTAGAAATATCCACCCAGAAAGCTGGTAGATTATGGGACTTGGTGCAAAATGCATTTTCTAAAGAAAAAGTCTAACGTTAATGCTTGACATTGTTTTGTGCTTACAGTCCCCATTGCTTAGCCACAAAAACACAAATTTTAGGAGGCACATAGTTAACTTTTGAGGCAAAAATCAGGGACACTTGAGAGGTATGGCTTTCAGTATAAAAGCAAACAAGGAACGATTTCAGGGGAGGCACTCAGCACAACAGACCACTACCGCATAGTAGGATGCGGCTGAGAGAGTAACGTAGAAGAATAAAGGACTAAACAAAAGTTGGTGGATCTTCTCACCTAAAATAAAGAGCAGATTCAATCCCTGACCTACAGCCTGCAAGGTCAAAAACTGGGGAAGAAGCTACGGTGGCCACAGGAGAACACGACATGCAGTGTCTTTCCCTCCCAGTCTCCTGCCTGCCGCAAGGGATCCTATACTGCTTTCGTAAGGAAAGATGAATGCATCTGCACTGGAGAAAAGCTACCTGCTTTCATGGAGGCAGGACGAAGACTGGCACATTCCACTGAGGGTAAGGCCTACGTCCCCTGTGCTACAAGTCCACCTCCTGCCTTTACAAAAGCCTGGGAGGGAAGATCTCAGTGGCAAAGGAGTTCTGCGACAAGCACAAGGAGGGAGGGAGAAAAAAGTCAATCACTTTTATGCTACCCAGTGACCAAATGGTCAGGGGTGTGCAAATTGCACTGCCCGTCAGAGGCTGACCTAATTTAACTGTCGGGCAGGCCCTTTAATCTTCCACCTGCAGCCCCTGGACAAGTGATTTTTTTTCCCACATTATTATTGTTACTCTCTTAGCTGCATTTTACAGGCATTTTTTTATTTTAACTTTTATCCACAGGTCATTTACTCGCTCCCGGTAAAACCCCCACCACTCCAGTGCGATTTGCCAGTGCATAACCCTGCAATCCGTTATACCCCTTGAATTAGTTTTTGCAACAATGGTGGCATGTGTCAATTGTCTAGGCGATCGCAGAAATAGTCTCCAAAATAAAAAAAAAATTAAGTTCCACCACTGCTCAGCTGCTGGAGAATGCTAGAAGAAGCAGAGCTGAATTGGGACAGAACATCCCTCCTGTACAGTGCAATGTGGCTCACTGGCTGGCTTGAAAGAGGACCGACAGAGGTGGGTAAAGTGTTAAGAGAGCAGCTCACCACACACACACACACACACACACACACACACACACACCTGACACTCTCACGCTGGCATTGCTGCATTTTAAAAAGTGGTTGGGTACTGAATGATGTATGTGACTGTGCTGAGCCTGACTCACCTTAAGGTATGGCTGCTGGGTGATGCTACAAGTTATTTTCCGTTTCCGCTCTGAGACGGAGCTCTGTTTTTCTCCCTAGCTCCAGCCCAGCTCATTATTATTAGACTGCTGCTGACAAAGATTTGCATTATGGGTTAGTTTGTGGAGCAGATCTGGGAGGGACCTGGTTAGCAAATGGTAGAATTGATGCAGCCTGTGTTGTACTGGAGGGTGGGGGGTGCTGTGACGGAGTCTCGCCTTGCCACTGCCCTGGGTGAGGCTGACCGCAAAACGAAGATGGTCTGTGATTAAAAAAATATAGATGATGGCCTGCTTGAATTCTGTTAGTTGGAATGGACACTTGTGGCACACTGGGGGTGACATTGCTTGAAGTTGCTGTGCTGCCTGGCTGCATGAGACTGTGGGGTACAAGTGCCTTCACCAGGCCAAATCCCTGCTTACTCATTTCTGGAGCGGGTCGGATGTAGTGTTGCTGTTTGTTGCACTGCTACAGCTACATGCTGCAAAATATAGCATTTGCACAAGTGGACTCATGGATGAGCATTTCATGTGGCTTGTTAATAAGAGTCTGTGGACAAGAAGTGGAGAAGAGTCAGTACTGTGCTGGCTTTTCTATAAGAAGTCGAGCAATGCACAGCACTGGACCCACTCTATGCTGTCACTGGTACTCACTGGCTGGTTGTGATCACTTATGTCAATTTTCTTGCACTGCTGCCCAGCCACTGCCAGTTGCTGCAGTGTGAATGTACATTATTGGCATGGCCTTGCCTGTCTTTTTTTTGGGGGTCAATAGAGTGATTCAGTAGTGTAGTGTGTACGATCTAAACCAGACAGAAAGATCCACGGAGATGGATCATGTGGCAGAGCTGCTTGAGCCAAATACTTGGGGGGGGGGGGTGACACAAACATAAACCTGACAATTATCGCCTCTACTATTTGCACTTTATATGGAGCCGTTGGCACTGCCACTCAGGGAGGCTAAAGATAGGAAGAGACATGCATACCATGTCATTATATGCAGATGATGTGCCTTTAACATGGTCAGATCCAGAAATATCATTAAGAAAGGCCTGGCAATTTTTTTTTCGGATTTTGCCTCGGTTTCTGGATATGTTATTAATTCATTAAAGACAGCAGTCCTGGCTCTTAATTTTTCCCCTTCTCCCCAGTTAAAACAATCAATCCCATTTAGACGGAGATCCACAAAGCTAAAATATCTAGGCATACAGCTCCCTCTGGTGGTGTCTAATGTAATCTTAGTAAATTATGAACCCAGCAATAGAGTCAGATCTGCACAAATGGGCGCAGATGAAGTTTCCCATGTATACTAGAATAGAAATAATTTGGTCCAATATTTTGCCTAGATTATTATATTTATTTCAAACAATTCCATTTACCCCATGAAAGGAATATTTTGATGCATGGAATGAAATGCTATCCAGGTTTGTATGGGAGGGCCACAAACCACAGATCAGATGATCATTACTACAATTGACAAAAGATAAAAGGGGCTTAAATGTGCCGAACCTGAAACAATATGCATTCTCGGTTGCAGTATGTCGTATATTAGCATGGGTAAACCCCAAGGTTCATCTACCCTGGAAAACTCTGGAATGTGTCATCAATGACTTACAAGAGCCACAGAAAATAGTTTTTGCTCCATTACGAACATACGAAATTTGCCAGCAGATAAAGGCCTAGAGGTCTATCAAGTCTGCTCGAGTGTGCAGCTAGCACCCCTTAGCTAATCTCCCAAAATTAACAGAGTTTGAAGAAGGGGCAAGACAGATACTACAAAGCTGGTATAGATTTAGGGATAACCCGGCTTTAGAATCAGTGTTCTATTTTTTGCGGTTGCTAATTGCGGAGATTGACTTCTTACCAAACCAATTTGACCTAACATTTCAGACTTGGCATAGAAAAGGTTCAACATTCCTTTTCCAATTTATGGATGCGAAGGGGGTGCTTTCCTTTGCACAGATGCAAAAAAAGTTTGCATTCGAACATAGGGACCACTTTAGATATTTACAGGTTAGAGAGTTTCTTTTAAACAGAGGTCATAGAAGTTGTCTACCAACCACCATGCCTCTCCTCTTGAGCTTGATTGTTAAAAATATCCGGGGATCTGATCAAGCCCATGTGATAGGGGTGGCATACAGAGCAATAAAGGAGCTCAGAGTTTTAAATAATTGATTAGCAGTTTTTTTCTTGGGATGATACTAACTGTACAGAAAGTATTTATATAGATTTTCTAGAAGTGCTGTGTTTGTTAAACACAGTGAGGCAAGAGCTATGCATTTTCACAAAGTTTTAGCACTTTTATGAGCAAAACGCTAATCAATTTTTAGAGTTAAATAAAACCCTGGAGCTGGTGACTGACACGTCCCAGTCAATTTTAGATGCATGGAATAAGGAGCTGCCAGAGGCAATGACTCTCCAGCTGTGGATTCAATATGTGCGCCCATCCTAGGTTTTCTTCTGCACCTTATTGGCGAGAGTTCGCTTGGAAGTCTTGAAGTAGATATTTTAACACCCCGGCTAAAGTATCCAAGATCTCCAATTTAACTAATGCGGAGTGTTGGAGACAGTGCGGAGCACCATTAGCTGATCGGTTACATACATTTTGGAGCTGCCCAATATTACATCATTATTGGCAGAAAGTAGAGGAAGCTCTAGGAAATTTATTCCCCAGACTTAAAGTTAACTCCACAGTGGGTATTACTTTCAATCCCTCCCACAGGGTATAAAATGCCAAAAGGGTTGTGTATACCAACCTTTTTTATCATTGCCAAGAAGGCAATCACTAAGGTATGGAAGCAGGTCAAATCCCCTACAATACAGACTTGGCATGATAAGATAGTGGAACACTATTTATTAGAGGGATTAATTGAGGGAGCTCAGGGACAAAATGCAAAGTTTGAAATAAGGTGGCGACCTTGGGCTTTTTATAATTTAGCAAGAGACCCTACTTTTGTTCCATAATGGCATTTATAAAATTACAAGACAATGATATACTTAAGCTTTATATGGGGGATTACTTGGGGATAGTTAACATGATGACCTACGAAGGGGGGCAGTTAATCTATTGAAAAGATAAATATAATTGTAATGGACTAAGATTACAGATGAAGGAGAAAGTGTTGTGTATACTTATATTTTTACTCTTAGTATATTGTTACTACCAGTCTATCAGAAAGATCAGTTTTTTTAACCACTGTACGCCTTGAAATGTATGAAAGAATTTGTATTAATAAAATATACAAAATAAACAAAGTATAAAAAAAAAACTGAACTATATTCAACACTGATTCTTGACTGGATGTGTGATCAATTTTTTAATTTTATTTTATGGTCCACCTTGCTGGCTTCAGAGAAAACTTGTATGTCTTAGTTTAGCAAAGCGGCTGGGCTGGCAGGTTGGGATGGGGGCGGGGTTGGCTACTTGTCTTACGCTTGCGTCCGTCCTCCAGACCATCATGGAATACTGTTGCTGACCATGTTATTCCTTAATATGGGTGCTTGTCTGTGTGAGTCACTGCTGCAGCCTACAGAGCACCACTTCACTGTCCCGACCAACAGATTCCAATGTGTGTGCTTGTGCTACCACTGCTGCCTTGCCACATGCCCCAACACAGCCACCACATGCCGGACCCCCCCCCCCCCCAAAAAAAAACCACACTTGAGGTGGAGGCTGTCTCCCTCTCAAGTCTGCCTCAGCTGGCCTTGTCCGGTGCCACTGCCTTGCTGGTAACAAGGCTTCCCCTCTCACCATGTCATTAGCAGTTGCTCAGTAATTGTGTGAGACGTGCAGAGTGTATACATACACACACACACACACACACACACACACACACACACGGATGCAGTAAGTGGGTTCTCTGAAGAAGAAATTACCTTTTTAACATTACAGTGGTACTAATGTGTTGTTTTTACCAATCCTATCTTTCGTGGTAGGGCAAGTACAAGATTTCATGGGCAAGTAATTTTTAGACCTTCACTTGCCCTGGGGCAAGTGTTTAAAACTTTGATTTGCACACCCCTGCAAATGGTTCATACACACCCATTTTATGCAGAGGACTTCAGTTCAATTCCCAAGCTCAGCAAACTGAATCGGACAGTCAAGTGACTTTGTGCTCCAGATGATGCAGTCTTTAGAGTGGGCGTCAGTGCCTCCCCTATGTGACTGCCCCCTGGCAGCACAAGGGAAGGAGTCACCACTGTTGCGTAGTCCAGGTTCAATGCGGGAAGCTGCAATGCAACACTGCAGAGGGACAGCATTGGAAGTATGGAGGAAGTGGATGCCAATGGGGGGAGAAAAAATTACTCACCTTAGTAATTGCTTTTCTTCTCATGGAGTCTTGCTATATTATAACAATAGCAGTCAGCCACTGCAGCTGAACTGCCCCGGAGAGGAAGGAGTTAACTCCAGAAGATCTGGAGTTCTACAGCGTGAGGGCACTGTACCCAAAGCTCTATCTGGCAGTTTCAAATGAAACTGTCAGATCTTTACGAAGCTAACATCAAAGGACGGAAAGTCTGTGTGGAAAAAACTACACTAGCCCATGGCTACCTACAGTAGTATAATAACAACAATATAAAGAACAAAGAAACACTCAGAGCCATAACAACAAAAATTGATGGTATTATGGTTCGCTTTACCACCCTTGACAAGCACATATGAACCCCCTTCCCCAAAGACTCAAGTCCAGAAGGGGCAATATAAATAACCTAAATGAAACAATCTAGATCCCTAACCCAAAGGAAAAGAGGGTAAGGAAAAACTACAATGGCATGACACAGTGCTTGCACCAATTCAGCCAACCTACCCAAGTAGAAGTTCTGAGCGGGCAGGAGGGAGGGAAGAGACATAGCTAAGACTCCATGAGAAGAAAAGCAATTACTAAGGTGAGTAATTTTTCTTCAAACACCATGAAGTCTTGCTATATTATAACAATAGCAGATTACACAGCAGTATCTCCATGGAGGAGGGTCAGAACCTACTTAGGAATAGGCTCTGAAGCATAGCCTGTGCCAAACCGAGGCATCTCTCCTGACTGGACATCCAGGGAATAATGCTTGGTAAAGGTGTGAACTGTCTTCCAGGTAGCAGCTTGACAAATCTCCAGAATGGGGATGTTCTAGCAGCCGCTAGAGACGCAGCTGTACCCCTGGTGGAGGGCCCTCAATCCTGAGGGGGTACTCTACCCAGTTTCTGATAAGAGAATTGGATACAAGAAACAATCCACCTTGCAATTGTTCTCTTAGTGGCAGGTTTCCTTTGCCAACCTCGCCATAGGTAAGAAAGAGTTGGAGGGATTCGAACCTCACGACCTCTGGTGCGCCTAAATAGTAGCTAAGGCTCTTTTGACATCCAGCTGTGCGTCTCCTCTCACCCGAGGAAGAATGCTCAGTGAAAAATACTGGGAGAGAGATAGATTGATTCAGGTGGAAATCAGAAACCACCTTAGGCAAACACTTTCTATTAGTCCTAAGGACTACCTTATCTCTGTGGAAAGAGATAAAATCTTCTTCCACTGACAGGACCTGTAGCTCACTTATGCGTCTGGCAGAGGTGATAGCTACTAGGAAAACGGTTTTCCAAGTTAAATACTTGAGCTCTGCAGAAGACAGAGGCTCAAAGGGGTTGCATTAACTGAGCAATGCAAATATTCAGGTCCCAGGCGGGAGCTGGTTCCCGAAAGGAGGGTTAGAAGTAACCCCTTTAAAAACTTGGAGAACACCGGGTGAGAAGAAAGGAGGCAGGCTTCCCTGCTGACACAAAAGCAGAGACAGCTGCCAAATGAACCTTCAGGGTAGCTTGGTCTAAGGCCTAGGGAATTCAGATGGACCAAATAGTCCAGTAGAATGGAAGATCAGCAGATTCTGGGATAATCTGCCTCTCAGAGCACCAGATGGAAAACCTCTTCCACTTAGAATTATAAGTGGCTCTAGTGGAAGGCTTCCTTGAAGCTTTTAAATATCCGTGACACCTTGAGAAAGGTGTAAGTCAGCAATTCTAGCTCCTCAAGAGCCAAGCTTTGAGGTGGAGGGATCTGAGGTCCGGATACCACACTCTCCCCTGTGCACAGGCCAGTAAGTCGTGGACTCTGGGCAGGCTCAGGGCAGGGTGGACTGCCAAGGACAGGAGCAGAGGGTACCAGGGCTGTCTGGCCCAATCTGGGGCAATCAGAATCACTCTGCAAGGTTGAGATCTGATTTTTACTAGTACCCTGAAAAGGAGAGGAAAGGGGGGAAAGGCATACAGGAACTTCCCTTTCCAGTCCAACAGAAAGGCATCCAGAGGGACTGAGCCCAGAACTGGAGGCCTGCAACAGAAAAGAGGAAGTTGGTGGTTGTCTGGGGCTGCGAAAGATCTATCTGAGGAGTGCCCCATCTGGCAAGACAGACCCCAGCACTTGTGGATTCAGAGCCCATTTGTGATGGCCCTGAGAAATTTGCTGAGGGCGTCCGCCAGGACATTGTCCTTCCCTGGGAGATGAACCGCTATCAGGGAGGTGTTCAGGGAGTAAGCCAGAGACCACAACTTCATTGCTTCTTGCACAAGGCTGAAGACAGAGTGCCCCTTGCTTGTTGATGTACCACATTGTGGTGGTATTGTCTGTCCTGACTTGAACCACTTTGTTCTGGACAGAATCTGAAAACACCCGAAGAGCTAAAAAGACAGCTCCGAGTTCCAAAGATTGATGTGGAGCAGAGACTCCTGAGGAGACCATACCCCCTGAGTGGCAAGGTCGCCCAGGTGAGCCCCCCACCCTAACAGGGAGGCATCCGTGGTGAGGGAGTGAGAAATGGGAATGAAGGGAACCCCCTGTCTTAAATTGCTCTGGACCTGCCACCAGTGGAGGGCTAGGATCAGAGTTTGAGTAACTGGGACCAACTTGGTAAGGGGGTCCTTCCTTTGAGACCAATAGGCCCTCAAATGGAACTGAATGTCCCTCATCTGGAATCTTGCTCCCTGCACGACAGCTGTGGAAGCAGCCATGTGCCCGAGGAGTTGCAGAAAATGCCTTGCTGGTCGAGAGACCCGCAGGGTAAAGGAGGATGCCAGGGCGATGAGTCTGTACACCCTTTCCGAGGGAAGAAAAGCCTGGCTAACCTTGTGTTCAATTCTGCCTATGAAAGTTAGGACCTGAACTGGTTCCAGAACTGACTTTGGTAAGTTTAGCAGGAATCCCAGGAAGTGAGAAGCTGCTGGGTGACTTGCAAGTGGATTTCACCTGACCTGGAGACTGACCGCAATGAGCCAGTCGTCCAGGTAGGGAAACACAGCAACCCCTTGCCTTCTTAAGTGAGCCACTACTACAGTGAGACATTTTGTGAATACCCTCATGCAGAGGTAAGGTCGAAGGGCATTGCCCTGAACTGGTAGTTGCCTGAGGGCAGTTCGAACCTGAGGTACTTTCGTGAGAAGGCCTGATCAGAACATGAAAATAGGCATCCTTGAGGTCCAGGGAAGCTAGCCAGTCCCCTGGCCTTAGGGAAAGCAATATCATTGCCAGAGTCAACATTTTGAACTTTGGTTTCAACAGATGCTTGTTCAAGTATCTTAAATCTAGAATGGGCCCCATTCTCCTGTCTTTTGGGGTAAGAAAGTATCTTGAATAAAGCCCCTTGCCCTGATGGCAAGGAGGAACCCTTTCCACTGCTTTGCAGTCCAGCAGAGCAGAAACCTCTGCTTCCAAAGCAAGGGCTTCTGAAGGAATTGCAGGTGGAAAATGCCTGGCTCTCATCTTTGGAAAGTGTTTGAAGCCGAGAACCAGACCCTGGCCTATTACCTCCAGAACCCATCTGTCCGTAGTTAGGGACAGCCAGTTCCGGCTGAAATAGGCCAACCTGCCCCCCACTGGTACAGGATAATCGGCCCTGGACACCCCATCAGGGTGCCTTAGGCTGAGGGGAGGGGGACGGTCTACTTGTGCCACGTCTACCCCTGCCTCTGAAGAAACCCCTCTGCGAGACAGCAGAGGAGGCTTGAAATTGGTAAAAGGCCTGAAAAGGGCCTGCCTTACCTCTGGGAGCATGCCTTGTGGCATGGCATGCTTCTCCTTAGCCTGGGCACTTTTGTAGGTAGTTCTGTATTCATCCATCTTTTCATATAGTTTTCTGTTTGCTCCCCAAAAGAGAATTTCCCACTACAGGAAAATCCATAGCCTTTGACTGGGTATCTTGGGACAGATTAGTGCATCTGAGCCATGCCAACCTCACGGAAGCTACAGAAGTGGCCATGACCCTAGAAGAAACATCATTAACATCAACAGCAGTATGAAATTGAACTTTAGAGGCTTCAATGCCATCAGCAGCCACCTGTTCCAACTCACTAGCCAGCTGGCCATGGGCCTGCTTGGCTAACTGCAATACTGTGTCCCACCTAGATTTCTGATATCTAGCTACATAAGCCATATAATTTGCCTGCCTGAGTCCCAAAGAAGCTGCCATATACTGTTTCTTCGCCATGGCATCAATTTTCCTGGAATCCTTATCAGGAGGATGTGAGGCCAGAGGAATATTAGCCTTGTCACAGGCTGCAGCTTGTACCACACCTACATGACTACACTGCTCAGTAAGGAAGTCTGTATCCGAGCCTGACAAAGTATACCTTCTGTCCATTTTTTTTTATCTACAGGAGGGACAGAATGAGGATTTTTTAAAATCTTTGTTGTTTGCTTCCTAAATGACTTATGCAAAGGAATAGACAACCTCCTAGACTCTGGAATATCCATCATTTCCACATAATCAGGCTCCTCTTGTTCATCCACAGCCTCCTCTAAAGGAAGCTGGAGGGTTTCTGCAACCTTTTGTAAAAATAAAGAAAGAAGGGACTCAGACAGAATAGGAGGAGATTCTAAAGGTCTGTCTGGAGAAATGTCCGTTCAATGGGCACGTCCAGACCCCCAGCCACACATATATTGATCAAATTCCTCCTCCCTCCTGTGGTTCATAAAAATCCTCAACTTCAAAATCCTGAACCACTGGGACTGAAACGAACCAACCTTTTACCAGCTGTTGGTGGTTCTACAGATCCCTGAGACAGTGACTGGACAATCTGAATGGCTTTAGCTATCTCTGCAGCAGTTGGAGACACAATTTTGGACTCCAGACCTACTGATTTCCTTGTCTTTTACTTGGGACTGGTTCCTCTGAACCAGCCTTCCTTTGCCCGAGGAAGTCTCGCCCTGGTCAGAGGGCACTCCCTCTGGTCCAGTGGGTACTGGACCGGGCTGGCCATCCGGGTCAGCGGACTTTTTGGCCTCTCATTCCCTGAGCCGGCCCAATCTCTTCTCCAGGGTGGCTGCAGGAAATTTTACACACCTGGCAGTCTGACAGGAGGTGGTCAGCCCCCAGACAATAACACAAGTGGTGTGTGGGTCAGCCTTGGCAAAGGCGCCCCCACAGACATCACAGTGTTGAAACCCAGGGGCCCGGTTTCTTTTGGGTTTCTCAGACATAATGCCAGCCTAACCAAAACCTGCCCTTTGATGGCAGTGCTAGGCAAGACACCCTTATCGGTTCCTAACCGTGTTCACTGGTATTTGAAAAAACGTATAATTCGCTTTTTTAGAACCGATAAGAACCGGAACCGTACTCTAAAACCCACTGTACGCTTTTAAATGCAGAAAACCAACCGATCAGTTCAAACCGAACTGATAATTAATTTTCCACACAGACTTAAATTTTAGTACTTACGGTTACCAGATAGAGCTTTAAAACCAAATGCGGTAAAAATAATAACTTTTGCCGGTTCAAATGAACTCAAAAATACCGCTTGAACCGAGAATGAACCGAGCTGAAGGAGCTGATCTCGGGCGACTGTTCGTGAAGCGGAGTAAAGAATCTGACAGTTTCATTTGAAACTGCCAGATAGAGCTTTGGGCACAGCGCCCTCACGCTGTACAACTCCAGATCTTCTGGAGTTAACTCCTTCCTCTCCGGGGCAGTTCAGCTGCAGTGGCTGACTGCTATTGTTATAATATAGCAAGACTTCATGGTGTTTGAAATGGGCAATTAAAAAGATGAAATAAAACAGAATTTAAAAAGTATAATTGTCAAGTGTGATTTAGAGTCACTTGCCTTCATCAGTGGAAAGACTTGGATTGTGATATTAACATGCAGCCAGCCATGCAGTGCTCCAGATAAGGTGAATAATGGCCTATTTCACTCTCCAAATTTTTCAGAAATACTCTTAAAAAATGTTTGTGGTGAGTACAGATACTCATTCCAACCCTTGGAAATGCACCATATGAGCTTCAAAAGGAACAGTTTTTTCAAAGTTTAATCACCTAATGGCAAAAATGGTGAGTTCTTTAATCTTAAATGCTAATGTGCTCTGCAGCGTGTATATCACAATATCAAGCATATGCAGTAAGTACTCACCAACTTTGCTCCTATATTTTATAGGATATTGGCTTTTACCAACTCTGCACCCACATTTAAAGGATTCTGGCATTCACAACCCCCCCCAAACACACACACACCCCTTTGGCATTCTGGCATCTGCCAATTCAGCACTCACATTTATGGGATTCTGGCATTCGCCAACTAATGCACCCACATTTACAAGATTCCGGCATTCACACACCCCGCACCCACATCTTTGGGATTCTGGCATTCACAAACCCCGCACCATCTTTGGGATTTTGGCATCTGCCAATTCACCACCCACCTTTACTGGATTATGGCATTCACCAACTTAGCTCTATTTTACCTGGTATAGCAGAGCAGAAAACCACACAATTTTTATTCAGCTGCTACTCATAATTGTTGTTTATGTGTAGCAGTTACTTGCACTCATCGGAGTTCATCCAAAAGGGGGTGTACAGCTGCTTTACAAAAGGTTATCTGCAAAATGCTACACATTTTTTCCTACTGCTACTCAAATTAAGTTTTGCTACACGGCAATTGCTAAGCAGATTTTTTTTAAACTTATTTTTCCCCCTCCAGTCCCCAAGCACCACACCTCCGGGAGACTCCTATGGTGTCTGTCCCCGCTTCCTTCGCCTTACCTGGACCCGTGCATCTGCCCTCCAAGCAGGGACGAGGTGGGGCCTGTACACCCCAAACTTCTGTAAAAGCTGACCCGATGCAGACACAGGACAGGCAGGTGGGAGCTTCGGGGTCTGCACCAGGTGCTCAGTCTACCTGGTGCCTGGAGACCTGACTCGTGGGGCGCAGAGGACCACATGGTTGGTTGGTAGGAGGAGTCAGTTGCAAAAGAGCTCCAGTTACTTAGCATGCTTTGTAGAAGACTGTCGTTATGTGTGATGTGAACTGAATCTTGGTAGTAGTAATAATATTATATATAAAAAAAAAAAAACACAAAAACCTGCTGCACACTCACACTGCTCAGTCAAGCAGGCACATGTTTACCAAACTGACAGATCCAAACTAGATGTCTACTCCAATAATCAATCAGTATTCAGCTGCAGTCTACTGATTGACCCTGTTAATCTAACAAGGAAATAAATCCACATAGTATGGTAACTAAACATTTAAAATCTAACCAGGAAAAGTCCACCGAGGCTGGAAGTTTCTTTCAGTTAATATTAGATAAAAAAACAAAACAAAATGTGACACCTAACTGTGGCTACACCTCCCGAATGTCTACTGTGACCGGTGTAATAGTGGTAGGCTAGCCTAGGGACTAGGAACACCTGTAGTTTACTTTGGATCATCGTCCACAGCAAATAATTTATCTTTGAAGAAAATTTCTTCCCTTCAGGTAATTCCTGTTCTCCCAGCTGTACATCTGTCACTCCTAACGAGTGGGTAGCTGGATCCTCTACTAGAGGACAGCAACTCAAAACCTCACACACGATGTTCCCTGGTGGCCGCCGTAGGTTCTCCAGTGTAAGTACTTTCCTAACCTCCAGTTGTACTGCACTGATAATATTAATGTTTGAGACAACAAAGAACTTGATGTTGTTAGCCATAGTTCTCACTGATGAGACTTACACTCTCAACCATATACAAACCAGGGAAGACTGCATGAAAGTAGTGGAAGTGTAGCGTTAATGGGAGATTACAGAGAGAAAACCACGACAGATGCACAGCTAGGAGCTTTTTCCTTTCTCCTACAGAGAGGGTACATCTGTGGGATGTGAACATCATGGAGGGAGAGGCAGTTCATTTGTTCAGCAACCACCTAAGATGGCACTGCCGATACGGCAAGGAGACAGCTTTCATTCCAACAAAGCAGCTTCATCTCTCAACCCATGGTATTGCTTCTTGTGTAAGGACGGCATAATATCACGTTTTAAGTATCTTAATATGTGCAAAAAGAAAAATACAGATCATGATACACTGATCAAAACAGTTTAATTAAAAAAAAAGTGAAAATCTGATTGGAGGGAGCTGGACAACGCTAAATCTCAGACACACACCAGGAGAGGAACACACTACACCGCACAGCAGCAGCAGAGGTAACGATGTCAAGACTGTTTATCCTGCATTATAAAATAGGTACCAAAAATCTAAGAAGCTGAATGGCCAGGAACCCGAGAATCCCATGTTGTTCCAGTATCTCAGCTCAGCAGCACAGGAAAAAGACCTGCAACCTCTTTAACCTGGCCAGCAACCCTGGTATCAATATACTAATGCTTCTATACCTCACACCAACACGGTAAGTCGCTCAGCAATCCCACCGACACACAAAACAGCTGTTACTTGTTTTCTCTTACCATATATTTAATTAGATCAACGCAAATTACTGCCGCCCGCTTAGAGTGCTGATGAAATTACTGCCGCTCATTCAGAGTGCGGACAACACAGCTGGCATTCCTCCCAAATCATGCTAGCCACCATACTGGCATTCCTCCTGAATACCAGTATCCTAGCCTTCACATAGTGAACGTACAGGGAACTACAGACCAGTCTTATCTCATTAGTGGGCAAGATTATGGAGGCACTCCTTAAGGAAAGGATAGTACAACACCTGGAATCCATACGGGCACAGGATCCAAGACAGCATGGGTTTACAAAAGGAAGGTCCTGTCAAACTAATCTCATAGATTTCTTTGACTGGGTAACCAGAGTGGTGGACCATCGGGAAGCAGTTGATGTCGCCTACCTTGACTTCAGCAAAGCTTTTGACACTGTTCCACATAGAAGATTGATAAATAAGCTGGGTAGGCTCGTGGATGGAAGTTGGTCAACTGGGTGGCAAACTGGTTGACGGGCAGAAAACAGAGAGTGGTGGTAAATGGTATACAGTCAGAAGAGATGAAAGTCACAAGTGGGGTACCTCAGGGATCAGTCCTGGGGCCAGTCCTCTTCAACATCTTCATTAGTGACCTTGCAGATGGACTAGAGGGTAAGGCTTGTCTGTTTGCAGATGACACCAAGATCTGCAACAGAATAGATGATCCAGATGGGGTGGGCAGAATGAGAAGAGATCGGGATAAACTAGCAAAATGGTCAGAAGAGTGGCAACTGGGATTTAATGCAAAGAAGTGCAAGATCATGCACATAGGAAAGAGAAACCCTGAAGCCACCTATAGGCTGGGAAGGAGTTGCTAGCAGTCACAAAGGAAGAAAGAGACTTGGGATCATCATCACTGATGACCTGAAATCATCCAAGCAGACCTCTAAAGCAGTAGGTAAGGCTAGGGGTGTTCGGGTGTATTAGTAGGGTATCACAAGTCGTGAAGAGGAGGTAAAATCCCTCTTCACAAGACACTGGTTAGGCCCCATCTGGAGTACTGCGTGCAGTATTGGAGGCCAAACCTTCACAAGGACATTAAACAAATTGAGGCAGTCCAGAGAAGGGCAACCAAAATGGTGCAGGGACTGCATCAGAAGACATATGAGGACAGATTAACAGAGCTCAATATGTATACCCTTGAGCAAAGGAGGGAGAGAGGTGATACGATCGAGGTATTCAAACACCTTAAGGGCATTAACAAGGTGAGAGTCTCTAACATGTTTAAATATAAGAAAAATAGCAGGACAAGAGGACACAGCATGAGATTAGAGGGGCCGATTAAGGGAATGTGAGGAAATTCTTTTCACAGAAAGGGTGGTGGATGCATGGAATGGCTTACCTCAAGAAGTGGTGGCTATGAATACAGTGCAGGGCTTCAAACAGGCATGGGATAGGCATAAGGGAGCAATACAAATGAGTATGAATAGATAGGCCACGGACAGAGCAAAGGCCGATGGCACATTTATAAGGTAGAAAAAGAAATGGGCAGACTGGATGGGCCTTGCGGTCCTTATCTGCTGTCAACTTCTATGTTTCTATGTACCACAGACTGCAATGTATGGCTTGAAAACAAAAACCCCACACTAAATCTCCTTTTTAGTAACGTGACCAGACTCTGCCCCCATTCTGCTCATGCCATGCTGTCCACTTGATTCACCAAGTGCCACACCCAGTATTGTGGATTTACTCATGCATCTTTTGTGGGGGTCCCTACTACAGCTTCATCAATGAAAAAATAAAAGGCACATGGCTGCATCCTTTCAACAGCAACTTGTGGCCACATCTAACAATCTGGTGGCTACCAAATATTTTGCCCTTATGTGAAGGGACAAACGCAGGACGTGTCATGTAACTGGTGCCACCTGCTGGCTGAACAGCTGCACTACAGACACTACTTCAGTTCTTTATTTGAACTTTTTTCTATTTGCATCAAATTTCAAATTCAATAAGAAAAAATTACTCACCGTAGTAATATTCTTTCTTCCAAGAGGTCCTTTAGCATCAGTAACAATAGCAGTTAGCTGGCTAGGTGCAACTGCCCTGGAGGTATACCTCTAAGATAATTAGCATAATGAGCTTGGGCATCAGCCAATCAGAAAAAAGGAGGGGAGTGTGCTGACAGGGAGCAGCCTGAAGGGCTTCAGAATTTTTTCCAAGATAATGGCCACATGCCCCCAAAAGTGAACCAACAAGATTCAAACAACATGAAATGTTCGAAACCAGATTTAAACAATCTGAGCACAAAAACTCTTTAATAAAAGACCAAATTTGGTGATAAAATTGAGAACAGAGCCCTTCTCCTAAAAGGTGAACCGGGGAGGAAGGGTGGGAGCTTACTGATGCTAAAGGACCCCTTCGAAGAAAGATTACTATGGTGAGTAATTTTTTTCTTCTTACCCCAGGAGTCCTTTAGCATCAGTAACAACAGCAGACTACTGAGCAGTACCAAGTGGGAGGCGGGCAGAGAACCTACTTAGGAAAGAGGCTCTGCAGACCCGCCCTGCCAATTTTTGGCATCAGACTGGGACTGCACATCTAAGCTGTGGTGCTTAATGAAAGTGTGTACAGATCTCCAGATAGCTGCTTTGCAGACATCCAGAAGGGGTTATGTCTCTTGCTGCTGCCACAGAGGCTGCAGTGGGCCTGGTGGAGTAGGACCTGAACACCAGAGGAGGTTGATGACCAGCTTTTTCGTAGCAGACTCTTAATACAAAAGACTAACCAGTGGGAAATAGTCTTCTTGGTAGCTGGTCTTCCTCTGCCTACATCCCCACATGTGAGGAACGACTGAGTGGAAGAGCCACTGACCTGTCTAGTATGCTCTAGATAGTAAAAGAGAAGTCTTTGGACATCCAGACTGTGGAACTTCTGCTCACCTGGAGTGGATTTCTCCGTAAAGAAGAAGACAGGCAGAGTAATATACTGGTTAAGGTTAAATTCAGGGACCACTTTAGGCAAGAACTTCCTAGCTGTCCTGAGCTCAATTTTGTCTCTGAGAAATGATGTAATCAAGCTCAATGCACAGGGCCTTTAACTCTGAAATCTTCCTGGCAGAGGTAATGGCTACCAGGAAGACAGATTTCCTGGTTTCCTGGTTGAGGTGGGCAGTGGCCATAGGCTCAAATGGTGGTTCCATAAGCCTGGCAATGCAAAGAGTCAGGCTCTACTGGCTCCCTGACTGGAGGCTAGAGGTGCAAGGGGGCCTTTGAAAAACTGTTTAAATATGGCATGGGGAAAAAATTTACACTTTCTTTCCCACCAAAAGATATGCTTAAATTGCAGCCAGGTGTAGCTTGAGAGAGGAGGGTTTCAAGACTGATGCCTGTAAATGTACCAGGTAATCCAACAGCTGGGAGTTTGAAGCTGTAAGAGGACTGATCTTTTTGCTCTTGCACCAGAGGGAGAACCTTTTCCATCTGGCTGCATGTCTTTTTGTGTTAAGTTTTGTTTAGCCATTCTCTGGGTCATAAGGACCTGCTCAGAGTACTGACAGGATGGAAACTCCAACTCCTCAAGAACCAGGCCTTGAGGTGACGAGAGTGTTTTTATTTATTTATTTATTTATTCTAGGATTATAAAATACCTTTGAGCTGAGGCTCTTTTACAAAGGTTCCACGTCACTGGTACAATTGAGACAATCATAAGCAAAGATAACAGTTTATAAAATTAAAAAAGAAAAACAGTCTTGTAGATGAAAAAAGAACAATAAGGTGAAACTTTGGGGAGGGGAAAGGAGGAGGGTGAAATCAGGGAGACTAAGTGGATGGGAGAAAAGGGGAGGTAGGTTGAGGGTGACAGAAAGAGGAGAGGTGGAAAGCGGATAAGAATAGAGGTAGTGCAGCCGGGTGGCATTTGTCATGGGCCAGCAGGGGAGGTGAAGATTGGGGGTGCTGGCAAAGTGCAGGAGTAGATGTGGATCCAGAAAGGGCATCTTCAGCTATGGAACCAAAAGACATGTTTAGCCACAACAGTCACAGAGATTGGAGGCAGTGAGTGTTAGGCGGAGACGAGTCTTAAAAGAGATGAGCGATAGTGAGGATGAGATGTCGCTGGGAAGACCGTTGTACCAACTAGTGGACCAGTAAGCAAAGGATCATTGGCCTTGTGTTGTGCGGCAATGTGGGATTTGCAGAAGCAGGTTTCGAACCCCTGGTATGTCGGGTGTGGATTCTAGGTTGCATGAGGGCACAGACTCGGGCCAAGTCCTAGCAAGATTTTCTTAGTAGTAATACAAGTTTGGTATTTTATTCGATTGGCAAGATTCAACCATCCAGTTTGAGAATAGAGGTCACAGGTGTGAGTTGGACGTTGGGAGCCAGTGACAAGTCGACAGGCCTTGTCGAGGGTGGTGGATACACGTTTGAGTGCGGTGGTTGTAGCAGAGCCGTAAATGATAATGCCATAATCAATGATGGATATGATGGAGCTCTGGACAGCGAGGGCTTCGGGTGTCAGGTGTTTCCTATGACGGAATAGCAGGCCTAGCCGGGAGTCAGCGGCTTTGGCGACATGGTAGATGTGGGCAGTGTAGGAGAGGTGAGGGTCAAGGGTGATCCTGAGGTATTTACAGTTTTTGACCTGTTCCAGTGCAGTACCTTGTCTGCTGATAACGGAGAGTTGGAAGTGCTTATGTTTATTATGGGAGCTGCTGAAGATCATGGCCTTTGTTTTTTTTTTGATTAAGGATCAGTTTGTGCTTTGTGAGCCAATTCTCAACCGAGGAGAAGCCGAGTTGGAGATTTTCTTGCAATTTCTTCGGGTCCTGGTGTGTGGCAAGGATTACTGCATCATCGGCATACAGGGTGATATGTTCAGTGCAGGAGTCCGGTAGGGTGTTAAGGAACAGGCTGAAGAGTAGGGGGCCCAGCAGTGAACCCTGGGGGACTCCAGAGAGGACAGGTTTGGAATCAGAGTGCACATCTCCAATTTTTACATGCTGGGTGCGGTTTTCAAGATAGCTTGTGAACCAAGAGATTGAATCATTGGAGAGACCAGCATTTTTTAGTTGGCTCAGCAGGAGGGAGTAGTGGACAGTATCGAAGGCTTTGGTCAGGTCGATGAAAATAGCACCAGTTAGTTGTCCACTGTCGAGGGAGCTATGAATGGAGCTGGTGAATTCGAGTAAGGCAGAGGATGTACTATGACCTTTTCTAAAACCATGTTGCTGTTTACAGAGAATATTATAATTGTCCAGATGTTCGGTAAGTTGGTCCGCCACTATATGTTCCAGTGCCTTCGATAGGGGAGGCAGAATGGAGATAAGGCCGACCATGCGAACTTCCGCCCTATCACCACTTTTGTGAATCAGGGTAACAGTGGCCATTTTCCATTTGTCTGGGAATTGGCTAGAGGAAAGAGAGAGATTAAAGATCTTGATGAGGGGCTCCAAGTACCTCTTCAAGCGTTGGAGCCAGTAGCTTGAGGTCAGGTGTGTCACTGCTTGTTCTAGATTTGCCGATGGCTTTTGCAACGTAGTTTCGGATTTGATGTTTCTTTAGTGCTTTAAAGTAGAAAGGTGGCTGACAGGCGTGGGTGGAGGAGTTGGGGGGGGATGGGAGTTGACACATCTTGGAAGAAGTCAGAGGGGAGAACACTGCTACGGTCAGTGAAAGCGATGTTAAAAGTGTTCGCAATAGTTTTAGAGTCGAGTGTAGTGTGCCCATTTATGTTCAGTATGTTCGGGGAAGATTTTGACTGCTTCCCAGTGACATCTTTAATGTTTTCCAGAAATCCTCACATTTCCCAGGAGTTAGTGAGGACATTTTATAGTAGCAGATTTCTGTTGTCGAATGGATTTGTTGTAGTCGTGCTGCGTCTGCTTATAATTCTGGATGTTTGTTGTTTGCGTGAGTTTCTAGCCAGTTCCCAGAGGTGGTCCCTGGATTTAAGTTTTTAGTAGGTCTCCTGACAGCCAAGGGTTACTGAGCGATTTAACTTTACGCTTTTTGAGGGGGGCAAATTTATTACAGGCTTCATCAAAAATGTGAATAAATTGCTCCAGTGCAGTATTAGTATCTGTTGCCTTGAAGATGGGGGACTAGTCCTGCAGACTGAGGTGCGATTTGAGATGGGGTAGCTGACCACGGGGGAGGACTCTGCTGGTGATGATTTTTGGAAGGGGCTTATAGAATTTGTTTGACCAGGTACAGCTGATGGGAGAGTGGTCACTGAGTGAGTCAGGGAGGACTGAGGTTTTCGTGATCCGAGAGGGGTAGTTGGTTAGGATCCAGTTGAGTAGGGTGCCGGTCCCAGTTCTGTAGTTCTTTCTGGTTGCATAGTCAACCATTTGAGTCAGGTTAGCTGATATAACGGGAGTCCTTAAATGAGCCACCTTCAGATGAGAGCCAATTAATGTTAAAGTCACCAAGAAGGATGATTTCGGAGTACGATGGGTGGGATTTGACAAAGTCAGGGACAGCGGTTAGACCAGGTCCCTGTTCCTTAGGAGGTATGTAAACAGTGACAACTGCGAGGGCCTTATTGTGGGCACCTAACAGGAGTCTGATGGGAAGAATCTGAGTAGGTGTTGCTGGAAGATTGGAATCAATGGGGTGTCCTCAGAAAGTGTCTTTCACATATAAGGCGCACCCTCCACCTCTTTTGGACTTACGATCAACCCGGAAGACATTGTAGCCAGGAAGGGTGATTGCCTGGTCAGGAATCTTTGGGGTGAGCCAAGTTTCAACTACTGACAGAATATCCGGGTTGTGTTGGGTGGTAAAGGCTTGCAGTGCATCAAGCTTAGGAAGTAAACTGCAGATGTTCAGGCACATGATTGAGAGAGTACCTGCTGATTTGTTTTGTTTGGAGGTGTTTGGTCCAGGGTTAGGGTGAACAGTCCCCGATAGCAGCAGGAGGAGGAGCACAAGTTTCAGGGTGCATAGGCAGAGTTCAGTCAGACAGAGGTTGCGTTTCTTTTTTGAACAGTAGTATACCAGGTGGTAATGTCGAAAATGCAACACTGGAATAGTTGTATACAGTGTGGCTAGATGTGCCCAAGGCTCACACGAGCAGGGACAGATCAATTTCGGTGGTGTTCCTCCAGAGGGAGGATTTGCCCCATTGCCAAATGATGTCAAATAATAAAATCCACAGGAAAATGACCAGTAAACTGTTTGATCTACGGTAACAAGACAAAGGATGTGTTAAATTCCTGGAACACTGGCCTGGGGCATATGCAGGAAGCTAAAACCCTTTGTTAGTGCCTTCCCTTTGTTTAAATAGTTGTGAATGGTTCTCAAAGACATGCAGTTCCCTTTAGCAACAAGGTAGACGGAAATGTGGATTCAGTTTGCACTCCCCAGGTCAGAGCTTGTAGAATTTCTTAGCTGAACTTACTCTGATTGTGATGGCTTCCAAAAAAAGTTGATTTATAATGAGAATCCCAATATCTGCTGGTGATGTTTTCCAGTTTCTTAGTCCAGGAAACTTTCATAGATCACATATCCAAGAATGGTCCAATTCCTCCAATCCAAAACACATGAAAATCCACAAAACTAAACTATTGACAGAGAAACACAAACACCCAGCCACACAGCCCAAGTAGATAATGTACTCCTGTCTGGGGAAGGGCCAGCAGAGTGTAAGTTGGTGCCAGGTTAATGGGTCTGCTGCAGGATAGTTTGAGGAGGAGGGTACCAGGCTTGCCTGGGCCAATCCAGAGCCACCAGAATCACTGATGCAGGCTGTTGTCTGAGCTTCAACAATACCCAGAGTATCAGGGGGAAGGGAAGGATTGCATATAGGAACCTCTCTGCAGTCCAGGATCAGGGCATCCAGGGGAAGCATTGCCGGGACTGGGTCCCTGCAACAGTACTGAGGAAGCTGGAAATTGAGGGGAGAGGTGAACAGAGCCCCTTCTAGTGTGCTCCACTGCCTGAACACTGTGGCTAGTACTCGCTTGTTCAGAGTCCATTCACTCTGACCTTGACTGATGCGACTTCCACCATCCGCCAGGAGATTATGCTTGCCTGGGAGGTGAACAGCTGAAAGGCTGACTCCCAGGGAGAAGGCAAGACACCAGATTTTCAGAGCCCCAAAACAGTATTTCCTGATCTGGTACCACCCTGCTTGGTTATGTAAAACATTGCAGTGGTGTGTCTGTCTGAATTTGTATAGTCTGCCCTTTTAAAAAAGGAGCATATGCTTTGAGAGCTAGAAGGATTGCTTAGAGTTCCAAAAGGTTTAAATGTAACTGTGACTCTTGGAGAGTCCAGGTGCCACTCACTGAAGCACTGTCCAGATGAGCTTCCCAGCCCAGGAGGGAGGAGTCTGTGGTGATCACCTCTGTGGAAAGCAAGCTTGGAAGGGCATCCCTACAGCCAGATTTGCAGGGTTCTTCCACCAAAGCAGAGACTGAAGGAACTGCTCTGTCACCGGTATCTGCTTTGAAAAACTGCTGCTTCTTTGAGACCAGTGAGCTCCGAGATAGGCTTGCAGGTTTCGCATCATGTACCTGACTCCTGGGACCACTGCAGGCACTGAAGCCATGTGTCCCAATAGCCTGAAAGAATCTGCCACCGAAGGAAAGTTTGAATTCTCACCTGTGGAAGGAAGGCATATCCTTTCTGGGTGTTCAGTTGAGCTCCTATGAAGGAGAGTAGCTGGGTGGGTTCCAGGTGAGACTTTAGATTTACCAGGAAACAGAGAGACTCCTGAGTGAGCCCTGTAAGGGAAAGGGACTCCTTGACCTAACGAGGAGACTTTGGCACTATGAGCCAATTATCTAAAACGGGCAGACGGAGACACGCAGCTTCCTGAGGTGTGATGCTACTATTGCCAGGCACTTGGGTAAAGACTCCTGAGGCCGAGAATAGGCCACAGGGCATTACGGCGAACTGATAGTGACTCGAAGGAAGTTTGAACCAGAGAAACCTCCTGTGAGACCTCCTTATGGGTATATGGAAGAAGGCGTCCTTTAGGTACAGGGAGGCTAGCCAGTCTCCCTGCTGTAAGGACTGTATTTTATTTATTTTATTTATTTGTTCTAGGATTACAAATACCTTTGAGCCAAGGCTCTTTTACAAAGGTTCCACGTCACTGGTACAACTGAGACAAACATAAGCAAAGACAACAGTTTATAAAATAAAAAAAAGTCTTGTAGAGGGAAAAAAAGAACAATAAGGTGAAACTTTGGGGAGGGGAAAAGAGAGGAGGAGGGTGAAATCAGGAGACTAAGTGGATGGGAGAAAAGGGAGGTAGGTGGGGGTGGGGCAGAGAAAGGAGAGGTGGAAGGCGGTAAGAATAGAGGTGAGCCGGGTGGCATTTGTTATGGGCCAGCAGAGGAGGTGAAGATTGGGGGTTGCTGGCAAAGTGCAGGAGTAGATGTGGATCCAGAAGGGCATCTTCAGCTATGGAACCAAAAGACATGTTTAGCCACAACAGTCACAGAGGTTGGAGGCAGTGGGTGTTAGGCAGAGCAGAGTCTTAAAAGTGCTGAGTGATAGCGAGGATGACATGTCGCTGGGAAGACTGCTGTACCAACTAGCAACCCAGTAAGCAAAGGATCTTTGGCCTTGTGCTGTGCGGCAATGTGGGATTTGCAGAAGCTGAGGTTTCGACCCCCTGGTATGGCGGGCGTGGATTCTCGGTTGTATAAGGGCACAGACTCCAGGGGGGACAAAGGCCCAGCAAGATTTTCTTAGTACTAATACAAGTTTGGTGTTTTATTCGATTGGCAAGATTTAACCATCTAGTTTGAGAATAGAGGTCACAGGTGTGAGTTAGGCGTGGGAGCCAGTGACAAGTCGACAGGCCTTGTTGAGGGCGGTGGATACACATTTGAGTGCGGTGGTTGTAGCAGAGCCGTAAATGATAATGCCATAATCAATGATGGATATGACAGAGCTCTGGACAGCGAGGGCTTCGGGTATCAGCTGTTTCCTATGATGGAATAGCAGGCCTAGCCGGGAGTTAGCGACTCTGGCGATATGGTCGATGAGGGCAGTGTAGGAGAGGTGACGGTCAAGGGTGATCCTGAGGTATTTAAAGTTTTTGACCTGTTCCGGTGCGGCACCTTGTCTGGTGATAATGGAGAGTTGGAAGTGCTTATGTTTATTATGGGAGCTGCTGAAGATCATGGCCTTGGTTTTTTTTTTTTTTGATTAAGGATCAGTTTCTGCTTTGTGAACCAATTCTCAACCGAGGAGAAGCAGAGTGGAGATTTTCTTGCAATTTCTTTGGGTCCTGGTGTGTGGCAAGGATAACTCCATCGGCATACAGGGTGATATGTTCAGTGCAGGAGTCCGGTAGGGTATTAAGCAACAGGTCGAAGAGTAGGGGGCCCAGTACTGAACCCTGGGGGACTCCAGAGAGGACAGGTTTGGAATAAAAAGTGCACATCTCTGATTTAAAAAAAAGAAAAAAAAACAAACACACACACACACACACACACACACACGCTGGGAGCGGTTTTCAAGATAGCTTTTGAACCAAGAGAGTGAATCATTGGAGAGACCAGCATTTTTTAGTTGGCTCAGCAGGAGAGAGTGGTGGACAGTATCGAAGGCTCTGGTCAGATCGATGAAAATAGCACCAGTTAGTTGTCCATTGTCGAAGGAGCTGTGAATGGAGCCACTGAATTCGAGTAAGGCAGAGTATGTACTAGGACCTTTTCTAAAGCTGCTGTTTACAGAGAAAATTACAATTGTCCAGATGCTCGGTAAGTTGATCCGCTACTATACATTCCAGTGCCTTCGATAGGGGAGGCAGAATGGAGATAGGGCAGAAGTTCGCATGGTCAGTCTTATCACCACTTTTGTGAATCGGGGTAACAATGGCCATTTTCCATTTGTCCAGGAATTGGCTAAGGGAAAGAGAGAGATTAAAGATCTTGATGAGGGGCTCCAAGTACCTCGTCAAGCGTTAGAGCCAGTAGCTTGAGGTCAAGTGTGTCACTGCTTGTTCTAGATTTGCCGATGGCTTTGACAACGTAGTTTTGGACTTGATGTTTCTTTAGTGCTTTAAAGTAGAAAGGTTGGTGGAGGAGTTGGGGTGTGGGAATTGACGCATCTTGGAAGAAGTCAGAGGGAAGAACACTGCTAAGGTCAGTGAAAGTGATGTTAAAAAAGTGTTCGCAATAGTTTTAGGGTCGAGTGTAGAGTGCCCATTTATGTTGAATATGTTCGGCGAAGATTTTGACTGCTTCCCAGTGACATCTTTAATGTTTTTTCCAGAAATCCCTCCCATTTCCCCAGAAGTTAGTGAGGGCATTTTTATAGTAGTCCGATTTCTGTTGCCGAATGGATTTGGTGCAGTGATTCCGTGCTCGTTTATAATTCTGGATGTCGAGTTGCTTACTGGAGTTTCTAGCCAGTTCCCAGAGGTGGTCCCTGGATTTAAGTTTTTTTAGGAGGTCTCCTGACAGCCAAGGATTACTGAGCGATTTAACTTTATGCTTTTTGAGAGGGGCAGATTTATTACAGGCTTCATTGAAAATGTGACTAAATTGCTCCAGTGCAGTATTAGTATCTGCTGCCTTGAAGTTGGGGGACCAGTCTTGCAGACAGAGGTGCGATTTGAGGTGGGGTAGCTGACCACATGGGTAAGACTCTGTTGGTGATGATTTTTGGAAGGGGCTTATAGAATTTGTTTGACCAGGTACAGCTGATGGGAGAGTGGTCACTGAGTGAGTCAGAGAGGATTGAGGTTTTCGTGATCCGAGAGGGGTGGTTGGTTAGGATCCAGTCGAGTAAGGTGTAGGTCCCAGTTCCGTAGTTCTTTCTGGTTGCATAGTCAACCATTTGAGTCAGGTTAGCTGATATAATGGAGTCCTTAAATGACCCACCTTCAGCTGAGAGCTAATTAATGTTAAAGCCACCAAGAAGGAGGATTTCAGTCCGATGGGTGGGATTTGACAAAGTCAAGGACAGCGGTTAGCCAAGGCCCCTGTTCCTTAGGAGGTATGTAAACAGCAACAACTGTGAGGGCCTTATTGTGGGCGCCTAATAGGAGTCTGATGTGAAGAATCTGAGCAGGAGTTACTGGAAGACTGGAATCAATGGGGTGTCCTCGGAAAGTGTCTTTCACATATAAGGCACACCCTCCACCTCTTCTGGACTTACGATCAACCCGGAAGACATTGTAGCCAGGAAGGGTGATTGCCTGGTCAGGAATCTTTGGGGTGAGCTAAGTTTCAACTACTGACAGAATATCTGGGTTGTGTTGGGTGGTAAAGGCTTGCAGTGCATCAAGCTTAGGAAGTAAACTGCAAATGTTCAGGCACATGATTGAGAGAATGCCTGTTGGTTTGTTTTGGTTGGAGATGTTTAGTCTAGGGTTAGGGTAAACAGTCCCAGACAGCAACAGGAGGAGGAGCACAAGTTTCAGAGTGCATAGGCAGAGTTCAGTCAGACAGAGGTTGCGTTTCTTTTTTGAACAGTAGTATGCCAGGTGGTAATGTTGAAAATGCAACATTGGAATAGTTGTATACGATGTGGCTAGATGTGCCCAAGGCTCACACATGAGCAGGGACAGTTCAATTTTGGTGGTGTTCCTCCAGTGGGAGGATTTGCCCCATTGCCAAATGATGTAAAATAATTAAATCCACAGGAAAAGGACCAGTAAACTGTTTGATCTACAGCAACAAGACAAAGGATGTGTTAAATTCCTGGAACACTGGCCTGGGGCATATGGAGGAAGTTAAAACCCTTTGTTAGTGTCTTCCCTTTGTTTAAATAGTTTTGAATGGTTCTCAAAGACATGCAGATCCCTTCAGCAACAAGGTAGACGGAAATGTGGATTCAGTTTGTACTCCCCAGGTCAGAGCTTGTAGAGCTAGTGACTGGTGTATGACTAGTGATAGTGACCGTCTTGAATTTGGGTTTCAACAGCAAGATAGGTCACCACTCCCCAGATTTTTTTTTTTTTGTGTCAGAAAGTACCTGGAATAGAGGCCCTTGCCCCTGTTCGTGGGCCGGGACCCTCTCCACCACTCTCAGAGCTCTTAAGTTTTTTGTTTTTTTTTTACCTCCAACTCCGACAGGAACACCTGTGTTGGGGTTAGAGGCTTTGACACCTGGGTATACTTGAGGTCTGGCATCTGTTTGACCTCTACACTCACATCAGAGCTTAGACTGTGAGGCTGCTGGCTGAGTAGAGGTGGCCCTTCTTTGGCCCCTTCTGCCCCTCCCTCTGAAAGCACCCCTGTACTGAGAGAAATCATACTTGGGATACGAAATGTAAGGCCTAGGAAAACAACTTCTGCCCCTACTGCCCTTGGGTGAGATTTCTGTGGGACAAGAGGCTTAGGTTTAGAGAAATGACTCCGCCAAGAGGCCTTGTACTAGCAGCCAGTTGTTTTGGAATCAAAAATAGGTTTTGATCACAGGAAAAGTCCATGGCCATAGACTGGGTGTCTGGGGCTAGACTGGTAGTTCTAAGCCAGGCAAAGCACCTCAGAGAGATGGCACGGGCCATGGCTCTGGAAGCGGCATCATTATTGTCATCTGCCATGCGGAGTTTGTACTTCATAGCTAACAGGGCAGTTTTTGTCATATCCACCAACTCCTGTACCATTGTATCAGATCCCCTGCAGGTAATGGCCAGGACAGAATTCCACAGTGCTTTCTGATATTTGGCCGTGAAAGCCATGGTACATTTTCTCTGCTATGAAATCTATTTTTCTGGAGTCCTTGTCTGGGGGTAAGGAGGACAAGGAGACCCCAGTTTCTCACAAGCTATTTGCTGTACTATACTCTCATGGCTGGGATGTACAGACAGGCACTCAGCATTGTTTTTATACGATTGGTATTTTTTTTTTCAGCCCGCTTGTCAACCACCTGCCACAGAAGTGGTGGTTTGAAGCATTTTCTTTTTGGAGCGTTATAGATGGGCACGAATGGTCTCTTAAGGGGTGGGAGATCTTTCATCTCCCTATAATCTTTATACTCATCCTGGATGGACTCCTGAGTAGGGAGGTCCAGGGTGTCAAACATGTTTTGGATAAACGTAAGTACAGAGGAGGGATCCTCCTGGTTAGCAGAGGAAGCTCCAAAAAGAGGGACAGTGGACACAACAAGTTCTAGGCCCTCCAAATTCATGTCAGGGGCATCATAAAAATATTCATCATCACCACCACCCTCGCAGTCTCCGGAAGAGAGAACCGTGGAAGAGTGCTTACCAGCCCCAGTAGTCACAGACGCCTCTTTTTTAGGGCCTGAAAGATGTGCCATGCTTTTGCAATGTCTTGCACAGTTGCGCAGACTGTGGCTGTATATGCTTTGTTTTTTTTTATCTGTTTTAAGCTACCTGTTGTCTCACTATTGGCTTCTCCAGGAGAAACAGGAATGTTTTTTGTCTTTACAGGCTATCTTTTTTAGCCACTTCATCAGTAGCTTGATAATGCTTCATTTTTGTACAGACACTTCATCAGTGCCTTTATTATTTTTAAATTTGTGAGGAACTTCAGCTCTTTTGGAAGAGATGGCCCCTCACTGGTAGCCTTTGATTTTTCCTCAGCCATAATTATTATTTTTTCAAGTCTCTCTGCTCCGTTTCTCATCCAATTTGTGCAAAGAGAACAAATAAAATCTGGACCTAAAAACACAACTGGGGCACGGGTTGCTGATAGTCTGCTAAGCCAAAATCCTGTGACAGAAGACACAGTTTTCTTTTCAGTTCTGGGAATCTCTGACATGCCAATCCACAGAGAACCCAGCAATAACTGTCACAGTTTGAAAATTCAAATAGTTACCTCGCAGCAGGAACCGCGATTACCGAGGTAAAAAAATACAGAAAAACTTCAGAATTTGACAGTTCCCTAAAGAAACTGTAAAATATAGTGACAGACACGGTCAAAAATCTGCAGCTGCAGTAAAAAATATATATAAAATAAGCAGTTGTAAAAATAACAAAATACGAAGATGCGGCAAAAAAAAAAAAAAAACAACTCAGCAGATGCGCGGAAAAGAAAAAACGCTAAAAAAAAACAAAAAACAAACAGAATTACACTCGGCACACTGAAAAATTTAATCTGTGAGGAAAACTTTATAAGACAGGGTGGGTGCCTCAGGATTGCAGGGTGTCCCATGTTGTGCCTATCCACAAACGGGGGAAGGGGGGTCTAGAGAAGAGATAGGCTAACAGGCCTGTAGTTCCCCAACGTCCGTGGTAGGCAAGGTGATGGAGGGTGTTATCAAGGAGAAGCTTGGGGGAGAGCTGGAAAGGATGGGGCACCTGGACGATAGGCAATATAGCTTTGTCCCAGGGAGATCATGCCAGACCAACCTTGTTGATTTCTGATTGAGTGACGAGTGCCCTGGGCCGAAATAGGCCGGTAGACGTCCTCTTTCTGGATTTAACAAGGCGTTTCATTCAGTCCCCCACAATGGCCTGATGACCAAGCTGGGGGTGGGGGGCAGTTGCTCAGGTGGATCGAAAACTGGCTCTCAGGGCGAGTACAGAGAGTGGTGGTTGGCGGGATAGTCTCCTCCCCCAGAAGTGTCATTAGTGGGGTCCCCCAGGGATCAGTCCTGGGGCCACTCCTGTTTAATGCCTATGTCTCTGACATAGGGAGACTTATTAGGATTAAACCGAGTCTCTTTGCGGATGACTCGAAGCTGGGAGCATTGGTGGATGGGGAGAAGGGAAGAGTGGCCCTACAGGGGGACCTGGATGCCCTGGACAGATGGTCAAGGAGCTGGGGGCTGAGGTTTAATGCAGGGAAGTGCATGGTGTTCCATCTAGGGGCCAGAAACCCGGGCCATGCATATACCCTGCAGGGAGGATACACTGCAGGCCTCAGACGAGAGGGACCTTGGGGTGGTGGTGGACCTCAAAATGAATAACAGTGAGACTTGTCGCAGAGCTGCAGCAAAGACGAGCAGGATGCTGGGCTGCATAGCCAGGGGAATCACCTCCAGGAAGAGGGAGGTGATCCTCCCTCTGCATAATGCCCTGGTCAGGCTGCACCTTGAACAGTGTGTGCAATTCTGGACACCACACCTAAAGAGAGACATTGCACTGTTGGAGAGGGTCCAGAGGAGGGCGACCCAGATGATCTGAGGCATGGGGAGTAGACCCTATGAGGAGAGGCTGGAGGACCTCAACCTGTACACATGGGAGGAGAAGAGAGATAGGGGGGACATGATAGAGGTCTTTAAGTATGTAAAGGGGATCAACAAAGGGGAGCTGAGGAGGTGTTCAAGTTTAAGAAGGGGAGAGAACAACCAGGGGACACAGTGGAGGCTGGAGGGGGAGTTACAGGGGGGAGCGAAGGAGGCACTACTTCACTGAAAGGGTGGTGGATCCATGGAAAGCGCTGCACAGGAGCCTTGTAAATGAGGGCATAGTGGATAGTTTCAAGAGGGGGTGCGACAGGTACAGGGGGGAACTAGAGCCGGGGAGGTCCCTCTCTAGGGGAGGGGTGGGCAGCAAATCAAGCACCCAGTAGGGGTGCTGGCTACCGAGCAGACACGACAGACCATGAGGCCTACTCTGCTGGCTTTTAGTACGTTGGTATGCTAGCATAAGCAAAAAAAAAAAAAAAGTTCACCAACAAAGAAAGCTGAGAGACACCTCGAGGGCAATGTTACTCAGTCAGCAGAGAAAAAAAAAATACTGAAGCCCTTTAGGCTGATCCCTCTCAGTACACTCCCCTCCTTTTTTCTAATTGGCTCATGCTCAAGCTCATCATGCTAATTATCTTAAAGGCATACTCCGGGAAGTTGCACTTAGCCAGCTAACTGCTATTGTTACTGATGCTAAAGGACTCCTGGGGTAAGAAAATTCCTTCATTTACATACTCATACTTAATTAGATCCATTTCATAACTGCAGTGAAGCACTCCAAGGTGTGTGCAATGTGCTGGGACAATGGCACTTCCTGGGTGGTGGAAGCACCTTTGTGCTTCAACCCACCCAAGGTGTGCCACTGTCTCAGCACTATGTACAAATTGTCATGCTTTGCTGCTTAAATAACATGCTGCAGTCACAAAAAGGTCGTACAGGGCTGGTGGTGCTTCTAGAAAAATATAGGATCCAAAACTCAAGTGTCGAGCACTCACCACCACATAATATACTACACCAGGCTCAGATACTGTAAAATTTTATTATTTATGTCTTTAGTTTTTGTTGACCGGGTAAGTGCACTAGACAAATCCTGCCTATTTTCAGGCAACATGAATATGAAAATGAATATTTTATTCAGGTTGTACAGACCTGACGCATTTTGGATTCAAAGTGTTTATTGGTTGCTCAGAGTGAGATCCCCATCACATATTTATCCTCTCCTCTGCTGTGGAGTGGGAGGCGAGTCGTCCGGCCACTGGCACTCGTAGACCAGGTCTGGCCTGCGGCACGCTCTCCCCACACAACCTACCTCGGGGACCTGGAAACCTGGGACTTGTGGGGGGGTGCACCTCTTGTGTTCGGGGGGCGCGCAGGGCACAACCATCAGCCACCACAATCGCCCTGCAATTTTCCACCATGTTTTTTTCCCCACGCAGCCAGTCGTGCAGTGGCATCGGCGCACTAACGTGCCGCTGCCTGCCGCACTCCAACATTCGACTGCACGCCATCGCAGTGCCCCTGACCTCCACCAGGTGCTGCTGCAGAGCGATGTAGTGCCCCTACCCACCCCAGAGGAAGGAGAGCTGTCGTGGGACGCTCGATCCTTCCTCTCCCCTGCCAACCCAGATCCGTTCCCAAACCCTGGTCACCGGTGTGGCATCCAGTGATTCAACCCTCAGCACCACTGGGCTGGCCTGAGTGAGATTTTTTAATGATGCAGTTTGTTTCCTGATACAGAAGTATTATGTTACACTTTTACGATGTCTTGTCTTTGATTCAACCCCCCCCCGTCCTTTAATTAGTAACCCATACATCTCCCATTGGTTTTCATCCTTCTATCATCCATTATTTTGTTCATTATCTTAATTGCTACTAAATGTTAACACTTTTTTACATACTTAAAATATATTGTTCTACGAAATTGATTCTTTATGAATTTCGTAACTGTGATGTCATTATCTTAATATTTATTGTGTGAACGTTTTCTGTACTTCAGCCTTTGATAAATGAACCTTTGCTCTGAAACGTGTCAGGCGGGTACAGCCTGAATAAAATATTTTACACTATCAGAGGCTGGTGTAGTATATTATGTTGTGTCGAGTGCTCGATCTTTGAGTTTTGGATTAAACAACATGCTGCATGATGACTTACAATCAGGAGAAAAACACACACACACACACACACACACACACACAACTATGGTAATCATCAGTGAGGCAATACCCCGATTTATAGAATGAAGTCTTGCCACTTCTGGCTCCTCACTGGTCAAGACCATGTCACATGGTACTGCAGCAACCTAGAACATATGCTGCTTTAGAAGGATGCATAAAATCGACAACCTGGATGGGTCAAAAAGGCCCATGTGTGCCAGTCTGTTGGCATACTAGTAGTGCTGCCGCTCGTGATGCCACTGGCCTGGTTTTCAGAACAAGCCAGAGTCTGGGACAAGCTGGTGGAAGATGCTCTCCTCCTCAAAGTGGCAAGGACACAGTCTCCGCTTCAACACCACCACCTGGGTGACCACAGGTGGCAGTGTAGCCATAGTTATTATTGTGGGAGGGAGGGATGCAGGCTGATCACAGCCATGTGTCAGCGTGCGCGCATCTCAGGCTTGTGTTCGGTGTACCTAGGGGATGGGGGCCAAACACCCACAGGCACACAGGATGAAGTTGTAGGCATGCTCAGGCCCCGAAGTGACGACTGCCCGCCATCTCCCAGAGAGAACTGTGTAGCCTGGCTTTTGAGGGGGTGGAAACAAACAGTATAGTCTGCTCCCTGCCAACAAGGAGACAGCTGACACAGAAGGCTTAAGTAGGGCTGGGATGTTTTTCTGGCGAGGGGAACAGGTTGAGGGGAAAAGAATGAAAAAGGAAAAAAAAAAAAAAAAAGATCCATGAGCAAATTAAATAACCTCAGGACATAAAAAGGTTGCAAGTGCAAAAGCATCTACCCCCTTTCACATCCGACAAAATATGTGGTTACACCAATTCACACTCGCTCGAGGGAAACGCAAACACGAAATTTCTATGTACCTGGAATAAAAAAACCAAACAAACAACAAAAAAAAAAAAAAAGGTATTGTCAGTTAACTACTGTATTAATTCAAAAAACATGGAACACAATGAAAATCCAGTTAAGAGGGGGGCCAAGACAAAGGCGCCTCAATGGCTGTGTGCTGCACTGCTGTGCAGGTGGACCGAGTTCAGGAGCAAGCTGTGTCAAGAGGCGGGAAAGCTTTCATAGGAGTATCTCCCCGGTCAAGGATCTTGTTCATCGGGTAACGAGCCAGTTTCTGGATGGGCTCCATTTTCATACCTGCGAACTCAGAAAAAAGGGGTGCCTTCACCCGTTGAGCGATCCCCACTGACTCCAAGTTGACCGGACAGAAGTGCAGGGAAGAACCCTCAGACTCTGAGGAGTCGTTAAAGAGGGGTCAACTGCCAGAGTCCCCACAGATCCTCCGCAGATGGTCAGGGGGTGATGGTGACAGTCAGTTGATGGGGAAGTCCCTTGGTCGGTCGAGACTCCTTGGTCGGAGCACTGGCCGACGGCAGTTTAGGTGACGGCTCCACCAGAATCTGTGGAGATGCAGGGGTCTGCTGAGCTGGAACTATCTTGGTTGGCTCCTTAAAAAAAACAAAAAAAAAAACAAACAGAAGACGTCGGCCTGTCAGGCTAAAGCCAGATGATGCCTGGCATAGTAGCTGGAGCCGGCTTCATGCCGGGGAGCATCAGCTGTTGCCACGAGATCCTTGTAGCGTCGACCCAACTTGCGCCAAAGCGCCTCTCACCCGAGGAGGATGCGGATGAAGAGTAGCGGTGGCGCTGCATTCTGTGGTGTCAAGAGTGGAGGTCGATGTTGGCGGGAACCGCTTGACCTATGGGAAGATGACAGAGACTCTACCCCGACCACTGGGACCGGCTACGCTGGTGCCGGTCTCTGGAGTGAGTCAGTGAGCACCGAGGCTCTTCGGTCTTGGTCATTGACCAGAGGCAGCGGAACAGCAGACTGATCTGTCCCAACAGTCCAAATCCTGGATAAGGAAGTGTTGTCTTTTAGGTCAACAATTGACTGACAGTTCAAGAAAATCTCAGCCGGAAGATCAATGTCTTGGCCAACTGGCCCGTGCGGGTACTGTGGAGCCGGTGGCCTGGGCGAGCAATTCAACCGTAGTTGGATCTGGAGAAGCGTAGAAATCTGAAGCTCTCTACAGAGCGCTCCCGATCCCACGAACATTGACGAGACAGGTTTTTGGACTGACTTGAATTTGTGCCTGGAGGGTCTCTGACCGAGGGTTGGTAAGGACTGGCACAATCCTTTGAAGGATCCCGTGAAAGTCAAACCCAGCTGGAGCGGCATGAAGGCAGCAGCCTCCTCAAATGCCACAAGCTGTTTAGCGGAATCTGCAGCCACGGAAACCATCCAAATGGCATCCTTAGATTTGACCGGGTGGGTTCCATTCGCTTGGTCGGCCTAACCTGAGTTGGGCAAGATGGTCCTCGAGAACGGTAGGATGGAAAGTTCGACAAATGTCGTAGGCCTGGGGATTGTGCTCGTGCCCCAGGCAACAGACACACGTGGCGTGCGGATCTGTTCAGGACATCTTCTGCCCGCAAGGGCACCGACTGAACCAGAGAGCGGACTGGTCATCCACTGTGGTCATGATCAATGACTGAGCTGAAGACACAAAGTATTAAACTTTAGGAAGTAAATCCGTAGCTTTAGTTGCAAGGGCCTACTCAGCACGAGAGCATTAAGGAGGGAACCTGCTTCTTCCAGTGGAAAGGAAGACCTGGCATCATGGGGTGGAGCAGAGGCAGTTACCACCCAGGTGGGTGGAAAGAACCAGCTTGAAGACGTTTCCGGCAAGTGTTAAAGGGAAAGGCAACTGCCAGACGTGTGGATAGAACATCATATCCACGTCCCTAGAACCCTCCAGTTCTCATATTTGTCCCTAGATTTTTATTGCAGCATATGGACTTTAGCTGTTCTCTGGATTCTACGACTGCCTCCTTAAAAGCGGAGTCTAACAGGAGGCTGCCTTCGTAGGGTGCAATGACAAGGTGAACTTCCGAGGAGGCGTCAGGCTGCCAGGCTCTTATCCAGAGGTTTCTTCTCATAGATGTCCAACCGAACATTGTTCTCCAGCACAGCAGACTGCATCCTCTGAAACATCCGCAGAGTAAGCAGACGAGAGGCCCAGTAGTTGCAGTTGCTGGATCAAAATGTTGTTTTGCTCGGAATCTTCCACCAACTGAAAAGCCAAGTCCCTAGCCCAGGAGAGAGCTGCTCTGGCAGAGAACAGATTCACTGCTGCCATCAAGAAAGTCACCGAAGCCTGGAAGACCTTCTTTAAAGAGGATTCCACCTTGCGACCCGCTGTGTCCCAGAATGTGGCCCCTCCATCAGCCATAATTATTAGTCTTCTTCATCAAGGATGAAATTATAGAATCAACCCTGGGAAAATTCAGCCAGGTTTCTGACCGATTCTTATCGAACCTCTATAGCTTGTTCATCCTTTATGGGACAGGGCACATTTTTTTCCAGGCCTTGCCACTCTTCTTTCAGTAGGTCCTGAATTGTTTGGGGAATAGGGAACGCTGATGACTGCTTAGTCAGTCAATCTGGGCAGACTGAAAGTCAATTTATCTTGTTTGGAAGTGGACGACGTGGGCCCTAGGTGCATTTCCAACACAACATTTTTAAAGACAATGTCCAGATCATCTATGTCAAAATGCTTTGTTTAAAACTTGTCGGAAGTCTGGTGCCAGTTGTAGTGTGGGTCATTGTGCCATCTCCTGGGAGCAAGATGATGTGGTGGCAACTTCCTCTGAGAGGGCAGGTTCCAAAGTGGTTGCAGCCTCACATTTTAAGTATAGGGACCCAACGAAGGTGGCTAATAGGGTGGACTTGCATTTTGCACATTTTCTGTCTAGGCCCATTTGTCTGAGGACTTGCTGGAAGGCTTGTCTGAAGACATTCTCTTTCAAAGAGGGCAGAGAGCCCTGAAAAGGACACCTGAACAATCCAAGGCCACTGAGTGAATGTCGCCCCTGGGAGGGCTCAGGCAGACAAGGAGAGCCCCCGTAAGAGTAACAGGCCACCTGCAGAGGCCTGTGGAAAAACAGAATAGGCAAGCTTTCACCCCTCAGCCGCTAAATACTTAGGAGATGAGCGCCTTTCAACTGGTGAGAAAGCAAGCCCCATGCCAGAATGCAGAACTGTCTATAAATGATGGTCTCCTGGCCCTGGAAGCAGAGAGCTGTTACAAGCACCCAGTCCTCTGAGGAAGCCAACCTGAGCCATGGAAAATCCTCAGTAAAGTAACCTCTGATGGAGTCCCAGGCAAATAAAAACGCTCCCAATATGCCCTGAAATAGAGTGGAGAAGAAAAACGTGGCAACAGCTAGCAAGGGTACTGTTCAAAATGGCTGTGGGTGCGATTTTTCATGTGCTTTGATAGCCAACAGAACACAGTTTTCCCCAAGGGCTGCTTAAACCCTAGCATTCTTAACTTCCCTCATGTGGCCGCCAGTCACCCCCACTGACCTGTACTCACTTTGCCCCTCTGGTGTTGATCTGGGGGTCCACAAAGCCGGAGACAGGTAAGACTCTTGCTAAAGAGCTCCGGTGCAAAGTGCGGCTTCAGGTGCTTCGTGAACTGAAGTGATGCACGGGGTCCCCCAGCCAGGCATAGCTGCAGCTGAAATCTGATATAGCCACCCACAGCAGCGGGCTCTTGTTGCTTCCCGGTGCAGTCCGTCCCTGTGGGAAAAGCTGGTCTGTTTTTTTTTTTGGGGGGAAGAAGAGCAGGCAGACTGTACAGCAAGCACGGCTTAGTCTAGAAGACCCCAGATACAAACGGTAGAATCAATAACAGCTGCACTTCCCTGGCAAATAGGGGAAGGAACTAAGGAAAAACAGAATCTCAAATGAAGACTCCGTCAGAGTGACAGAGCGCTGCTGCAAAGTGCCTGATAGACTGAAGGTAGGAAGAAGTGAACCAGCATGCTCCCAGTAGGAGAAGCCCATGTCCCCATGCTGCAGCTTTTGTTTCCTGCATTCTTATCTAGAGCAGGAAGGAGATCCTGAGTGGTTCTACAGCCCTGTGACCAGCACAAGGAGGGAGAACAGGCTTTGTCTAGTGCTGCTGATAATCAAAAACTTAAACAATAATGTGAATGATCCAAATACAGTACTTGACAGACTACATAATTTTTTGAAGAAAACCGATCCCGTAGCGAGTTTTCCAACTGTGAAACAGTATATTTGTCTTCTGTTTGTGCAACTTTGTGATTCACATCCAAACCCTCCAGTGGCTCATGTTACAGCACCCTCCGTGTAGACTACACAATGGAAAATGCAAATGATGCACTACGTTTTATGCAGAACACCAAACCTGTAAAACCAGTGCTACTTCCAATACATTCACAAGCCATACAAACAAGCACTCAAAACAGGACACGAGCCGATTTCCAGGTGCGTCTGGAGGAGGATTACATTGACCCGACTGATCAACAAGGAGAATGTGTGCAAGGACATCAAGGAAAACCCCTACACTCCTACCATAAGTCACAGTGTCATGGGATCTTCCATCTGGAAAGCCACCAGAGATCGGCAGAAAGGACATCAATTTTAATACCTCATCGGAAGGATGGTACCCCAACAGTACAGTACCCCATAGTGTTGCACTGGTGTCAGTATTCAGTATTGGCCCAAACTCTGGTACGGAACTAGGACCTCCTCATACAGGACCAGAACCAAGAATCATCTTATCTGGCCCCAGGGGCGAGCTTGCAACCTACTGAACCACTGACTCTGCTGTTCACATCGAAGAACCTTGGGGAGGGGGTACAGTACTGAGTGGAATTTGTTTATTTAACTCATCTAGCCATACAAGGATCTGGAATATGACCGATGCAACTGTCTAGTTTTTCTATAGGGTCCGACAGCGGGAGACAACGTACAACACAAACAAAAGCACAACGCTCTCTGCTGCAGCACTGGAAACACACAGGCTGAGCTGCTGTTCTTCTGTAATTTTGTTGGTCAAAAAAACATTTTTTTAAATATGCCAAAAAGATGTTTCTGACATTGTTACATTCAGCATGTTTATCTTTAAATTTCCTCAGCTTGTTAATGCGTTTTTCACTCATAACCTATGTTTTTTATGATATTTTTAATTTGTGCGTGCTCATTGATACTATGTAACTCCCATCACCCTTTCCCCCAGGTCGTACCGGGAGACGAGCAACTTGTTGTTCAGTGTACCTTACCTGGTGAAACTTTTCAATAAATTAAATAAATAAAATTAAGGACTCTTTTCAGTCAATAGGTCCGCCTCTAGCATTATTTAAATCTCTTCCATTGAGGTTACCCTTGACAGTACATACTAGATTAACACTGTGGATGTGTAAAGATTTTGCTAGCACAAAGTACTGATGGTAAACACTGAAGTGCACTAAGATGCTTCATTTTTTTTTCCTACAGTGAGTGTAGCAAGAAAGTTGAATTGAAAACTTCAAAATCATACATCTCCAGTCAGGAAGCAAATAAAATAATAAAATCTGGGTATACAGTTTTGACATTTTTAAACAAACTAGGCTTATTCAGGATATAGCAAACAACACTGGTTAATTGTTTGTGTAACAAAATATGCGAATATTTTGCTGACTAACAAAACCTGCTTTAAGCTAATCAATCATTATTCTGCTTTCAACTCACTTGTTCTTGTCCATATTCCTCTATAGTTTGCCAAACTGTAACCTCCCAGGTCAAACCTGAAAAGTCAGTTTCTGGACTCGTGTACTTAC